>NC_069429.1:39785844-39825922 GCF_026875155.1 Cherax quadricarinatus | reverse complement strand
TCTATAAATGGAAGGATTGCGGAGATCATGAGACCATACATAGTAGCGAAGGCAATGGGCATCATGGCAAAAAGATAAGGATGGAACGTTCGCTTCTGCATAGAGGCTCTAAAAAGGGGAAGAGCAAAAAGCACCAAGGCATAAACGTAATCCATGGTGATGAATTGGGTTAAGGCTAGAGAGAGCAGCAGGAGAGGCCACTGAATAGATTTGGTCACCGTAATCAAGTTTCGATAAAATGAGCATGGACTGTAGGTGAAGGAGACTTCGACGACCAGCTCCCCATGAAAGATGAGCAAGGGTTTTAAGAAGGTTCAGCCGGCTGTGACAAGTTGCCTTCAGAGAGGTAATGTGAGGTTTCCAGGATAACCTACGGTCAAAGCAGAGGCACAGAAACCTGACTGTATCACGTTCAGGGATACGGGAGCCATAGAGGTACAAAGGATGATCGGAGATGACAGAGCGTCTAGTGAAAGTAATTTGGTGAGTTTTGGTACTGGAAAATTTAAACCCATATGTGGTGGCCCAGTTGGAAACACGGTCGACAGCATGCTGGAGAGAAACTGTAATGAGGTGACAGTCAGCGCCTGCACAGGCAATAGCTAAGTCATCAACATAGAGTGATGACCAAATATTGGATGGAAGACTAGAGGCCAAATCATTTATAGCAAGGAGAAAAAGTGTTGTGCTCAGAACACATCCCTGGGGGACACATTCAGCTTGGATGAAGTCCGGGAAGAGCACATTATTAACCTGAACACGGAAATGTCTGTCAGTTAAAAAGTTCTTAAGGAAGGATGGTAGATTGCCTCGGAGGCCTAAAGAGTGGGCTTGGGCCAAAATATTATACCTCCAAGTTGTGTCATATGCCTTCTCAAGGTCAAAAAATATGGCAATAACTGAGTGGTTATTCGCAAAGGCATTACGAACATACGTATCCAAGCATAGTAAGGGGTCTATGGTAGAACGGCCCTTACGAAAGCCATATTGACGAGTGGAGAGACTGTTGTGTGTCTCTAAATACCACACTTAACATCTATTAACTAGGCGTTCCATCACTTAGCAAACTGCATTGGTAAGAGCAATGGGACGATAGTGGGAGGCTTCATGTCCAATAGTACCTGGTTTGCAGAAATGGAGAACAATGGCAGATTTCCACAGCAGTGGAAGAACTCCTTGTGACCAAATAAGATTGTAAAGGCATATTAGGACTGCAAGGGCTGACTGATGTAAATGTTGTAGCATATGAATATGAATGTCGTCGGGCCCAGCTGCCGATGATCGGCAAGCTGAGAGTGTTGCCTCCAGTTCTTGAAGTGTAAAACACACATTATACTGTTCTTCTCTGAGAGAAGAAAAGTCCAAGGGTGCTAACTCTCTGGCAGACTTTGAGGAAAGAAACGAGGGGCATAGATGGAGCACCTGAGAAATACGGACCAGATGAATGCCAATTTCATTGGCAACATCTAGTGGGTTTGCTATATCAACACCGGCAACCCGCAGAACAGGAGCCGGGTCAGGAGAATATTTACCACTCAGTTTTCGTACTTTTTTCCAGACTGCACTCATAGAGGAAGCAGAGGTGATGGTGGAGACATAATCTCGCCAGTAAGTGCATTTAGCATCATGGATGACACGGCGAGCGATCGCACGTTTCTGCTTAAAATCAAGAAGTCTCTCAGTGGTTCTACTGTACCGGTACCTGCCCCATGCAGTGCGTTTCAAACGTACTGCACGAGCACAAGCAGCAGACCACCAAGGCACGCATTTCTGAGAATGCTTGCCTGAAGTTTGGGGTATAGAATGAGAAGCTGAGGTTAAAACGGAGGACGAGAAGAGGTGTAAAAGCTCATCAATGGAGGACGAAGAAGGGAACCTCCTAAAAACATTTAGTTGTGAGAAAAGGGTCCAATTTGCTGATCAAATTGCCAGGCGCATACAAAAGAGGGGTGAATATGAAGGGGAAGTAAGAATGTTGGGGAAATGATCGCTGTCAGTAAATCCGAAAAACAGACCCGTGAAGTCTAATGTGATGGAGGGAGAGCAGACTGAGAGATTGATGCAAGAGAGAGTTTGAGCCCGAGGTTCAAAAGGGTTGTGAGTACCTGTATTTAAAACAGGGGAGGGGGTGGGTAGCAAAAAGCCTCTAACGAATCCAGGGGAATCACAGTGGGGCCCCCCCAAGGAAATGATGGACATTAAAATCGCCAAAAACAAAAATCGGTGGGGGTAATGACAAACAAGAAAGGCAATATCCGGGATAAAATCCCCGAAAAGGGAGAGAGATATAAAGAAAAAGTTACCACCTATGAAAGTGGATACAGGCTGCTGTGAATGCACGAAGTACGAAAAAATAGCTGTGGTACTGAATATAGGCTAGGAAGGGCACTTTCATTAAAGGCCCATCAGGAAAAGGATCTGAACAATACAATAAATTAAGCCGAGATGGGATAGATAACAGCAGATGTAATTTGGTTTCCTGTAAGAAAACCCCAACGGGGGGAAAACTGGGAGGAAACATCGAAGTCCCCCCCTTTACCCCTGGGGCCGCGTATTTTCCACTGTAAAAGGCCATGATTGGAAACGAAAAAAGATACCTGAAATCCCCCGGGGTAAGGGTTCCTACAACTAGAGGGGTTAGAAAAGTCCCATGCGGTGGCAGGGGGAAAACGTTCAAGCAGTGAATGAACGGTGTGCTGGAAAAAAGGGGTTTGGGCCAGATGGAGCAGAGGAAGAAAAGGGAAAACAGAGGGTGGATCAGTGTCCATTGAGGGTTTGGGTCTCGCAAAAATTCAGAGATTGCTTAAAAGTTTTTTCCAAATTCAAAGACGTGTAGGGGAGACAATATTTGGAAGGAAAGGGGGGGATGGTAAAGATTGAAGTAATGGACTGCCCAAAGGGAGGGGGGCAAAGGGGGGGGAACGGAGAAAAAAGCAGGGAAGGGACAGAAGAGGAGAAACCGGGGAGGTGGCAGAAGAGGAAGAAGCCTGGGGGGAACAGGGGGGGAAAGGTACAGCACAAGGGGGAGGGTGAACCTCTACACTTGAAACAGAGCCAGGGGAAAGGGGAAAAACCCAGGTACAGAGACAAGGGAAAGGAAAAAATGAGGGGGTAAAAATGGAAGGGGGGTTTTAAAGGGAGTTTTTTTTGACTCCTGAGAAGAAAGGGGACAACTGGGGGTTCGTACAAATCTCGTAAATCCCGGGGCTTATGAGGGAGAACCGAAGAACGAAACAGACTGAGGCAATAAAATAGGGACGTCTAAGCCTGGGACAGCAAAGAATTAATACAGGATGATATAGGAGGGGTAACCACAGAGGGGTGCAGAAGAGGGGACCCCAGAAGTGGGGGGTATTTTTGAAACACGGAAAAGAAACAGGGGTAGTCTCCCCTTGGGGGCCCAGATGAGAAACGCCAGGCATAGAGAGACCTTCTCCTCTTTGAGTAACAGATTTCCTGCTCATTTAAGTAAATTTGGAAGGCAAGAGTACGAAGGGTGACCCTCATGACAATTAAGACAAGGGGGAGGTCGATGCAAGACGTATTAAAAATGGTCTTTGGGCACCACAGACTGGCATTGGGCTACAGATCTGCAATATTTCGCTGGATGCCAAAATTGCCACAATTTCTCACGTTGGGTGTGGGACACCTTTCAAATTGTAACCGATGCCCTGCACATAAATGAGGATGGGAGTTCATGGCGTCAAAAGTTAAAGAGCCACATTGCTGGGGTATCGCTCCACCCGCGGGCAGGAAGAAATAAGTTCTACCTTGGGTTTGGGAGATCTTGGAGTTCAGCTGTTCAAGAATGTCTTTGCCACATGCCCCGGGAAATTTTTTGAACCATGGTAGGGGGCAAAATATGGCCCTACAAGAATTAAAGGGAAAGTTTTTTTCAAAGTGCAAGAACAGTATTGATAGGGGAAAAAAGAAGAGAAAATCTGAGCGGGGTAGCATTCGGACAGTGAGAGGTTTTTCCATTTTTTAAGAGCATAAAAAGAAATACCTTTACCAACATAGCATAGAGGCCTTCCCAAATACTAGGGTCGAAAAGATGGGGCAATAGAGGAAGCGGTCGAAAGTGAAAAATTTTATCCATTGTGCTTTCTAAAAACTGAGCAGGGAAAAAGGAGTGCACAACGTGTCGATTTTTTCTGAGAAGAACGAAAGGTGGAGAAGATCATCACGGTTTTTGTCATTGGGTTTAGGAGTGCGACCGAGTTGGTCCAAGTGGAAGGGGCCCCGGCAATTCGAAAATTGCCACACCATAGAGGGAGAGGCCGAAAGCATGCCAAAAAAGGGGAGGTCAGAAAAATCGAAGGGAGCATCGAGACCCCAGTACCTGAAGCGGGTGAGGAAACAGCACAGCAAGAGTACAGGGCATTAGGAGTATCCAAGAGTGCCCAAAGATAAGGGGGGGGAAAGGAAGAAGGTGCCTTTTTTCAAATTAAGGAGATTTTTGAAATTGGGGTGGGATGGAAAGTTTTTATGGAGAAACACCCCCTGAGAAGGATTTTTGCAAGCCATATTGGCAACTTGTACAGTGACAGAGTCTTGGCCCATTTTGGGAATTTTTAAAAAAGGATGTCAGAAACAGAGCTCTCGGGCATTTTTTTTTGCAAGACGGGACCCCCAGTGACCTAAAGCTGCCCCTAGGGGCATTAAAAAAACAGAAAAGAGAAGAAACCCCAGAAAAGCACTTTTACCTGAGTGTTGGGAAGGGGTTTCCCCCTTCCAAACCGTAATTCAATCTCTCTCCCCCCTGGGTTTCCCCTACACTAAGAAAAATCGCCAATAAGGTAAGTGTTATGCTGTTAATTTTTATTCTCATGGTCATTGTATTTTTTATGTACTACCCCTTTTTATTTCATTAAAAAATTTTTTTTTTTTTAAAACTTTGGGGGTGTCAGGAAGGGATTAATTGTATTTCATTATTTTTTTGGAGAAAAGATTAAAAATCACTATTTCGATAATAGTCCCATTCCGGGAATGGATTAGGACGAAAATTTGAGGGACCATTACTTTAGAAACTTTCATGCAACCTGGCTTTTGGGAAAAGAATTAATTTGTTGGGATGGTGTTGGTGCGTGAGAATTAATGATCTGAAAGTCTTTTTTTGCAGTCTTTGATGAAAAAGAAGGGAAAAATTTAAACTCATGAATTTTTGGTGAATGTTTTACTTCCTCGTCAAGAAATTCAGGACTACAAATTGGGTAGTTCTTTAAAAAACCCCGATGATGATGCCTTTTTGGTTTAGTATTTTGATGGAATAGAAGTGATGAGATCATTTTTATTGGTAGTTTCCAAAAACTTGAAACTGGGTTTGTTGTCTATTTGTGAATGAGGACGTCGGGAAAGGTAGCTTGTCTTTGGACACTTCTTTAGTGTAAACGGCTCACCAGTTCAACTGCTTTAGCCTTGCCTAAAGATTCCATACATCAAAACGTTTGGAAATTTACAGTGGACCCGCACCTTTATGGCATCGCGTTAGTTAAATCCCGTACGATAATTTTAACAAAAAAATTTTACCCTTGCCTCACACTAAAATCTCGCACACGCGATTAGTCCCGGTCCGGGACCGTCCCACTGTGGCCGAGCGTGCCTCAGCTGCCGTGTGGGTGCCAGTGTTTACAAGCCAGCCAGTGCAGTCGCTTTCCTATCCGCATACAATCGTACATTTCATTTTCACAGCATTTTTTTAGTGATGTACCTGCACAAAAATCCCGGGCCCCAAGAAACCTTTTAAAAAGTGCCAACCGTGCAATAAAAAAGGTGAAAATTAATATGGAAATAAAGAAAGAGATAATTGCTAAGTACGAAAGGGGAGAGCATGTCCGGAGGGGGGCAGTTGTATACCAAACCTAAATCAACCATCGCTACATTGTGGCCAACAAAATGCAATCAAAAAGCTGTTCTTGAAAAGGGGTGCAACTTTGTTTTAAAACAAGATCGAAGTACTCAAGATGTTAAGAGACTGTTATTGGGGGGGATAAATAAAAAAACAGATAGCAGGGATAGCATCTCTCAAGCGTTTAATGTGAAAATGCAGGAAGTTGCATGAGGATTTAATTTAAAAAAAGCCTGCAATAGGGTGAGTGGGGAAAATTTAAAGGGCCGCAAAATTTTGGTATGAGAGTTTCAAGAATCGTAGGGGCAACATAGTGTGATAAGGCATGGTGAGGCTGCCATTTGGACCACAAAGCAGCTAAAAATATGGCAAAAATTAAGGAGTACATAGACATGAAGGACGAAACCTGAAAAGTGTTTAATTGTGATAAAACAGGCCTGTTTTGGAAAAAAAATGCCAAACAGAACTACATTACCAGGGGAAAAAGGGATTCCCAGGACATAAGCCTATGAAAGACAGGCTAATGTAATGCAGTGGGATTGCAAAGTGAAGCCTTTATTGGTGTATCACTCTAAAACTCCCAGAGTGTTCGGGCACAAAAATTCCCTCAAGGGCAAATTTTTGTGTGTGCTGCGGAGGGAAAACACAAGGCGGGGTCACTAGGGATTTTTCTATGACGGGTTACACCAGCATTTGCCCCCAATGAAAAATTTACCTAATGGAAAAAAAATTGGCCCTTAAGTACTCCTGGTATTAAAAATGTACGGGCACCCCTTCAGACTTGGGAGGGGCGACTTTCGGGATGAGTTTCATTAAGGTCAAGTTTTTGCCTCCTAATATCAGTCCTCCCTGAGCCCATGGACCAGCGGGTCATTTAAAAATTTCAAAAAACTCACAAAAAATTTATGTTTCAAAAGTGCTTTAAAGTGACCTCGACCCAATTGACTAAAAGTTTTTGGAAAACACTAACATCCTCATTTGTGCAAACCTTAAGGGTAAGGCTTGGGGGGAGTGACAAAAGGGGACCTTAAACTCTATTTGGGAAAGGAAACGTGGCCAGAATGTGTAAAGAAACTGATTTTAAGGGTTTGAGGCAAACCCCTGAGGCGATGCCAGTGTGGAACAATTGTGGCATTGGGGAACCCTTTGGGGGTTTTGGAGTTTAGTGGGAGATGTGGGGGGGATTTGGGTGGAGGACAATGAAGAACTAACCATGATGAGCTACAAGATCATCTTCAACAGAAAGGGGCCCCAGCCCTGAGGAAACTGCTTTGGAGGAGGGGAAAGAAATTGAAGAAGTTGCTACTTCAAAAGATTAAAAAAAAGTGTGAAAAAGTGGCTTGAAGTGAAAACCCTTTTTGGATGAAAATCACCCTCACACAGCTACGCAAGCCGTGTGGTGACTTACAATGACAATGTTGTGAACCATTTTAGACAGATCATAAAGGAAGAGAATACAAGCTCTATGGACAGAATGTTTTGTGACGAGGTCCAGTGACTCTCCGCGGTCCTAGTGGCATTAAAAAAAAGAAGGGAAAAACCCCGGGAAAAGGACGGCTCCCAAAAGTCCAAAAGGAAGGGGATTCCCCTTTAAACAAAAATTTCCCACACTTCCCCCCCTTCCCATCCCATCAATCATCACCGATCTTCAATAAAGGTAAGTTCATTTTGGTTGATTAAAATTAATAATTCATGTGGAAAAAATTTTTTTTTCATATTTTGGGTTGTCAGGAACGATTAATTTGATTTCCATTATTTCTTATGGGGAAAAAATTCACCTTACATAATTTTGGCATACGAGACTCTCTGGAAGGATTAATAAAAAGGGTGGGGGTCCACTGTATTACGGGACGTCGTCCCTAAATAACCAAAGTAGCTTGAAGGGATATTTTGGGCGAAGTGACGAACTCTAGGTGTTCTGTGTCAAGTTGGCAGGACAGCATATGGGGGCCCCCTTTCCCCACCCGTGGGTTTGTTTGTAGAGCCTGTTATTGAAAAAAAACAATTGAATTTAACACAGAGTTCAATAAAGCCCACCAAAACGGGAAAGGCAGGGGAAAATTAAAGGGTCCGTTGACTTTATTCAAAAAACCTCAAGGTTTTTTGGGGTAGGTACTTTTGTGGGGGGAAAGGGTCACGTCCAAATGTAGTTTCTTTTTACGATGGAGGGGTTTCACATGGGTTGAGGAGGCCGCCTGAGTGTTTAAAAATGACGGGCCTGAGGGTCTGCAAAGGCAGGAAAGGTTTGGCAAGAACTCTGGCTAGTTTGTGTGGAGCACTGCCTAACCTAACATGTTTGGTCTGAGGGAATATTGTGTTTATGGGTCTTGGGAAAACATACATGTGTGCGGGTTTAGGGCTGCTGGGAAACAAGTACCGAATTTTTTCCCCTTCTCTAGTGCTTTTAGTATTTGTCTGGTTTTATAAAAAAAATTTTTGGTGAGTGTCCCCATGTTAGTGCTGATGGGTTCGTATATAGAGATCACTAAAAAAGGTCCATCATTGATTTGAGATTATGACCCACTCCTTTGCGGCGGGGGTGAGGCAATTTTTGGGGTCGTTGGCGGGGTCCAAAAGGGGCAATGATGTACGTCTGGGAAGATTAGGAGAACGGGGTTTACATAAAGCTGCAGTGAGAATGCCCGTATACAACACTTCTGGAATTGCTGTCTTGTTTTCTAGGGTTCCCCTGTAACTGGGTTTTAGTTGTATTAGGTTTGCCTTTTTGGGTGGTGATTTGGCCCAGACTCAGTGCTTTTTTTCGTGCTTTAAGGGTGTGTGAGGATATGTTTTTTAAAAGGGTTCGCATCCCTTTTTTCCTTTCCCATCAACTGTTATGCGGGTACTGAATTTTACATTGATTTTGATATTCTGTTGGAGGTTGGTGTGGTGACTGTGCGAAATATGCTCAGCATTTGGGTTGGTCAATCTGAAGTTTCGCCCCCATATTCCTTGCATTTCAAGGTTTCCTTAGCGATGTCAGAAAGTTCTTCAGCACTTTTCAGATGGACCTTTTTAGTGATCAGTCTACATAAAAACCCTTTCAGCACCAGCAGGGAGACACCACTAAAGATTCTCTATACAAAACCAAGAAATACCAAATGCACAAAAAAGGGGGAAAAAAAATTCGTACTTGTTACCCAGCAACCCAAAACCAGCAACATGTAGGGTTTACCCAAGACCCAAAAAACCCCAATATTCTTCTCAATCAATCACTCAGGAATAGGCAGTGCTCCACACAACTACCAGAGTTTCTTGCCAAACATTTTTCCTGCCTTCCGGGACCATCACCCCCTCATCTTAAACCCTCAGGCGCCTTCTCAACCGCATCCAAAACCTTCCATCCGTAACAAGAAACTAAAACAGTTTGGACTTTCTTTCCCCTTTACAAAAGTACCTACCACAGAAGCCATCGAGGGTTTACGAATTAAAAGTCAATCAACCCTTTAAACGCCTCTACGTCCCGGGAAATTTTTTTGGCTTTACTGAACTCGTGTTTTAAATTTCAACTGTTTTTCTATCAAAATCAAGGGCTACAAACAAACCTATGCACGGGAATGGGTCCCCCATAGTGCCCTCCTACCAACTTATACATGGAAACCTAGAGTCTGAAACTTCGCATACACATCCCCTCCAACGTCAGTTTGGTTACATTACGTGGACGACATCCTCATAATAACTCCAAAAGTTTGATGAAAGGAATCTTCAGGGAAGGCTCAAGGGATTTGAAACCCGGGATCCAGTTTTCACTAGAAAAAAAAGTCCCAATGACAACTACCTTTTCCTCAACGTCCCATTCATGAAGTAGACAACAACCTAAAATTTCAAATTTATTGGAAACCTACCAATAAAAGTACCTAACAAATTTATTCATCAAGTACTAAGACCAAAAAAGGCACATCATTGGGTCTTTTCAAGAGCATACCGAATTTGTAGCCTGGTTTTTTTGAGGGAATATACAACATTCCCAAACCTTTACTGATTACATTTTTCCTTCCTTTTATCAAAGATTGCAAGAAAAAAGCTCTTCTGATCATTAAATTTTCCATGCACCAACACCACTCCCCACAAAGTTATAATTCTTCCCAAAAGCCAGGTTGCACTGAATGTTTTAAAATACTTTCACAACAACACCGAGTTGCCATCACTTCCACACTTCAATAAAAGGATTAACCCCGGGAAAAAAACAAAGCACCACGAACCCTCAATGAGGGGTTTTTTACTATTACCCTGTGGAGGGTGCGACAAGATTTTTTTTTTTTATTTTTTTTTTATCACCTGGCCGATTTTCCCCCCAAGGGAGGGTGGCCCGAAAAAAAAAAAACTTTACCATCATTTTACTCCTCATGTCTTGCCCAAAAGGGGCTTTACACACAGTTTTAAACTGCAACATTAACACCCCTCCTTCAGAGTGCAGGCACTGACTTCCCATCTCCAGGAAAATCAATCCCGGGCCCGCCGGTTTCCCTGAACCCCTTCATAAATTTACTTTGCCCACATCCAACAGCACGTCAAGTATTAAAAACCTGTGTCTCCATTCCTCCTTCAAACCGCTCAGCATGCCTGCTGGGAAATCCAAACCCCCCGCACACAAAAACCTCCTTTCCCCCCTCTCTCCCAAACCTTTCCTACCGACCCCTACCCCCCCCTTCCCTTCCACTACGACAAGATTTATGTAGGTGAAACAGCAAGAAAACCCTTAACCCCCTCAATGAACACATTTACACATGTAGGAAGAAACTGAACAAAGCCTGTGTACAACACCGAAATTCCCCCAACACTCATAAAATTTAGGGACACCCAATTTGTCAAAAAAAATAATTTCCGCAACCAAGTGCATTTAAAAACAGCACTAATCGTGTTTCGAATACAATTAAACAAAACAAAGGCAGTTTTTCCCCCCATCTCTGAACCTAGCAAGAATCCCCTAAACGTACCCCGGCATCACATGTCTCTCCCGTTAATACTACACAAAGAATTACAGAGATGAACACTGAAACAGGCCTTCTCTATCCGTCTAATTTTTTCTAACCCATTTTTATTTGCCCAAGAATAGATTTTTTATCCTTTTATCTGTACAGTTAATTTTTGTACCCAAATTTTATTACTACTACTACTTTTCCCAACTCAGTCCCCCTACACTACCCAAGTATTGCAGCTCACTCTGAGCCTATATATACCCCCTGTGTCCATGTATTTTTTTTAAGGCTTGACAAAGCCCTGGAGAGCGAAATGTTTCACAAAAAATATCACATTGTTCACTTGTGTCCTTTTACTTTACATATTGTCAGTAATTTATGAACATTAAAAACATACTGGTCAACAGACCGCCTGATTTCAACCCCAGGTTTTTGTGATTAATAGGAGTGGTCATTTTTTGCTACTTTGTGTATGCTTCACTTCTCAGACAAAACCAGGCCTACAGAAACGACGGTTATATAAAAATTAGGGGAAAGTTTCATTATCTGAAACAGTAATTCAATATGTTTTTTATCCCTTCAGGAAACTTTTATTGATGGTCTTTTATTCTGTTCAAGGGAAGACCCTTTTTCAAGCAAACATTCCAACAAAAGGAAAAAACTTTGGGATAAAATTGTTTGTGCTTTTTGGGTTTTTTACAATGGGCTTGTATTTGGGTATATTTTTGTACACGGAAATAATACATTGCGAGACCCAGGGGAAATTACTGATATCCCAATGATGTGATACAGTGAGCCTCATTTGGATTTTGGCACTCATTTTTTTCCCCCTTACACGAGGATTTTAAATTTTTGGAAACATACAGAGAAGAATGACAAAACTGATTTTACTGTGCAAGGGAAATTTCCCCAAAGAAAAATGGACTTAAAGCCTTAAATCTCCACTCCGGGGGGAGACTAGAAGAGGGGAATATCAAATTTAAGTGTATAAGTGGAGGGGCATAAAAAAAGGAGATTTAATAAAGTAATGAGGGTGCGAACCAGGGAAAAACCAGAAAAAATAGATTTAAATTTTGGTAAATTTTGATTTAGAAAACAAAGCCAAGACAGCAGTCCCTAAGTGTGCAAAAATGCAGATGTAAATTACAACTTTGCAAAAACCCTTTGACAAGTTTGGGGCCATGGGTAATAGGCACAAAATGCGTGCTAAAGGAATAAAAGGAAAAAAACGTCGATGGATCTTAATTTCCTCACTAACAAAACGAGATTTAAAATCAACAAATAAGTCCAAAGGCAGCCCCGGTGAAAAGCCTGTTCCCCAAGCAAAAAAAAGAAAAAGGGCACTGCCCAAACCTACGCCCCTGCAGGAGGGCCCCAAGGGTTCCCCCCTTGCAATGACCCAACTATCAGGTCTTTTACATTTACTTTAAGGGGGGGCCCGGGGGGGCCGACCTTTACAAACTTCAGGCTTTTCCCCAAAAACCCCCCAATTTGATTTAAACCCAAAAATTTTTTAAACTCAAATTTTGGTTTTAAAAACGGGAAATTTTTAAATCCACAATTAAAAACCAAAATCTTTCCCCCAAAAATTTCCCCCAAAACCAACTTAAAACCTTTTTGGGATCCTGTTGGAGATTTTTTCAGCACAATTTTTCACCCCAAAACCCGCTTAAAAAATCAATTAATTTAGCTTTTTAAAGGATTTCAGGGGCCCGTTATTCCCATAAAAGGTTTCTATCAGGGTATTTTGTCACCTCGACTTTCCAGGAATTTTAATTCTGCTAAAAAGTACAAATCTTAGGCCTAACCGGAGATTAAAAACACCTAAAGGACTTTTCCTTTAATTTTCTTTTGAATAAAACCCGGGGGTTCTTTATTTAAAAGGAAACTTTGACTATTTTGGTTTAAAAATTCCCAAACCCAAACCCAAACTTTTTGCAATGATTTAAAATCCAATTTTTTTAAAAAGGGGAGGTTTTTTCCCACCTTAGACATAAAAAAATGTCAGCCCCCAAGGCTTTTTCAATGCCCCAATCTCATTAAAATTTTTCCCCAGACCCCGGGAAATCCGGAACACACCAAATTTTTAGTTTCGAAAAACAAAAAACAAGATTTTCAATTTCTTGTTGGTAAAAAACCAGGAAAAAACCTTTGATCAAAACTTTGGCCACAAAAAAAGGGAAAACACCAGCCCCGCCCGGGGGCGTTGAGGAACCTTCCAAAGGAAAACTTCAATAAACCAGAAAAAAAGATGGGTATTAGAAAAAAAACAGGGGGGCCAAAAGAATTTATAGCTATCTAATACTCCCCTAAAACCTTTTATTTAATTAAAATTTCCCTAGTTTGGCCTTCACGGGGATAGGAGTAAACACCCCTTTTGGGGGCGTTAGGTTCCCCCTTTATTTCGAAACGGGGTTCGTTTAACATGGTCCCATCCCAAATACAGAAAAAAATTTAAAGAAAGCAGAAAAACTGAGAGATGAAACATCACCCTAAAAAAAGGGGGGGTCCTACCTTAAAAAATCGGGGGAAAGGGGCCCAATGTTCAATGTGCATATGGGGGATAAAAATGGAGCTTAAAATGGCCCAAAAGCCCCCAAAAACATTGGAAGAGGTGGCTCAAGTTTGGGGGCCCCCAAACCGGTTTCACTTTGTAAAAGGTGGCAAGGGGGTGGCGGACCCCCCCCCCTTGGGCCCCGGGGACAAAAAAATTTTAAAAAATTAAAAATTATAAAAATTCCAAAGGGTTTTTTAAGCCATAATCACAGTATATCTTTATTTGAAACCTTTGGCCTTCACAGTGGTTTTCTGGGGAAAAAAAGGGGAAAGGGAAAAAAAGAAACTTGAAGGACCCCCCTTTGGGTAATTAAAATTTAAAAAAACCCCTTATGGTTGAAGGTGGCGGGCCTTCTGAGGCCCCCTTTTATGTTTAAAAAAATTGAGATGGTTTGGAAAAACTTAAAAATTTTTTGACAAAATTATATGGGAAGGGGGGTGGTTTTAAAGGGGGTCTTTGGATGGGGGTTTTATTTCTTGAACTTTTGGTTAAACTTTAAAAAACCCCTTATATAAGTGGCCTTCCATCCTTCCATTCTTTTTTTTATTGTTTAAAAAAAAAAAAATTTGGAAAAAAAAAAGCCTAGAATGGGGGGGGCCCCCTGGCCCCACCTTTTAAAACCCCTTTAAAAAATGTAAAAGACCCAAAACACCTCAAAAGTTTTTTGATTCCTTTTTAAACTTTCCCGGGCCCCGCCCCAACCCCACTGGGAAAACGTTTTTAAAATTTTAAACTCTGTTGAAAACGTCTTACCTAAAACCGCCCTTTAAAAAAACCATTTTAAAATTTCCGGTGAATTTTTTTAAAACTCCACAAATGCCCCCAAAAATTTTAACCCTTTGGTAAAAGGGAAAATTCCAAAGTGAATTTTTTAAAATTTTTCCCTCCGGGGCCCTTTTTTTTCAAGCCTTCCAGCCCCAAAAAAAGGCTAAAAGTGAGGTGAAACATTTAGGGGGGTTGGGGTGGGGATAAAGTTAATATATAGTGGGAAAGGGGTGGGTATGTGATTTGTATGAGTTTTTGTAGTTAGAGAGGGAAAATTTTGAAAAATCTTGGTAGGCAATTAAAAGGCTGAGTGGTTCCCATTCTTTTAACAAAAAGGTTGGACAAAAATAAATTAAAGGAACATTTTTAAGGTTTTTGGAGAACACCCCCCGGGGGAGGCCTTATTTCCCTGTTAACAAGTTTTTTTTAAAAAAAGCTCTACCAAACAAACCCGGGGGTACCCCCCCCGTCCCAAAAACCAAATCAAACCAAAGCCCCTTCCCAACTCCCTTAAATATTTTTGTTCCAGGGCCTCGTAAAAAAACAAAAAACCTAGCTAAAAAAAACCCCCTGGAGGCCCGTTCCCAATACATCCCTTTTAAAACCCCCTAAAAAAACTTTTTCCCCCTTTTAATCTAAAAAAAAATTTTCAAACTAAAAAACCCCCTATTTTTGTTTTTAACCTTTTGAAAAACCCAAAATCCTATAATAACCCCTGGGAAAAGCCCTCATCAAATACCCTTTTTAAAAAATACCCAGTCCCTAAAAAAACTTTTAAAATTTCCCAATGGGGTTTTCCCCTTAGAATTTTCAAGCCTTTTTAAAAAATACCATTTACAAAAAAGGGAAAAAGGCCCCCCAGTTAAAAAAGAATTTAAATGGAGTTTAACTTTCTTTTTTAAAAAAAAGTTTTTTTAAGTATTAAATTTTGTAAATGAAGTTTTTGTTTTGTTTTGTTTGGGGTTTTGGTTTGGGGGGGGGTTTTAATAGTAAAAGTAGTAGTTATTTGTTTTTTTAAAATTTTTTTATAAAAAAGTATAGCCCATTTTCGTACCTAGGGATGCGTTTTTTTTAAGGTGTGCTTTTAAAAACCCCCCCGTTTTTCCCAAATTGTATGGAATTTAATTTTTTAAAATTATAAAAGGGTTTTGGGAAAGCTTAAATTATTTTTTTAAAAATTAAATGGTTTTTTGACCAAAAAATAAAAAGTTTTTTTTCCAAGTTCCCTCTCTTTAATCTTTTATATTTCTTCCTTCCCGGGAATTTGTCATATACTGTAATTTTTCAAGTTTTTTTTAAAAAAAACAAGGGCCCAAACTACCCCGGGAAATTTTTTGGGGGCCCCCTCATTTCCCCTTTTGGCCCCCTTTTTCCCGGGGGGCCATAGATCCCGAACCCCTTCCCCCCCAACCCTACTCTTAACTTTCCTTCACGTCTTTTGGGCGGCTCTATAACTTCAAAAATTAAAAAAAAAATTTAAAATTCAGGGCAAAGCCCCAAAAAAACTGAAGAAGTTAATAAAAGTCAAGCCGGCCCTCTTTGGAAATCCTCATTCAAATCAAACCCCAAGTTTCAAGGTTTCCAAACCACATAATTGATCTAAATTTCCCCAAAATTAGGGCCAAAGGGGGGTTTTCTAAGGGGGCCCCCAAAAAAAAAACATCCCTCTTTTCCAAACAGACCGCCCGTTTTTGGGGAAAAATTAAAAAAATTAAAAATTTACAATTCATTTTCTTTTTAGAACCCCGAAAAAAGAGGCCCCCTTAGCTTATTTCACGCCCAACCATTTCAAAAGTATTTTTCAAAACCTTTCCCGAACTTTTAAAATTTTTTCCGAAAAAGGCTCCTTTAAAAAACCAAAAAAAAAATTTAAAAACAGACAAATTTTAAACCCCGCAGTAAATGCCCAAAAATTTTTAAACCCATTTTTCTTGACTTTTTTTTTGGGCCGGGAAAAAATTTTGGTTGTTTTTAAACCCCGCAAAAAAAAACCCCCCCCCCCCCCCCCCGTTTTTTTCCCCTTTTTAATGTTCTTATCAAATCGTTCAAAGACCCCCCCTTTTATCCCCTAAATCCCTTTTTTGCCCATTTGTATTTTAGCCCAATTCCCCGGGACAATTTTTCCCACCTTTAAGGGGGAAAAAATTTTTTAAAGTTTTTTTCGAAAAATTAAAAAAACTCCGTTACCTCCCCGTAACAGGAAATTCTCTAAAACCCCCGTAACCTGCAAAACATGTTTTCTGGTTTTTCCCCACACAACCCATTCAATTTACATGAAACGCTGGCCCCTTTTTTGTTTTAAATTTTCAATTTATTTTTTAAACTAAGTAAGCTTTTAACCCCCTTTTTTTATTTTTTGTACAAAATGCTTTTAAAAAAAAATTGAATACTTTTGCATATCTAAAAACCCCCTTAAAAACCAAAAATTTTAAAATTTGTCCCCCCTAGAAATTCACTTACTCCCTTTTGGCCCCTTTTTCATATACCCCCCTGGTCCCATTAAAATTTGGGGGGGGGTAAAACCTAAAAAAATTTTTGCCCCCCCAAAATTTCAAAAAAACAACTTGGGTTTTTACTTCAACTTTAATACCTTTTTTTCAAATTTAAATTTGAATACTCCCCCCACCCCCCTCCGAATAATTTAAGGCTTTAAAAAACCCTTGTGAATTCTACCAGTACTTTTTTTTTCCCAGTCTTAATGGAAAAAAATCTATTTCCTCCTAGAAAGCCAAAACTTCCCCATATTCCCCAGAGGACTATTTTTTAATAAATATTTTGACCCTCCTAACTCTTTAAAAAACCCTCGTTTCGTTTTTCCCCCCTAAACCATTTTTGTCTTGTTTTTAGTCCCCGGGGTTTTTCCAAAACCCCCCAATTTTCAATCTAAAACCCTAACTCATGGTTATACCAGGGATTCCCTTTCCCCCCCAAAACCCCCACCCCTTTTCCCATTTAAAAATTTCATCCCCCATTTTTCCCGACCCCCCCCAAAACCCAAAAAAGTGGGAAAAGGCTCGTTATTTTGCCATGGGGATTTTGGGGGTTTTAAAAAACCTTGTATTTTGGGGAAAGAAAAAATTGTTTTGTAAAAAACCCCTCCTCCCCCGGGCCAATAACTTTGCCCCCCCTTTTTAATTTTTTTGGACCCTTACCCCTTAAAAGGGGTTCCTTACCCTTCCCAAATCGTTGCCCCCACCTCAAAATAGGCTTTAAATTAGATGTTCCAATAAAATACCTTTTCCCAAGGAAAAATTCTCGCCCCCCCCATCCTTCAAAAAAATTTTTAAGTTCCTTTCCTCCGAAGACTTAGCAAAATCCCCCCTGAAAACAGTAAACCCTGCCATACTAGCTCTCCTTTTTAAATACAAAAAGCCATTACAGTGTAACACTGAAACAAGCTCCCTCTTTCCAGTCTTATTTGCCATCCTTTTTATGTTACCAAAGTAATAGCTTTTTATCCTTTTACTCATGTACGAATTAATTGCTCTACCATATTGTACTACTTTTGTCATATACTACTTCTATACTACCACTAGTGAACATTGAAATGGTACCTCATAGTATTGCACCTCACTCTGAGCCTTTATATACCCTCTGGTCCATGTACTGTTTGTAATGGCTTGATAAAGCTCCTGGAGAGCAAAACGTTGCCAAAAATAAATGTCACATTAGTTGCACTTGTGTCCTTTTACTTTACATATTGTCGGTAATTTACCAACTTTATTACAACTTCAATGATATCTCCCCTCATCCTACGCCTCTCCAGAGAGTGGAGATTTAAGGCTTTAAGTCCATCTTCATATGGAAGGGTTTCCCTTACACAGTAAAATCATTTTAGTCATTCTTTCTGTATGTTCTCAAAATGAGTCTATATCCATCCTGTAGTAAGGGGCCCAAAACTGAGCAGCATAATCTAATGAGGCATCACTAGTGATGAATAGAGCTGAAAAGTGCTTTTGGACTTCGTTACTTATACTTCTTGGATAAATCCAAGTAATCTGTTGGCCTTGTTGCGCACACTAAGGCACTGCTGTCTTGGCTTTAGTATTTCTGTTACCATGACTCCCCAAGTCTTTTTCACATTCAGTATGATCAAGCTCTACTTCACCTAGATTATAGCTTCGAGGGTTATTTTCATTACCAAGGGCAAGTACCTTACACTTATCCACATTGAAGTTCATCCCTGCCATTTTTCAGACCAAAGACATGAGTGGGAGGGGCTGGGTTTTGATTGGTGCCTTTGGGGTTTATGGGAGTAAATTCTTGGGTAGCTTTGGGGAGAGGTGGTTTTGATAAGGACCTGCCTTGCATGGGCCAGTAGGCCTTCTGCAGTGTTTGTGAAAATTTGTCTGGACTGCCTTCATGTGAGTTGCTTACCCTAGCAAGCTCTGAGGTTGGAACCTCAGCCTCACAAGTGGCTTATAGGACAGATTTCCATAAATGACTGATGTTGCAAGAAAATCTCACCTGCATGCACAAATAAAGGGTTAACTTACTTGGTGTTGGAGAATATATCCCGGTCTTCAACCTCCTTAATTAGCCCCTCTGGACTTCCCCTCAGAACCACATGTAACCAGGAGCGTTAATTCCTGCAATATTCAGTCGATATTAGTGACCTTCCCGCACCTCAGAAATTCCTGTTTCCAAGGGGGTGAGTATCCCCTTGAATAACTATGCAGAGAGTGACACTAGCTTCTAAGGCTGACAAAGAGATGCCGGTACATACCGGTCATGAGCTACCCGTCTGCACAAAGGCCCACAGCTCAACTCACTCACAATTTCCCCCCAGAAACTGTATGGGCCTGACGGAGGAGGTCATCTATGGTATGTCGAAGTACCTCCAACAAATTTTCTCAGGGCCTAGTATGTGTAGACATGTGGGGCGCCACCCTGATGTTTATGGCACTTGTTACTCGGTTGGCGCCTGGTCTTAGAAGGAGGCACTGCGATCTCAAGACCCCGTGCCCCAGTATTCAAACTTGGGCTGCCAGTTCTCCCTGGCTAACATAACCCAGTGTTTGCCTACATTATCGGCCTATTACTACCTATGTTAAGGTCTTAGGTCTACATTATTATTATCTAGTTACCTCAATAATCCTAATATTAGTGTACTAACAGTATAAACTACCTACTTCTTCCTTAAAGAATAAATCTATCAATTAGGATGTACCTTCCAACCACCTTCGCCAACCCAGGTGTGTGTGTGTTTTTTGGGTGGGTGTAAGGGCCCCCAATCCAACCGTTCCATCCGTGACCTGATGGGATCTTTGAAATGACATATCTACCCTGTGGAACTTTAGGATCAAATAATTTTCCCACATTTTCCCCGCCGCGAAGGTAGGCGCTAAGTCTAAATCAAATCTGTCTCCAGCAGGCCCTAGACTTGAGCACCATTTGAGGGGGTCATCTCGCCACTCTGGTCAGTCAGCTTCTAGTCTAACTTCTCTTGTCCCAGTCCCACCTGTGGACCTTGAGAGGCAAAAGCCTGTTGATGGCCTTAGGGTCTCGGCACCATTTTTCTACCTTCACCATTCTCAACCACCCAGCCTTATATGTTTTGGGGTCGACACCACAAGCTAGAGGCCAGTATGCCCTGGGTCCCTCGGATTCTACTAGCACCAGGTCCCCTTCACTCGTGTCATCTTGTTTGCCTCGGGGTCAGCCCCATAGAAATGTTCTCGCAGGGCTGTCAAGTAATCGTTGCGCCACACCGGGTTTCCCATTTGTCCTGGGTGTTCACCAGTCTATTGTGACTCTGTGTAGTTCTTCATTGATGGGGGGACCATCTGACCCATAATAACCCTGCTCCTTGGGAGACTGGCTCAAATTGCAGGGAAGGGCTCAATCCCCCTTTCCCAAAACAGCATGTGTTTGGGGGGTGGGAGCTTCCTGCTCATCAATCCCATTTTACACGTAGGTCAGGGGGCCTGTTATTGATCTTGCTTCTATCTCAGCTAACACTGTCCTCAATTCATCAGTATTTCCACTCTTTTGCCGTGCAAATCCTTCCAAATGCACCTTTTGACTGTGCCCACCATGTGTTCATAGAAAACCCCCTTGCCAAGGCACTCTCAGAACTATGAACCTCCACTTACACTCTATTCTCTTCAATATTCTCGTACTTCTCCATTGTCCCTAAGATTCCTGAAAACTTTTTTGGCCACTCTGAAGTTCATACAATTGTCCGAGATAATCAATCGTGGCACAAGAATCTGTCTGTAAACCTCCTGAACAACTTCAGGAAAGTCTCTGCTGACACATCTGCCAACTCCAAATGTACGGCTCGATTTAGTTGCACAAGTAAATAGGCAGACATATACCTTCTGAGGGCGTACCCTATCGTCTCTGGGTTCTTCAATGTGATGCCCTGGTATAGTCTATTCCCACAGTCTCAAAGGGCTGTCACTATGTACCCATTCCTGAGGCAGCGGTGGGGGACCTGGGTATGGTAGGGTCCTCCCATTGTCCCGCCAGCAGACAGTGCAACTCTTCATCACTTTTTGACAGCAGCTCGGCCCTTCAGCACCGTAATTCTGACGAAGGCTGGTAAGGGTATCTCCAAACCCCTATGCATGGTCCTCTGTTGAGATCATGTATCAATAACTCTGGCACCCACCCCTCCTTTCCCAGTAACACAGGATGTCTGGCCCCATAACTGAGCTCAGAGTTTTGTATTCTTCCCCTGCATCTTATCAGCCCAGCATGACCCTGGGAACAATCCCAATGAGTGGACCAATTTTGCTGTTCCCTGAGCCACCATTGGGCACAAGACCCGTCATATCCTGCTTGCCCTGCTGCCAGTAGTTCCAGCACTCCCGGAAACCTCTCCTTTAGTAGTGCCTTTATCTAATATTCTCTGGGACCCACAAGGGACAACTGTTGCCCCTGGCTTACATTGTCTTTGCAGCTTTCTCACAAATCAAAATTCCATTTCTGTGACTCCTAAAAAGTTTCCTCCAAGAGGAGTAGCGTCTGGGTCAAATAATTCAGTGTCGGGTTCTCCCACAAAGTGTACTATGCTGCTGGTTGTCCCCCCGAATTTCTGCTCCGGCCAGCACTCCTTTGTAGTAACCAGTCTGGGCCTTTAAACCCAAAATCTCGCTTTTACTCAGCGTTTTGTGTGTCACCCCTCAGCTTATCAGGTCAACTGGGTTTTGATCTGTAGATGTTGACTGTAGCTCCTGTATCTCTTTTACCCGATTCCTGATATAGGGGAGCTTGGGCCTGTCATTCTGGACCCACTGTAAGGCCACCTCTGAGTCTTGTCCATACATAGGTGTGTGTCACTCTCAGGTTACTCAACACTTCCTTTACATACTTTCCCCAGTCTTGCTCCAGCAACATCGCCGTGAGCTCTAGCTTTGGGATCGAGCAATCCTTCAGGGGTTTCACCTGTGGTTGGCTGGTTGCCAGATTGACCTGGTCCCTAGCCACCAAGTACCCTACTGCCCCATAGGCCCTGGAGGAGGCATAAACAAAAGACATGAAAGTTATATTCTTGCCCGGTGCACATGTGGGACCTGGGGAATGTGAATGTGCAATTCTGCTAGATCCTTGCTAACCAGATCCCACTCCTGGCAGACTGTTTCTGGCAGTGGGTCACCCCAAACCCTTTAGGTTCAGCTCCCAGGTCTGTTGCACTAGTATCCTTCCGAATGGTAATGGGTGTCAACAAACCCAAAGGGTCGAAGGCAGTCTGCACTTTACTCAGCAAGGACCTCCTGGTCAGCTTCCCTTCCCCCTCATGTTTCCTCTTTAGACCTAAGTCTGTCTTTCCTTGATTTCCCACTCCAGTCCCAACACCGATGTTACCTCAGGTACTGAGTAGCCGCATAGGCACTTTCCACCCTGCCTCACAACGTTGGATTGTCACCATTCTCTCAATGGCATGTTAGCTGAGAGATCTCCCGATTAGACTCTCGGTAAAATGTCCATCAACAGCCTCTCTCTGAGGTGGTACCTTGCATGTTGTTTTACGTAAAACAGGGTCTTCAGTAATTCTTTAAGTGGGCTGTTACAGTTTGCAAGGTGGTAGTCTATGGTGGCCTGCAGCATGAATGGGAACTAGTGGTGCCAAACAAAAACCACCCTGAATTGTAGGCATCATACCCTTGCTCGGGCGCCTCCCTGTTAGTAAACCACAAGAATTTGTGTAAATCCCTATCTTGTGGCTGCAATCCGATACGCAGGAAGGCTTTGTGATATCTGCTGCATAGGCATAATGCTCTGTCCTTAATCTCAACAACACATCTGTTAATTTCTGCATCAGGGGAAAGGGCCCCGTGAGCAGACAGTCATTCAATGTGACTCTTGGGGAATAGCCTGTGAGCTGCAGTTGAAGACCACTTGATGGGAGTGGTTACTGACTCCTTGGTGACTGGGCCCTGTGTGGAAGATAATGGGTGTTTTTCCCAAGGCTGGCATTGGGTACTTTTTCAATGAACCCGAGGGCCAAATGTTCCTTAATAATGTCGTTGTATTTCCCCAAACCCGACCCTTTTTGGTCAAAGGGTGTTCACCAATGAGTTCAACTGACCCGTGCCTTCTTAAAATTAGTGGGCAGTGTTGAGTTTTAAATGGTTTCCAAGGGAGTCACACCCAGTACTGTCCGTCCTTAAATGCACATGGTTCAAGTAATCTCGATATGTCTCTTATGTTCGAGGGGCGGTTGGTCGCCTTAATCCCTACTACTCCAGGTCCCATAGTTTATTTGGGCTGGCTCACTGTCGGCTATGTCGACTTTTGACTCTGATTTGATCTTCATGCAGACCAATCTGCATCACCAGCACAGCCTCAGTCACTGAAGTACTGGAGCCCCCTTTCCTTGGGTCGCAGGGAAGTGAGCCAGTATCCTGCCTCCCATGATGTACCTCGCTGGAGTCCTGTACAGGGGAATACCCCCCTTGATAACCCCTTTTCGGAGACACGAATTCGTCTATGTAATCTCCCACCAAAAATTCCTACATTACTGACATTGTCTGTAGGGATGTCTGGCTCCCCCGCTTCACACCCAACTCCCTAAATGCTTGATTTCTGCAGCCAATCCCTTAGTGGTAATGTATTGGGGAGCCACTTCACTATCAAGGTGAAATTTTCTGTCGATGCCTGGCTAATCTGACCGTCACATCGACAACCGGTTAAGACCTGTGTGGGACCTGCCCACCAAACCCTTCCACCTTCATGTCAACCTTACCAGTCTTCAACTTCAACTTAGTTTTCTAGACTCTCTGTTATAAAGGATCTCTGTGCCCAGTGTCAAAGAACAAATGGGTTGTTTCAGACTTCTTCCCATTCATAACCACCGCCATTATGGTGGGCAAGGCCACCGAACCTTGAACCTGCTCATCAGAACAAATCCCCAGTGCTGCACTCACCACATTCACCACTACTTCAGGCTTGCCCATGCTCTTTAGCTTGTGCTGATCGGTGTCATTAGGACACAGAGCACTGTGGTGCTTACCTTTCTGGCAGCCCCGACACTCATTGAGTGGGGCGTTACAGTCCCTGGCAAATGTTCTCCCCCAACACTTGAAAAAAGAGCCTCAACTCCCTTAGTCGTTGAACCCTTCGGTTACAGGTGGTGAAGCTCAAGCACCCTGAACTAGCGTGTTCTCCTTCACAAAACATGCACTGTCTCATACGGCCATTTTTAGTGGCTTCTCCCTTGGCCCTGTGGGTGGAGGACTTGTCCTGGGCATAATATGAGCCGACTCTTAGTAGGAGGTGTTTTAGCTTTATCACTTGAGTGTCTGGAGGGGTCAATCGACTTCACCTTGGTGGGCAATTTCTCCCCTGCCTATGTTAGTGAGGGTACGAGATCTCCCAACCCTTCAACAATTTGTTGTATCATGAACCGGTTCGCCGATATTTCAAATGCAACTCGTTTTACTGTAGTGCTAGCCAGTTTCCTTGAATCAGCTGACTAATGACCCATTCTGAATCATTCTCATCATGTAAATCTCTAAAACTATTTGTCAAGCTCATTTAATTTCAATGCGGAACTTCTCTAGGCTCTGACGGTCATGTCAGCAAGCCCCTAGATCCAACAATCAATAAAGTAATGTATAGCCACCTTTATCTCTTCGGTGTTGCCAAACATGTACTTTAATGGTCTTTGGCATGTTGGTAATTAGTGTCAGTAATCTGGTAATGCCGGACCCAAGTCTAGGGCTTTTTCCTTTGAGCTTTGATCGTAAATACTGCAATTTGATGGTATCTGACAAATCGTTTCTGTCATCTATCTGGGCTTTAAACTGATCCAAGAAAGCAATGTATTCTGTTAAGGTCCGTCAAATGTTGGCATATTCAACTGAGGCAACCTGGGCAACATACTGGGCAGGGGTGTGGCTGCTCGGTGGTACCTGCAGTGTTTTACACCTCACTTGGCTTACTAGTCTTTAAAGAGCTTAACTTATCTTTGTGCATATTTATCTCCTGGTGACAATGTACATCATCCTTGGTGAATTCGTCTGAGATTGCCAAAGACTGTCCTGGGGTTCACCATCCTCAATACTTGTAGTTCATATGCTGAGAATGCTCATTCGTAGGCTTCCCATTTTTCCCCCCAACGCTTCAAGCAGTCTTTCAAATCATCGCAGTTTACTTTACTGCGTTGACTAGTAGTCTTACACCTGTTGCATCTGTTCAGATGTCGTGGGGGTTTGTAAGGAGATATGATGGTTGAAAGGGAAACACACTTGTTGGATGGTAATGATATGTATTGTCAGACTGTGGTAAGGAAGGGGGCTCCAGCCTGCCATGTTACTGCCTGCTTGTATGTCTAAGTGTGGAGTGAGGGCGAGGCAGCGCGTCTCACTCACTCATGCTCTATCCTGTGACGTCATACAGTCACTCGGCCTAATAGAGATTTCTATATAAAACACATGGATGGTACTATGATACTCAGTTAATCTATGCAACACATGTAAGGGGATAAGCAACTATGCTGACAGCTCGGTCATGTTACGTATGCCGTCTCGACATACACTACTATACTATAGGCTGAACAGGCAGGTGGTTCTGGGCTGATTCTATACAAAACAAAGACATATATAACTTAGAACTAATGAATGGTTTTCATAATGATTTTACGTAATGGATGTTAATGAAATCACTTTCAACATAATGCATTACAAATTATAAGAACAAATCATTGTACAATATGGGTGGAATTGATCGATCGATCTGTATTCATGCACTCTATGGATTCTGAGGAAGAATAAATATATATTTACAAAGTGCAAGTAATTAACGACAAAATCGGGTGCACTCAGATCATTATTGCTAAATTCTCAGAACTCAGAGGGAACATGAACACAAAAAAAAATTCTGAAAAACTGATCAGTTAATAACAAAACACACAGTTGACAATTTCCTTCATCTCGGACATCTAATTATACAGACTATGTACATTTAAACCCAATTCTGCGAGGGTAAGATTTACATATGCAGAATGGTTATCATCGAATTCCTCTGCAATGGCTAACACATGCCTTGACTGAGGACAGTCTGAATGAGTATCTACAAAAGATACAGCTACATGGACGATCTGAACGAGTATCTACAAAAGATACAGCTACATTCACTAGTGACTGTGGAATTACTAACTCTTCTGTTAGGAGTACTCAACTCGACTGTTCGATACAGTAATTCTTGGCTCATTACAAAGTCACTAATGGGTGCTGGTGGCTACACAGTCAGAATAAGATCTTTCTGGAGCAGGAATCGAATAACACCAGACCACAAGGGATCGGTTCTTTCTTTTCTGGAGTTTAATGAACAAACTCGGTGGGGTGGTGACTCTCCCCGGTTGAAAAAATAACGCTATAACACGCAATATGAGCAAGGGAGAACGAATCTACTACTCTCCTGCAAGCCCCAGGGGGAAAAGAAATGAAACACGGTCAACAATGCTGATATTCAATCTGAGTCGCACACAGTGACAGGGGTATCAACATAAAGAACTTCATTTAAAAACATTAAATGTGAAAGTTACTCGAGAAAAATTTTTTACAATGCACTGTTTTCGTCAACGGGATGGGATCACAATCTGAACAAAAGGGGACAACAACACTCAAGTGGTCACTAGCCCCAAAAAACGTCTTTCTGCAAGGGTTTGTGGCATGCAAGAGATGGCATAACTGTTGAAAGGGAAAAGTTTTTTTCAAGCATCCCGGGAAGGAACGGGTAATTGAACAAGTGCCATACAAGGGTAGTAGTCTCAGCACCCAGGGGGGTCTGGGTTCCTCTGAAACCCCAAGGTAACTGTACACTTCCTCGTGCACATATTGTGGTGGATCCCCAAAAGGAGTGACAGTATTACAGTGCGACCGCTCGGTACATTTAAAAAGTAATGAACGAACCTATAGGGAATTAATCGAACTTTACATTTCGCAGCACTTTAACAAATCTAGATACAATCTTGAGAACACACTTTTCAAGGGCAGGTCTGTCAGTAAGGGAATATTGGTACTGTGAATGATTTTACGGGTTTGATGGCATGATCACTAAGTGAACATTCAAAATAACTGGGACATCTTTCAGGAAACTTACTAAGGACAAAAGGCATAAAAAAAAAAGGAGAATAACCAATAACTTAAACAGGAAGAAATTTCTTAAAATATTTTGGTAAGTAAATAAAAATTGACAGGGCACACTGTAAGCAAGAAACTCACACCACAAAAAAAAAAATCTCAAAGAATAAGCAACACTTTTAAAATCAAGAGAACTTGTACTTTACTCAAATCTAATTTGCTCAACTTTACTTTAAAATGAGTTAATGGCAGAGTGAGTTGTCTTTACTCTCAATGCAATAGGGAAATTCAACAATAAAATGATGAAATCAATCAAAAATGGACTCAATAAAGCTTGTGCAAAATTAAAACAAACTGGGAAAAGTATTTTTTTTTTTTTTTTTATTATCACACCGGCCGATTCCCACCAAGGCAGGGTGGCCCGAAAAAGAAAAACTTTCACCATCATTCACTCCATCACTGTCTTGCCAGAAGGGTGCTTTACACTACAGTTTTTAAACTGCAACATTAACACCCCTCCTTCAGAGTGCAGGCACTGTACTTCCCATCTCCAGGACTCAAGTCCGGCCTGCCGGTTTCCCTGAATCCCTTCATAAATGTTACTTTGCTCACACTCCAACAGCACGTCAAGTATTAAAAACCATTGTCTCCATTCACTCCTATCAAACACGCTCACACATGCCTGCTGGAAGTCCAAGCCCCTCGCACACAAAACCTCCTTTACCCCCTCCCTCCAACCCTTCCTAGGCGCCCCCTACCCCGCCTTCCTTCCACTACAGACTGATACACTCTTGAAGTCATTCTGTTTCGCCCCCATTTTTCTCTACATGTCCGAACCACCTCAACAACCCTTCCTCAGCCCTCTGGACAACAGTTTTGGTAATCCCGCACCTCCTCCTAACTTCCAAACTACAAATTTCTCTGCATTATATTCACACCACACATTGCCCTCAGACATGACATCTCCACTGCCTCCAGCCTTCTCCTCGCGCAACATTCATCCCCCAAACGCTTCACACCCATATAAGAGCGTTGGAAAACTATACTCTCATACATTCCCCCCCTTTGCCTCCAAGGACAAATTTCTTTGTCTCCACAGTCTCCTAAGTGCACCACTCACTCTTTTTCCCTCATCAATTCTATGATTCACCTCATCTTTCATAGACCCATCCGCTGACACGTCCACTCCCAAATATCTGAATAACGTTCACCTCCTCCATACTCTTCCCCCCCAATCTGATATTCAATCTTTCATCACCTAATCTTTTTGTTATCCCCATAACCTTACTCTTTCCTGTATTCACCTTTAATTTTCTTTTTTTGCACACCCTACCAAATTCATCCACCAATCTCTGCAACTTCTCTTCAGAACTCCCAAGAGCACAGTGTCATCAGCAAAGAGCAGCTGTGACAACTCCCACTTTGTGGGGTGATTCTTTATCTTTTAACTCCACGCCTCTTGCCAAGCCCTCGCATTTACTTCTCTTACAACCCCCTCTATAAATATATTAAACAACCACGGTGACATCACACATCCTTGTCTAAGGGCCCACTTTTAAATGGAAAAAATTTCCCTCTTTCCTACATACTCTAACTTGAGCCTCACTATCCTCGTAAAAACTCTTCACTGCTTTTAGTAACCTACCTCCTACACCATAAAACTTGCAACATCTGCCACATTGCCCCCCTATCCACCCTGTCATACGCCTTTTCCAAATCCATAAATGCCACAAAGACCCCTTTAGCCTTATCTAAATACTGTTCACTTATATGTTTCACTGTAAACACCTGGTCCACAAACCCCCCTACCTTTCCTAAAGCCTCCCTTTTTTCATCTGCTATCCTATTCTCCGTTTTTACTCTTTAATTCTTTCAATTATAACTCTACCATACACTTTACCAGGTACACTCAACAGACCCTTTTCCCCCTATAATTTTTTTCACTCTCTTTTATCCCCTTTGCCTTTATACAAAGGAACTATGCATGCTCTCTGCCAATCCCTAGGTACCTTACCCTCTTCCATACATTTTTTAAATAATTGCACCAACCCCTCCAAAACTATATCCCCACCTGCTTTTAACATTTCTATCTTTATCCCCTCAATCCCGGCTGCCTTACCCCCTTTCATTTTACCTACTGCCTCACGAACTTCCCCCACACTCACAACTGGCTCTTCCTCACTCCTACAAGATGTTATTCCTCCTTGCCCTATACACGAAATCACAGCTTCCCTATCTTCATCAACATTTAACAATTCCTCAAAATATTCCTTCCATCTTCCCAATACCTCTAACTCTCCATTTAATAACTCTCCTCTCCTATTTTTAACTGACAAATCCATTTGTTCTCTAGGCTTTCTTAACTTGTTAATCTCACTCCAAAACTTTTTCTTATTTTCAACAAAATTTGTTGATAACATCTCACCCACTCTCTCATTTGCTCTCTTTTTACATTGCTAAAAATAAAATAAAATGGCACACAAAGAATAAAATATGCACAGAACAGAGCATATGAAACTGCACTGAAATAAACTGTAGCAATACTACAAATAACAATTGCTAATCAAAAGTACTGCACAACACTACATAAAATTTCTGAAAGAAGAATTTTAATGACAACACAATGTTTGCACAAGAATTATTGCAAAATGAGTCAATGTGCAATGATAAAAAAATTACACACACAAGAAAATACAGTTTACAAGAAAAAAAATATATCAAGGAATGAACTGAGTGAACACTTTAACTCTTGGTATAAACCTTGGTAATAAATACCGACAAGTTGGTTTAGAAAGACACGTAAGCAAACACTAACATATTTATTAGAAAACGTTTCAGTCCTGGGACCTTGATCACTTCTAACATACAGAGGTAGAAAGACATTGTATATATAGGCGGAGAGTGAGATGTGACGCACGTGACCTGAGGAATGTCATAAGAACATAAGAATGGAGGAACACTGTAGAAGGCCTACTGGCCCATGCGAGGAAAGGTCCTTATAAAAATTCCCTCTGCCTATGATGAGGACGGGTGGGACGATGAAATCATTGACCCCTGTGTTTTTGGGTTTGGTGCGCTTAAGTTAGGGATCCCAAATTTTTTTTTGAAATTTTGTATTTTCCCCAGTGTTTGGTTCTAAGGTCGGTGACGGGATTAGGGGAGGCTTCTGGGCCCACCGTGGCATCAGAGATCGGGTTTTCGGTGAAAACGGGGTTGTGCCTCTTTCCAGTCATCAAAATCCCCCTGGAGTTCTGTGGAGGACACAGGCGTCCCTTCATAAACTCTTTTAGAGGCATTTCGATGCTAAATTCAGGCGGATGCAAGTTCTTCCTGTCCGCCTACATATTTCTTGGGACGAACCCACAGGGGGTTTGTAGACGCCCCGCGTAAAGTTAGGGGGAGTGGGGCTGGGGGTTTTGTAGTGAGGTCTTTGATAGAGGATGTGTTTATGGTGGAAACAATTTATGTTACTCATACAAGTGCCCGGCAAGTATTCGTGGCAACCCTTTTGGGCCCCATGGGAGTACTATGAACTTTTTAGGGGCTGTTCCATGGGCTTTTGTTGAGGAAGCTTGTGCCTTGAGTCTGCAATTCGGATGAAGAAAGATGGGAATGAAGACGTGTAAAGGCTTGTGCTATGTAAGTGCATTTTCTTCTAGAAAAAAAAAGGGCTGGAGGGTGCGAAGAGCTCTCAAGAAGAAGCCCAAAGAGGACTCCTCTCTTAGTGCGGGTGTCTTGGTTGAAAAAAAGGTTTTTAAAAATCGTCCTTTTTGGTAGGGGGTTTTTATACCTTTGAAGGAAGTTTTTTCCCCTGTCGGGAGTTCTGCACAGTTTGAACGTCGAGGAAAGGAAGTTTGCCATCATTTCGAGTTCAAAATGAAAACTTTTTTGATGGTTCAACGGGATTGATTTGTTTAGGGAAAGGGGCCGGATATTGAGGGCGTCTCGGATAGAAAACCAATATATCATCAAAAGTATCTTAGCCAGGGAACGGGTTGGGAAATTTAGGGGGCTGAATTTTTCTGTCTCCAAATTTTCCCCCAAGAGGGTTTGGGAAGCACAGCCTGGGACGGGGCTGCCCATTGGGCCCCCCCCCCAAAAAACTGTTTTTTTTAAAAGTTTCCCCGATCTTGAAGAAGTTGAAAAATTTAAAACCCCAGTTCCCCTAGGGGCTGATGAAATTTTTAAAAAGGTAAAGGGGGTCAAGGTTTTTAGTGGCCCCCTGTTCCCGAATGTTTATTGCAGCACAGTAGGAACGTTTGGGAAAGAGGGCTGTGACATCGAAGGAAGCCATGCTTTTGTTTTTGACATTTAGGTTGGAAATTCGGGAGAGAAGGTCACCTGAGTGTTTGAGGTGGGCTTGACTGATAGTGCCCAGAAGCGCTGAAAGGTATTTAGCTGGCCACTTTGCCAAAATACCTTTCAGCGCTTCTGGGCACTATCAGTCAAGCCCACCTCAAACACTCAGGTGACCTTCTCTCCTGAATTTCCAACCTAAATGTCAAAAACAAAAGCATGACTTCCTTCGATGTCACAGCCCTCTTTACCAACGTTCCTACTGATGCTGCAATCAACATTCTGAGACAGAGGCTCACTGAAAACCACGACCTCCCTTTACCTCTTCTAGATTTCATCAGTCTAGTGGAACTGTGTGTTAATTTCAACTTCTTCAAGTATCAGGACAACTGTTACAAACAATGCTTTGGGATGGCAATGGGCAGCCCACTCAGTGCTGTGCTTGCCAACCTCTTCATGGAAATCTTGGAGACAGAGAAATTCAGCACCCTCATTCCCAACACCGTTACCTGGCTAAGATACGTTGATGATATATTGGTTTTCTATCCGAGACGTCTCAATATCCAGGCCCTTCTCAACAAGATCAATGCAGTTGAACCATCAATAAAGTTTACACTTGAACTCGAAAATGATGGCAAACTTCCTTTCCTCGACATTCTACTGTGCAGATCTCCCGACAGTGACAAACTTCTCTTCAAAGTGTATAGAAAACCTACCAACAAGGACGATCTTATACACTTTTATTCACACCAAGACACCCGCAATATAGAGAGGAGTCCTCATTGGCTTCTCTTGAGAGCTCTTCGATCTCCCAGCCCTTGTTTTCTAGAAGAATGACTTTACATAACACAAGCCTTTACAGTCTTCAGTTCCCATCTTTCTTCATCCGAGATGCAGACTCTAGGCACAAGATATCATCACAAACCGCACATGGAACAGCCCACTAAACAGATCATTAGTACTCCATGTGGCGATGTTGCCACGTAATAACTCGCCGGGCACTTGCTATGAGTAAAAACATCAACGTTTCCACCATTAAACCACATCCTCTATCAAAGACCTACTACGAAACGCAGCCCATCACCTCTAACTTCTACAGGCAGGCGGGTCTTACACTATCCCCTGGTGGGATTCTTCCCAAGAAATATGTAGCGCAAGACAGGCAGGAGATCTTGCAGGTCCGCCTGAATGGAGCATCGATAATGCCTCTAACAGAGACGATGTAAGTTACGGCCTGTGTCCTCCACAGAGACTTCACGGGGATGTTAATGAACTGGAACGAGGCTAACTTCTCACCGAAACCAGACCTCAGATGCCGACGGTGCCTATGATGGCACTCATAATTCGCCGTCACCGGACTCTATAGAACGCAAAAACACTGGAAACTACAAAATTTCTAAAAACCATTGGCTACAATGATACTTAAAGCAGCACCAACCCAACAACACAGGAGTCACATGATTTCATCGTCTACCCGTCCTCATCATAGGCAGAGGTTATTTTGATAAGGACCTGCCTCGCATGGGCCAGTAGGCCTTCTACAGTGTTCCTCCATTCTTATGTTCTTATGACATTCCTCAGGTCACGTGGTCACATCTCACTCTCCGCCTATATATACAATGTCTTTCTACCTCTGTATGTTAGAAGTGATCAAGGTCCCAGGACCGAAACGTTTTCTAATATGTTATAGTGTTTGCTTACGTGTCTTTCTAAACCAACCTTAACTCTTAACTGCAGCTTAAGCAACACTGAACAAACAAAAGAATGATTTACTTCAACAGAAGAACTTAAAAATTCCACTAAGAGTGAATTTGTTCAATGAAATATGAAAAAAAATACTAGATGCAAAACACAGAACAAAAGGTTGAAACACTTACAGTGATGCAGAACAAACACTTACAGTGTGTTGCAGAACACCACATTACAGTGTGATGAGAACACAACACATCAATATAAACACAATACTAGAATTTTCTTGCTATGAAACTTGAGGTATGAAAAATTTGAAAAATAATTGTCTTGCTTGCACAAAACAATGGCACTATTGTCTGTGGAGATAAGACAAATTAGACACTGGCTAAATGAAAAAGAATTAACACAAGAATATTCAACACACAGAGAAAAATAAAATAAAATGGCAACTGAATGAAAACAAAACAACAATACACAAATGCTGGGAGAAAAATATAACAGACAACACTGAGTTGTGATGCAGAATACAAGGTAATAAATTACTGAATTACTTCACTGCAATACTGTGAACACAAGGTAATTGTGAAGTGTAACACAAATTTTATACGGCTTATATGTTGCACACAACAAGAAAAAACACTAAGGTACTTACTTCAAGTATATAAAAAAAGAAAGAAGCACAACACAACAGACATGAAATTATGCACGAAAATTAACAATGAATTAAGAGAAAAAAAATATTGCAAACAGTATATAATAAACACTGAGTCTAATCGAGTCACTGAATGTCAGTAAGAAATCACTGGAAACACAAAAGAAATGTCTCAACACTCGCAAATGTCTCTATGAAAAATATTATCACTGTAGCGATGTTAGTGAAGAATTAGGTAGATGGTAGTGAAGGGTAGAGGAGACTGGTTGCTGACTGCATTCGCTGCTACTCCACACGTCATTGAGGAATTTGCACTTAGATCGATGATGGACCCACACAGGAGGCTTTTTACGATGGCGCTACTGATGAAAAACACACTCTGGCTCTTGACCCCCTATGTGGTCCTTAAAATTATGGTGCTAGGAAACCCGTAATAAGGGTTTACAAAACAGTGGTTAGTGGTTGGGTAAGGCGGCTCGGGCTGAGGCAGTGCAGCGGTGGTGACACCGATGTGGTGACATGGGCCTATGAATGAAGCCGTAGCATCACTTGGGGGACACCCGCCAATAGGCGCAAAAATATTTCTAAGCCTGGCTGGCTTAATACTAACCCACAAAAACCCACAAAACCACAGGGATGGTATAAAACACTCAGAATGGCTTGGAACTTGAAGCACAAAGTGATGAAGAAGACTGTACCCATGTGGCTTGCTTGAGCACTGGGTTAAGACACCTGGGTTAGATGCTGGCTGGCTTTGCTTAACCTTTCACACAGAATGGCTTGATAACTTCTAACGATGAGCACAGCAGGGGTGGAAAGCTGGCTTGGCAGGCAAGGCTGGACTGGACTTGGTCTGACTCCCCCACCACAGACTGGCTGCTGGTTTGGCTTACTTTGCAAACTCGGGTCAACCCATCGCGGAGTGATGCAAACATAAAGCCGTTAAATCCATAATACAAATAGACTGACCAGTGAATAATGTAGAGGCTGGTAGACGCTTGAGGTAGCTGGCTGGCTAGGTCAGCCTACTGACCACACGAGATGTCCATGCTCGGCTGAGAGAATCTCTGTGCATCGCGTAATTATCAATTTTACGCCCACACCGCTGCCACCAATTTGTCATGGGGGTTCGGTAGGAGATATGATGGTTGAAGGTAAACACACTTGTTGGATGGTAACGATATGTTTGTTTATCAGGACTGTGTTTATAAGGCAACAAGGGCACATTCTGGGCAGCCTGCCGTGTTACTGCCTGCTTGTATGTCTAAGCGTGGAGTGAGGGTGAGTCAGCGCGTCTCACTCACTCATGTTGTATCCCATGACGTCATACAGTCACTCGGCCTAATAGGGATCTTCTATATAAACACATAGATGGTACTATGATACTCAGCTAATCTTGCAAAAACATGTAAGGGGATCAGCAACTATGGCTGACACGATGCCCTTTGTATGCAGCCCAATGACCATTTAATGTTGCTATCAGTGAACCAGACTCTTCCTAGATTCCATCTGCCATTGTCGACGTTTAATTAGGGAGTGTGAACACTAAACTGTACTTTTTACTCAGCCCACCTCACATACGATACAGTGTTAGGCAGAATGAAGGAGTCTCAATGCTTCCTCAACAGCTGAATGACTCCCTTGAATATACTGACCTTACTCTGATAGTGAAAAATGTACACCGTTCTGCATCCTCAAACCCAATCGAAATGTTATATCGATGTATGCGTGGAAAGCTTAACCTAGCCAATATCCTGTACAACGTCAGCAAATAATTACAGGACTTAAGCTAGCTCAGGTACAAATAACAAAATCCCACATTAAAACTGAGTCAAAGGACATGAAAATCCACACATTAAAAATGCAGAATTTACAAATTAAAAAGTCACTTGATTTGCAACAAAGTCATCAATTCAAACTTGTGAAAACAGTAAATTAAAATAATGTGTGTAACAGCTTTGCCCCCTAACTGTGCCCAGCTACTTAGTTTGCATGGATGGTTGGATAAGGTAAATCCTAACCTAATCGTGTGCTATAGCCTAAATCTGGCTTTAGAACTCACTGGTATTAATAACTAGTTAAATCTATACTAGTACTATAAACTGTTGTAAGTTGCACAAGCCTAGCCCTACTGTGGATACATTGCAAATCCACTAATAAGTAAATTAACAACAAGTCTCTTATCTGGTTTACTTGTAATCACTGTAAAATACTTAAGTTTCACAAGCTTCTCTAACCTACCTGGCCTGCCTGTAAATTACTGTAAATAATAACTTCTGTGTATAGTCAGCTTGGCCTAGCCTCTGTGTAAGTCTCTGGCGCTTGGGTGTTGGACTTCACCTAACTTGTAAACTGGTTATCTTACTATGGCCTAGCTATGATAGCTTAACCTAGCTATTCCACATCACGGTTCAAGGAACCACTTGTGAAAATTGGTCTGGACTGCCTCAATGTGAGTTGCTTACCCTAGCAAGCTCTGTTGACACCGAGCTCTGAGGTCGGTACCTCAGCCTCACAAGTGACTTATAGGACAGATTTTCATAAATGACTTATGTTGCAAGAAAATCTCGCCTGCATGCACAAATAAAGGGCTAACTTACTTGGCGTTGGAGAATATATCCCGGTCTTCAACCTCCCTAAGCTTTAGCCCCTCTGGACCTCCCCTCAGAACCACGTGCAACCGGGACCCTTAATTCCTGCAATATTCAGTTGATATTAGTGACCTGCCTGCACCTTAGAAATTCCTGTTTCCAAGGGGGTATCTCCTAGAATAACTATGCAGAGAGTGACACTAGCTTCTAAGGCTGACAAAGAGATGCTGGTACGTACCGGTCATGAGCTGCCCGCCTGCACAAAGGCCCACAGCTCAGCTCACTCGCAATTTCTCCCCAGAAACTGGCCAGAATACTGAAAGAGAATGGGAGAATGGGTAGGTTTAAAAATGTAGTGTTAGAGTGTTCAGCAGAAGTTTGTGGTTACAGGAAAGTGGGTGCGGGAGGGAAGAGGAGCGATTGGTGGAATGATAATGTAAAGAGAGTAGTAAGGGAGAAAAAGTTAGCATATGAGAAGTTTTTACAAAGTAGAAGTGATGCAAGGAGGGAAGAGTATATGGAGAAAAAGAGAGAGGGTTAGAGAGTGGTGAGAATGTAATAAGAGAGCAAATGAGCCGAGAGTGGGTGAGATGTTTATCAACTAAATTTTGTTGCAAAATAAAAAGATTTGGAGTGAGATTAACAAGTTAAGGACGCCTAGAGAAACAAATTGGATTTGTCAGTTAAAAATAGGAGGAGGAAGTTATTAAATGAGAGGTAGAGGTATTGGGTAAGATGGAGGGACTATTTTTGAGGAATTGTTAATGTTGATGAAGATAGGGGGAAGCTGTGTTTTCGTGTATAGGGCAAGGAGGAATAACATCTTGAGGAAGTGTGGAAGAGCCAGTTGTGAGTGTGGAGGAAGTTCGTGAGGCAGTAGGGTAAAAATGACAAGGGTTAAGGCGCAAGGATTGATGGATAAAGATAGAAATGTTAATGCAGGTGGGGATATAGTTTTGGAATGTGGTTGGATGCACAATTATTTAATACTGTATAGAAGAGGGTATGGTACCTAGGGATGCAGAGAGCATGCCTAGTTCCTTTGTATAAAGGCAAAGGGGTTAAAAGAAGAGAGTGCAATATATTATAGGGGGATATAAGTCTGTATGAGTATACCTGGTAAAGTGTATGGTAGAGTTTTATTGAATAAGATTAAGTGTAGATGGAGAATAGGAGAGCAGATGTAACAAGGAGGCCTTTAGGAAAGGTAGGGGGTGTGGTGGACAGGTGTTTACAGTGAAACATATAAGTGAACAGTATTTAGATAAGGCTAAAGAGGTCTTCTTTGTGCATTTTATGGATTGGAAAAGGCGGTATGACAGGGTGGAAGGGGGGGCTATGTGGCAGTTGTTGCAGGTGTTATGGTGTGTAGGAGGTAGGTTAGAAAGCATGTGAAGAGTTTTTACGAGGGATAGTGAGGCTCAAATTTAGAGTATGTAGAATAGAGGAAATTATTTCCCAGTAAAAGTAGGCCTTAGACAAGGATGATGTGATGTCAACATGGTTGTTTAATATATTTATAGATGGGGTGGTTGGTAAGAGAAGTGAATGCGAGGGTCTGGGCATGAGGCGTGGAGTTAAAAGAAAAGATTCACACACAAAGTGGATGTTGTCACAGTTTGCTCTTTGCTGCGATGACACGTGCTCTTGGGAGATTCGAAGAGAAGTTGCAGAGATGGTGGATGAATTTGGTAGGGTGTGCAAAAGAAGAAAATTAAAGGTGAATACAGGAAAGAGTAAGGTATATGAGGGATTACAAAAGATTAGGTGAATGAAAGGATTGGATATCGGCATTGGAGGAAGAGAGTATGGAGGGAAGGTGAATGTATTAGATATTTGGGAGTGGGACGTGTAGCGGCTTGGGTCTATAAAAGATGAAGTGAATCATAGAATTGATGAGGGGAAAAGGGTGAGTGGTGGCACTTAGGAGTCTGTGGAGACAAAGAACTTTGTCCTTGGGGGGCAAAGAGGGGAATGTATGAGAGTATAGTTTTAAACCAACGCTCTTATATGGGTGTGAAGCATGGGTGTTGATGTTGCAGCGAGGAGAAGGTGGGGGGCAGTGGAGATGTCATGTCTGAGGGCAATGTGTGGGGGTGAATATAATGCAGAGAATTCGTATTTTGGAAGTTTAGGAGGAGGTGGGGGGGATTACCAAAATGTTGTCCAGAGGGTGAGGAAGGGTTGTTGAGGTGGTTTGGACATGTAGAGAGAATGGAGCGAAACAGAATGACTTCAAGAGTGTATCAGTCTGTAGGGGAAAAGGAAGGCGGGGTAGGGGTCGCCTAGGAAAGGGTTTGGGGGGGTAAAGGAGGTTTTGTGTGCGAGGGGCTTGGACTTCCAGCAGGCATGCTGAGCGTGTTTTATAGGAGTGAATGGAGACAAATGGTTTTTAATACTTGATGTGCTGTTGGAGTGTGAGCAAAGTAACATTTATGAAGGGGTTCAGGGAAACCGGCAGGCCGGACTTGAGTCCTGGAGATGGGAAGTACAGTGCCTGCACTCTGAAGGAGGGGTGTATATGTTGCAGTTTAAAAACTGTAGTGTAAAGCACCCTTCTGGCAAGACAGTGATGGAGTGAATGATGGTGAAAGTTTTTCTTTTTCGGGCCACCCTGCCTTGGTGGGAATCGGCCAGTGTGATAATAAAAAATAAAAAAATAATGGGAGGTCTCATCTTACTGTATGGGCCTGACGGAGGAGGTCATCTACAGTATGTTGAGGTGCCTCCACCAAATTTCCCCAGGGCCTAGTATGTGTAGACACGTGGGGTGCCATCCTGATGTTCACAGAACTTGTTACTTGGTTGGTGTCTGGTCATAGAAGGAGGTACTGCGGCCTTAAGACCCCGTGCCCCAGTATTCAAACTTGGGCTGCCAGTTCTCCCTGGCTAACATAACCTAGTGTTTGCCTATATTATCGGCCTATTACTACCTATGTTAAGGTCTCAGGTCTACATTATTATTATCTACAGTTGCCTCAATAATCCTAATATAAGTGTACTAACAGTATAAACTACCTACCTCTTCCGCAACTGGGTGGTTGCGGCAGCGGCAGCAACGGTATCCTACCAGCTCTTCTTTCTCAAAAAAAACATCACTCATCAAAACTTGTGATGGCCTAAGTGAAAGTTCAACTACATGAACCCACGTAGACCACAACATGACCCAAGAATACTAAGAATGTAACCCAAATCTTGACAAAATTAGAAGATCTAAGGAAGACAGCCCTGCTAACCCAAACACTGCCTCCGCTGCCAGACAACCACTTAACCCAAGCTCCGAGAAAACAAGCCTTCTCCTCCATTGCTACACAGTATCTACTTCAGTGAAACTTTGAAAGGATATCGCAGAAGAAACAACACCAGTAATAATAGAATAACAGCAAGGACCCTAGAACTCAACTTGTCTACCCAGCAGGACGCCGGTGTATCATCAACCCCCCTCACCGCCGCCACCCAGGGAACAACAACAACAACCCCCCTCACCGCCGCCACCCAGGGAACAACAACAACAACAAACATGGCTGACTCCCCCTCCAACTCCACTCCCTTCAAAGGATTCATCCATGATAACTCAGGTATTATTATTCCTGACAATATTAAGGACTACATCATTGCTCTAGAAAATGAAATCAAAGATATCAAAGCAACACTCGAGCGACGAGAATCCAAGATAACCAACCTTGAGAACAAGATCCAAAACCTTGAAGAGAAGATTACATCGGGAAGTGTTGACACAGAAAATACTCTAAAAGAAGCTATAGCCAGTCACACTGAGCAAATAAACAACAATAAATTGAAGGTTGAAAAAAGCAATCAAGGGGCTGGGAAACAGAACATGCACACTCGACTAAATGAATACCTTGATTTCCAAGACGACAAAACTGAACAAGGTAAGTTGTCTGATGCAGTTATAATAAACAGTCCACACATTCTTAGTGACATAACACAAGCACAGTGCAAAAAAATGCTATCAGGATAATACAGAAGCACGTACAAGTCATTTGTGCAAAACAATGAAATCAAAGAAACATGTTTGTTAGGAAAACCAGGAAGTAAAACAGTATAATGATCCGACTTCATTCATACGATAAGGGAAAAGGGCCCAATTAAATCAGCAATTACAATGAAAAATGGAGTGTACATAAATGAGTGTCTAACAAAAAAACGTCAAAACCTTCTGTTCAGGCTGAGAAAACTTAAACAGGAAAAAAAATAAAAAGGC
>NC_069429.1:39731413-39785344 GCF_026875155.1 Cherax quadricarinatus | reverse complement strand
TTTCAGGGGGTTTTACAGCCAGATTTTGTCCCCACGATGTTTTATCTGGACAATTGTATGAACTTCAGAGTGGCCAATAAAGTTTTCAGGAATCTTAGGGACAATGGAGAAGTACGAGAATATCTGAAGAGAACAGAGTGTGAGTGGAGGTTCATAGTTCCGAGAGTGCCTTGGCAAGGGGGTTTCTATGAACGCATGGTGGGCACAGTCAAAAGGTGCATTCGGAAGGACTTGCACGGCAAAAGAGTGAGTACTGATGAATTGAGGACAGTGTTTGCTGAGATAGAAGCAAGAGTCAATAACAGGCCCCCTGACCTACGTGCAAAATGGGATTGATGAGCAGGAAGCTCTCACCCCCAATCACATGCTGTTTGGAAGGAGGATTGAACCCTTCCCTGCAATTTTGAGCCAGTCTTCCAAGGAGCAGGATTATTATGGGCCAGATGGTCCCCCCATCAATGAAGAACTACACAGGAGTCACAATAGACTGGTGAACACCTGGACAAATGGAACCAGGTGTGGCGCCAGCGATTACTTGACAGCCCTGCGAGAACATTTCTATGGTGCTGACCCCGAGGCAAACAAGATGACACTGAGTGAAGGGGACCTGGTGCTAGTAGAATCCGAGGCACCCAGGGCATACTGGCCTCTAGGCTGGTGGTGTCGACCCACACATTAAGGCTGGTGGTGGTTGAGAATGGTGAAGGTGAGAATGAATGGTGCCGAGACCATAAGGCCCATCAACAGGCTTTTTGCCTCTCAAGGTCCACATGGTGGGACTGGGACAAGAGAAGTTAGACTAGAAGCTGACTGACCAGAGTGGCGAGATGACCCGTCAAACGGTGCTCAAGTCTAGGGCCTGCTGGAGACAGATTTGATTTAGACTTAGCGCCTACCTTCGCGGCGGGAAGATGTGGAAACTTATTTGATCCTAAAGTTCCACAGGGTAGATATGTCATACAAAGATCCCATCAGGTCACGGATGGAACGGTTGGATTGGGTGGCCCTTACACCCACCCAAAACACACACACACCTGGGTTGGCGAAGGTGGTTGGAAGGTACATCCTAATTGATAGATTTATTCTTTAAGGAAGAAGTAGGTAGTTTATACTGTTAGTACACTAATATTAGGATTATTGAGGTAACTAGATAATAATAATGTAGACCTAAGACCTTAACATAGGTAGTAATAGGCCGATAATGTAGGCAAACACTGGGTTATGTTAGCCAGGGAGAACTGGCAGCCCAAGTTTGAATACTGGGGCACGGGGTCTTGAGATCGCAGTGCCTCCTTCTAAGACCAGGCGCCAACCGAGTAACAAGTGCCATAAACATCAGGGTGGCGCCCCACATGTCTACACATACTAGGCCCTGAGAAAATTTGTTGGAGGTACTTCGACATACCATAGATGACCTCCTCCATCAGGCCCATACAGTAAGATGAGACCTCCCTTTCTCTTTCAGTATTCTGGCCAGTTTCTGGGGGGAAATTGTGAGTGAGTTGAGCTGTGGGCCTTTGTGCAGACGGGTAGCTCATGACCGGTATGTACCGGCATCTCTTTGTCAGCCTTAGAAGCTAGTGTCACTCTCTGCATAGTTATTCTAGGGGATACTCACCCCCTTGGAAACAGGAATTTCTGAGGTGCGGGAAGGTCACTAATATCGACTGAATATTGCAGGAATTAACGCTCCTGGTTACATGTGGTTCTGAGGGAAAGTCCAGAGGGGCTAATTAAGGAGGTTGAAGACCGGGATATATTCTCCAACACCAAGTAAGTTAACCCTTTATTTGTGCATGCAGGTGAGATTTTCTTGCAACATCAGTCATTTATGGAAATCTGTCCTATAAGCCACTTGTGAGGCTGAGGTTCCAACCTCAGAGCTTGCTAGGGTAAGCAACTTACATGAAGGCAGTCCAGACAAATTTTCACAAACACTGCAGAAGGCCTACTGGCCCATGCAAGGCAGGTCCTTATCAAAACACCTCTCCCCAAAGCTACCCAAGAATTTACTCCCATACCCAATGGCACCAATCAAACCCAGCCCCTCCCACTCATGTCTTGGTCTGAAAAATGGCAGATGAAGTTCAATGTGGATAAGTGTAAGGTACTTGCCCTTGGTAATGAAAATAACCCTCGAAGCTATAATCTAGGTGGAGTAGAGCTTGATCATACAGAATGTGAAAAAGACTTGGGAGTCATGGTAAGCAGAAATCTAAACCAAGACAGCAGTGCCTTAGTGTGCGCAACAAGGCCAACAGATTACTTGGATTTATCTCAAGAAGTATAAGTAACAGAAGTCCAAAAGCTACTTTACAGCTCTATTCATCACTAGTGATGCCTCATTTAGATTATGCTGCTCAGTTTTGGTCCCCTTACTACAGGATGGATATAGACTCATTAGAGAACATACAGAGAAGAATGACTAAAATGATTTACTGTGTAAGGAACCTTCCATATGAAGATGGACTTAAAGCCTTAAATCTCCACTCTCTGGAGAGGCGTAGGATGAGGGGAGATATCATTGAAGTTGTAATAAAGTTGGTAGAATTACCGACAATATGTAAAGTAAAAGGACACAAGTGCAACTAATGTGACATTTTATTGTGGCAACGTTTTGCTCTCCAGGAGCTTTATCAAGCCATTACAAACAGTACATGGACACAGAGGGTATATAAAGGCTCAGAGTGAGGTGCAATACTAGTGAGGTACCATTTCAATGTTCACTAGTGGTAGTAGTAGAAGTAGTAGTAGTGACAAAAGTAGTACAATATGGTAGAGCAATTAATTCGTACATGAGTAAAAGGATATAAAAGCTATTACTTGGGTAACATAAAAATAGGATGGACAAATATAGACTGGAAAGAGGCAGCTTGTTTCAGTGTTCACACTGTAATGTGCTTTGTGTAGTATAACAGGAGAGACTATGTGATGGCAGGGTTTACTGTTTTCAGGAGGATTCTTGCTAAGACTTCAGAGATGGTGAAGCTGCCGTTGTTTTGTTTAATTGTATTCGAAACAGCGATCACACCATCCGTGTCTAAGGCCCACTTTTACTGGGAAATAATTTCCCTCTTTTCCTACATAATCTTAACTTGACCTCACTATCCCTCGTAAAAACTCTTCAGCTGCTTTCAGTAAAACCTACTCCTACACCATAACACTCAACATCTGCCACATTGGCCCCCCTATCCACCCTGTCCTAACGCCTTTTCCAAATCCCATAAATGCCACAAAGACCTCTTTAGCCTTATTCTAAATACTGTTCACCTTAAATGATTTTCACTGTAAAACACCTGGTCCACACACCCCCTACCTTTCCTAATAGCCTCCTTGTTCATCTGCTATCCTATTCTCCATCTTACTCTTAATTCTTTCAATAATAACTCTAGACCATACACTTTACCAGGTATACTCAACAGACTTATCCCCCTATAATTTTTGCACTCCTCTTTAATCCGCCTTTTTGCCTTTATACAAAGGAACTAATGCATGCTCCTGCCAATCCTAGTTACCTTACCCTCTTCTATACATTTATTAAATAATTGCACCAACCACTCCAAAACTATATCCCCTCCCCGACCTGCTTTAACATTTCTATCTTTATCCCATCTCCCGCTGCCTTACCGCCCTTTCATTTTACCTACTGCCTCACGAACTTCCTCCACACTCACACAGGCTCCTTCCCTCACTCCGCAAGAATGTTATTCCCTCCTTGCCCTATACCGAAATCAACAGCTTCGCCTATCTCATCAACATTTTCACAATTCCTCAAAAAATTCCCTCATCTTCCCAATACCTCTAACTCTCCATTTAATAACTTTCCTCTCCCTATTTAACTGACAAATCCTTTGTTCTCTATGCTATCCTTAGCTTGTTAATCTCACCTCCAAAACTTTTTTTTATTTCAAAACAAAATTTGTTGATAACATCTCACCCACTCTCTACATTTGCTCTCGTTTTTATCATTGCTTTCACCACTCTCTTAACCTCTCTCTTTTTCTCCTATACTCTTCCTCCATTTGCATCACTTCTACTTTGTAAAAACTTCTCATATGCTAACTTTCTTCCTTACTACTCCCTCTTTACATTATCATTCCACCAATCGCTCCTTCTTCCTCCACGCAACCCACGTTTCCGTAACCACAAACTTCTGATGAACACTCTAACACTACTTTTATAAACCTAAACCCCATTCTCACCATTCTCTTGCAGTATCTGGCCTGTTTCTGGGAAAATTGCAGTGAGCTGTCTGTGGGCCTTTGGCAGCGGCAGCTCATGAACCGTTACGTACCAGCATCTCTTTGTCAGCCGTAGAAGCTAGTGTCTCTCGCTGCAGATTATTCTAGGAGATACCCCCCTTGGAATCAGGAATTTCTAAGGTCGGCAGTTCAATAATATCGACTGGAATATTGCAGGAATTAAGGGGTCCCGGTTGCACGTGGTTCTGAGGGGAAGGTCCAGAGGGGCTAAAGCTTAGGGAGGTTGAGACCCGGGATATATTCTCCAACCCAAGTAAGTAGAGCCCTTAAATTTGTGCATGCAGGCGAGATTTTCCTTGGCAACATAAGTCATTTATGAAATCTGTCCTATAAGTCACTTGTGAGGCTGTAGGTACCGGACCTCAGAGCTCGGTGGTCAACAGAGCTTGCAGGGTAAGCAACTCACAATGAGCAGTCCCAGAACCAATTTTCACAAGTGGTTCCTTTGGAACCGTTGAATGTTGAATAGCTAGTTAGCTATATAGCTAGGGCAAGTTAGAAACCAGTTTACAGTGGTTAGTGTAGTCAACACACCGAGCCCAGTATACTTACACAGGAGGCTAGCCAAGCTGACTATACACAGAGTTTATGATTTACAGTAATTTACGAGCGCACGGCCAGGATGGTTAGAGAAGCTTGTGAATTTAATTATTTACAGTGATTACAAGTAAACCAGAGTAAGAGACTTGTGTTAATTACTTATTGTGGATTTGCAAGGTAGCCACATGTGGGCTCAGGCTTGTGCAATATTTACAACAGTTTATAAGTAGCAGGATAGATTTAACTTAGTTATTATTACCAGTGAGGTTCCTAAAGCCAATTTAGGCTATAGCACACTAGTTAGGGGTTAGGATTTACCTTATCCAACCATCCATGCTAGACTAAGTAAGCTGGGCACAGTTAGGCCAAGCTGTTTACACACATTATTTATTTACTGTTTCACAAGTTGAATTGTTGAATTTGTGCAAATCAAGTGATTTTTAATTTGTAAATTCTGCATTTTTAATGTGTGATTTTCATTGTCTTTGACTCATTTTAATGTGGGATTTGTGATTTGTACCAGAGACTAGCTTAAGTCCTGTAATTATTTGCTGACGTTGTACAGGAAATTGCTAGGTTAAGCTTTCACATCGATATACATTTCGATTGGGGTTTGAGAGCTAACGGTGTACATTTTCACTCAGAGTAGAGTCAGTATATTAAAGGGAGTCATTAAGCTGTTGAGGAGCCTTGAGACTCATTCATTCTTGCCTAACACTGTATCGTATTGTGAGGTGGGCTGAGTAAAGTACAGTTAGTGTCACACTCCTAATTAAACGTCGACAATGGCAGATGGGAATCAGGAAGAGTCTGGTTCAGTGTTAGCAAAATTAAAACGGTCAGTGGCTGCATACAAAGGGCATCTGTGTCAGCATAGTTGCTGATCCCCTTACATGTTTTGCATAGATTAGCTGAGTATCATAGTACCATCTATGTGTTTATATAGAAGATCCCTATTAGGCCGAGTGACTGTATGACGTCATGGGATACAACATGAGTGAGTGAGACGCGCTGACTCACCCTCATTCCACACTTAGACATACAAGCAGGCAGTAACACGGCAGGCTGGGCCCCCTTCCTTACCACAGTCTGACAATACATATCGTTACCATCCAACAAGTGTGTTTACCTTCAACCATCATATCTCCTACCGAACCCCCATGACAAATTGGTGGCAGCGGTGTGGGCGTAAAATTGATACTTACCGATGTCAACAGAGATACTCTCATCCGAGCTGACATCTCGTTTGGTCATAGTCAGACCTAGGCCCAGCCAGCGACCTCAAGCGTCTACCAGTCCTCTACATATTTTCACTGTCAGTCTTCCTTTGATTATTGTTTAAACAGCTGCTTATTTGCATCACTCCTCCCGATGGTTGACCCGAGTTGCAAAGTAACCAAACCATCACAGTCTGTGGTGGGGGAGTCAGACCAAGTCCAGTCCAGCCTTGCGCTGCCAAGCCAGCTTTCCACCCCTGCTGTGGCTCATCGTTAGAAGTTATCAAGCCATTACTGTGGTGAAAGGTTTAAGCAAAGCCAGCCAGCATCAAACTACCCATGTGTCTATACCCAGTTGCTCAAGCAAGCCACATGGGTACAGTCTGTCTCATCACTTTGTGGCTTCCAAGTTCCAAGCCATTCTGAGTGTTTTTCTCATCCCTGTGGTTTGCTGGTAATTTTTGTGGGTTTGTTTTAAGCCAGCCAGGCTTAGAATATATTTTTGCGCCCTATTGCGGGTGTCCCCAGTGAGGCTTACAGCTGTTCATTCATAGGCCCAGTTCACCACGCGGTAGTCACCACCGCTCTGCCTCAAGCCGCCTTACTCCACACCTATACCACAGTTTTGTACCCGTATTACGGGTTCTAGCACCATATTTTAAGGACCACATATGGGGTCAAGAGCCAGAGTTTTTTATGTTTTTATTCTGACATCAGTAGCGCTGCCATCGTAAAAAGCCTCCTGTGTGGGTCCAATCATCGATCCTAAGTGCAAATTCCTCATAATGACTGTGGATAGCAGCTGAATGCAGTCAGCAACCAGTCCTCCTCTAACCCTTCAACGTACCATCTCCTAATTTCTTCACCAACGTCACTACAGTGATAATATTTTTCATAGAGACATTTGCGAGTGTTGAGACATTTCTTTTGTGTTTCCAGTGATTTCTTAGTGACATTCAGTGACTCGATTAGACTCAGTGTTTATTATATACTGTTTGCAATATTTTTTTTCTCTTAATTCATTGTTAATTTTTCGTGCATAATTTCATGTCTGTTGTGTTGTGCTTCTTTCTTTTTTTATATACTTGAAGTAAGTACCTTAGTGTTTTTTCTTGTTGTGTGCAACATATAAGCAGTATCAATTTGTTGCACTTCACAATTACCTTGTTGTTCGACAGTATTGCAGTGAAGAAATTCAGGAATTTATTACCTGTTTCATGCATCACAACTCAGTGTTGTCTGTTATATTTTTCTCCCAGCATTTGTGTATTGTTGTTTTGTTTTCATTCAGTTGCCATTTTATTTTATTTTTCTCTGTGTGTTGAATATTTTTTTGTGTAATATTCTTTTTTTATTTAGCCATTGTCCTAATTTGTCCTTATCTCCACAGACAATAGTCCATTGTTTTGTCAAGCAAGACAATTATTTTTCAAAATTTTCATACCTCAAGTTTCATATCAAGAAAATTCTAGTATATGTTTTTATATATTGATGATGTTGTTCTGCATCCACGTAAGTGTTTTCAAACCTTTTGTTCTGTGTTTTGCATCTAGTAATTTTTTCAATATTTCATTGAACAAGATTCACTCTTAGTGCAATTTTTAAAGTTCATCTGTTGGAAAGTAAATCATTCTTTGTTTGTTCAGTTGTTGCTTAACAAAGCTGCAGTTAAGTTAGTTAAGGTTTGGTTAGAAAGACCACGTAAGCACACACTATAACAAATTAGAAAACGATTCGGTCCTGACCTTGATCACTTCCTAACATACAGAGGTAAAAGACATTGTATATATAAGGCGAGAGTGAGATGAATGCCACGTGACCTGAGGAATGTCATAAGACAATAAGATATGGGATGGAACACTGTAGAAGGCCTACTGGCCCCATGGCGAGGAAGGTCCTTAATCAATTAACCTCTGCCTATGATGAGGACGGGTTAGACGATGAAATCATGTGACTCCTTGTTTAGTTGGTTGGTGCTGCTTAAGTATCAGTATGCCAATATTTTTTGAAATTTTGTATTTCCAGTGTTGCGTTTCTATAGTGCCGGTGATGGACGATTAGCGAGCTTATAGGCACCGTCGGCATCTGAGGTCCTGGTTCGGTGAGAAGTTGTGCCTCGTTCCAGTTCATTAAATGCCCGTGAAGTCTCTGTGGAGGACACAGGCGTTCCTATACAGCGTCCTCTGTTAGAGGCATTTCGATGCGTCATTCAGGCGGACTGCAAGAGTCTCTGCCTGTCTTGCCTACATATTTCTTGGGACAGAACCCACAGTGGGATAGTGTAACGCCTGCTGTAGAAGTTAAGGTGTGGGGACTGCATTTGAAGTGAGGTTCTTTGATAGAGGATGTGTTTATGGTGGAAACGTTGATGTTACTCATAGCAATCCCGGCGAGTATCGTGGGCAACATCGGCCACATGGGAAGTACAATGAACTGTTTAGTGGGCTGTTCATGGGCGGTTTTTTTGAGATAGCTTGTGCCTTGAGTCTGCTATCCTCGGATGAAAGAAAGATGGTAACTGAAGACACGTGGTAAAGGCTTGTGTTATTAAGTGCATCTTCTAGAAAACAAGGGCTGGAGATACGAAGAGCTCTCAAGAAGAAGCCAATGAGGACTCCTCTCTTAGTGCGGGTGTCTTGGTTGAATAAAAGTGTATAAGATCGTCTTGTGGTAGGGTTTTCTATACACTTTGAAGAAAGTTGTGTCACTGTCGGGAGATCTGCACATAGAATGTCGATGAAAAGGAAGTTTGTTCATCATTTTCGAGTTCAAGTGAAACTTTATTTGTTGGTTTCAATTTGTCCTGCATTGTCTTGTTTGAGAAGGCCTGGATATTTGAGACATCTCGGATAGAAAACCAATATATCATCAAACTTAATCTAGCCAGGTAACGTTGTGGGAATGAGGGTGCTGAATTTCTCTTCGTCTCCAAGATTTCCATGAAGAGGTGGCAAGCACAGCACTGAGTGGGCTGCCCATTGCCATCCCAATGCATTGGTTTGTACAGTTGTCGGCTATACTTGAAGAAGTGAAATTAACCACAACAGATCACTAGACTGATGAAATTTAGAAGAGTTAAAGGGAGGTCGTGGTTTTCAGTGAGCCTCTGTCCCTCAGAATGTATGATTGTCAGCGTCAGTAGGAAATGTGGGGTTTGGAACAAAGAGGGCTGTGACATCAAAGGAAGTCATGCTTTTTGGTTTTGACATTTAGGTTGGAAATTCGAGGAGAGAAGGTCCCTGAGTGTTTGAGGGTGGGGCTTGACTGATAGTTGCCCAGAAGCGCTGAAGGTATTTGCAAAGTGGCCGGCTAAATACCTTTCAGCGCTTCTGGCACTATCAGTCAAGCCCACCTCAAACACTCAGGTGACCTTCCTCCAGAATTCCACCTAAATGTCAAAAACAAAAGCATGGCTTTCCTTCGATGTCACAGCCCTCTTACCAAACGTTCCACTGATGCTGCAATCAACATTCTGAGACAGAGGCTCACTGAAAACCATGACCTCCCTTTACTCTTCTAGATTTCATCAGCTAGTGTGAACTGTGTGTGTAAAAATTTCAACTTCTTCAGATCAGGACAACTGTTACAAACAATGCTTTAGGAGGCAATGGCAGCCCGCACAGTGCTGTGCTTGCGCAACCTCTTCATGAAAACTTGGAGACAGAAAATCAGCACCCCTGACATTCCCAACACCGTTACCCTGGCTAAGATACGTATGATATAATTGTTTTCTATCCGAGACGTCCCCTCAAATATCCAGGCCCCCTTCTCACAAGATCAATGCAGTTGAACCATTCAATAAAGTTTACACATAACTCGAAAATGATGGCAAAACTTCCTTTCCTCGACGTTCTACTGTGGCAGATCTCCCGACCAGTGACAAACTTCTCCTTCAAAGTGTATAGAAAACCTACCAACAGGAGACTAAACACTTTTTATTCACAAACCAAGACACCCCACTAAGAGAGGCTCCCTCATTGGCTTCTTCTTGAGAGCTCTTCGCATCTCCAGCCCTTGTTTTTTCTAGAAGAAGAAAGCACTTACAAAGCAACAAGCCTTACCTTCATCAGTTCCCATCTTTCTTCATCCGAGATGCAGACGCAAGCACAAGCTATCCTCAACAAACCGCCCAAGGAACACCCCCTAACAGTTCATAGTACTCCCATGTGCGATGTTGCCACGAATACTCGCCGGCACTTGCTATGACAAACATCAATGTTTCCACCATAAATACATCCTACTATCAAAGAAACGCAGCCCACTCCTCTAACTTCTAAGCAGGCGTCTACACTATCCCCCTGTGGTTCTGTCCCAAGAAATAGGTAGGAGAGACAGCAGAGATCTTGCAGTCCCCTGATGAAGCATCGAATGCCTCTAACAGAGACGATGTAAGGTACGCCTGTGTTCCTCCACAGAAGACTCCACGGGCATTTAATGAACTGAACCGAGGCACAACTCGTTCTCACCGAACGCAGATCCTCAGATGCACGACGGTGCCTAGAAGCCTCACAAATCGCCGTCACCGACACTATTAACGCAACACTGGAAAATACAAAATTTCAAAAACATTGGCATACATGATACTTAACGCACAACCAACCGCAACAACACAGGAGTCACATGATTTTCATCGTCTCCCCGTCCTCATCATAGGCAAGTTATTTATGATAAGGACCATGCCTTGCATGGCCATAGCCTTTCTACATTGTTCCTCCATTCTTAATGTTCTTATGACATTCCTCAGTCAACGTGCGTCACATCTCATCCCCGCCTATATAAACAATGTCTTTCTACCTCTGTAGTTAGAAGTGATGCAAGTCCCAGAACTGAACATTTTTCTATATAATAATTTGATTAGTGTTTGCTTACGTGTCTTTCTAAACCAACTATTCGGTATTTATTACCAAGGTTTATACCAGAGTTAAAGTGTTCACTCAGTTCATTCTTGATATATTTTTTTTCTTGTTAACTGTATTTTCTTGTTGGTGTAATTTTTTTAATCATTGCACATTGACTACATATTATGCAATAATTCTTGTGCAAACAATTGTGTTGTCATTAAAATTCGTCTTTCAGAAATTTTATGATGTTGTGCAGTATTTACTTTTGATAAGAATTGTTATTTGTAGTATTGCTACAGTTAAGTTTCAGTGCAGCTTCTTATACTCTGGTTCTGTGCATATTTTAATTCTTTGGTGTGGAGCCATTTGTATTTATATTTTTAGTGAATTACTATCCCAGTTTGTGGTAATTTTGCACAAGCTATATTGATGTCCTTTTAGAATTGATTTCATCATTTAAATGTTTGAATATCCCCTAATGCATTGATAGTAAAGACAACTCACTCTGCCATTAACTCATTTTAAAGTAAAGTTAGCAAATTAGATTGATTAAAGTACAAAGTACTCTTGATTTTCAAAGTGTTGCTTATTCAGTTGAGTATTTTTTCATTTTGTGAGTGTTAGTTTCCTTGCTTACAGAGTGCCCTGTCAATTTTTTATTTACATACGCAGAATATTAAGTAATTTCTTCCTGTTAAGCTATTGTTGTTATTCTCTCTTTTTTTTTTATCCTTTATGTCATTGAGTAAGTTTTTCCTGATGAAGATGTCCCAGTCACTTTTTGAATGTTCACTTAGTTATCATGCCAGTCAAAGCCAGTACAATCAGTCCACAGTACCATATTCCCTTACTGACAGTAATCCTAGGCCCTTGGCAATGGTGATTTTTCTCACAATTGTATCTGAGATTTGTTAAAGTGCTGCGAAAATGAAAAGTTCATATTAAGTTCCTATAGGTTCGTCATTACTTATTAACGTAGCCGCGCGGTCAGGCACTAGTAATACTGTCACTCCTGTCCCTGTGACACCGCCACAATATCGTGCACGCAGATAGTGTACAGTTACCTTGGGTTTCAGAGGACCTCAGACAACCCTGGGTTGTCTGAGACTACTAATCCCTTAGTGATGGCGACTTGTCAAGTACTCGTTCCTTTCCCAGGGGATGCTTTGAAAAGAACTACTTGCAACGAGTTATGCCATCTCTTGCTGATGCCACAAGCCTGTTGCGAAAGTACGTTTTCTGTGGCTAGTGTACTACTTGAGTTTGTTGTCCCTTGTGTTCTAGATTGTGACCCATCCTCGTTGACAGAAATCAGTGCATTGTAAAAAATTTTTTCTCGAGTAACTTTCACATGTTAATGTTTGTAAAAGGTGAAGTGTCTTTTATATATAATAGTTGATACTTCGTGTCACTGTTGTGCGACTCAGATTGAATCTCAGCATTGTTGACCGTGTTCAATTTCTTTTCCCCTGTGCTTCTGCAGTGGAGAGATAGTAAGATATTCATTCTCCCTTGCTCATATTGCTTGTTATAGCGTTATTTTATCCAACTCGTGGGGGGGGGTGGGGGGGGGGGGGAGGGGAGGAGAGTCATCCACTGGAGTTTTACCTGGAGATAGTTTCGGGTCAACGCCCCCGCGGCCGCTGTCTGGATCAGGCCTCCTGGTGGATCGCGCCTGATCAACCATGCTTGTTGCATGCGGCTGCACGCAACAACGTACGAGTCCCACAGCCCGGCTGATCAGGAACTGACTTTAGGTGCTTTGTCCATGCCAGCTTGAAGACTGCCAGGGTCCGTTGGTAATCCCCCTTATGTGTGCTGGGAGGCAGTTTGAAAACAGTCCTTCGGGCCCCTGACACTTATGTATGTCCTCTTAACGTGCAGTGACAACCCCTGCTTTTCCATTGGGGGGATGGTGCATCGTCTGGCCAAGTCTTTTGCCTTACGTAGTGAGAGATTTTCCGGTGTGCATGTTTCGGTACTAGTCCCCTCCTAGGATTTTCACAGGTGTATATATCATGGATCATCTTCCCTCCTGCGTTCCAGGGAATACAGGTTTAGAAACCTCAAGCGCTCCCAGTAATTGAGGTGTTTTATCTCCGTTATGCGCGCCGTGAAAGTTCTCTGTACTCCACCGAGTTTGTTTATTCCTCCAGTAAGAAAGAACCGATCCCTTGTGTTCTGGTGTTATTCGATTCCTGCTCCAGAAAGATCTTATTCTGACTGTGTAGCCACCAGCACCCATTAGTGACTTTGTAATGAGCCAAGAATTACTTTATCGAACAGTCGAGTTGAGTACTCCTAACAGAAGAGTTAGTAATTCCACAGTCACTAGTGAATGTAGCTGTATCTTTTGTAGATACTCGTTCAGATCATCCATGTAGCTGTATCTTTTGTAGATACTCGTTCAGACTGTCCTCAGTCAAGGCGTGTGTTAGCCATTGCAGAGGAATTCGATCCTCCCAGAGATGATAACCATTATCGCATATGAAATTCTAAACCCTCGCAGAATTGTTAAATGTACATAGGTCTGTATATTTAATGTCCAGATGAGAAGGAAATTGCAACTGTGTGTTTTGTTATTAACTGATCAGTTTTTTCTCAGAAATTTTTTTTTTGTGTTCATGTTCCCCTCTGAGTTCCTGAAATTTAGGCAATAATGATCAGAGTTCACAGATTTGTCGTTAATACTTGCACTTTGTAATATATATTTATCTTCCTCGAAAACATAGAGTGCATGAATACAGAATCGATCGTCAATTCCATCCATATTGTACAAATGATTTGTTCTTATAATTTGTAAATGCATTTATGTTGAAAGTGATTACCATTAACCTCCAATTAGTAAAACTCATTATGAACCATTCCATTAGTTCTAAGTTATATATGTCTTGTTATTGTTAGAATCAGCCCAGAAACACCTGCCGTTTCAGCCTATAGTATAGTAGTGTATGTCGAGACCACATACGTAACATGACCGAGCTGACAGCATAGTTTAGCTGATCCCCTTAGCATGTGTTGCATGCTTAGCTGAGTATCATATGTACCATCCATGTGTTTATATATGAAGATCCTATTAGCCGAGTGACAGATATGACGTCACGGGATACCAGCCTGAGTGAGTGAGACGCCTGCTCGCCCTCATGTCACACACTATACCAAACGAAGCAGCAGGTTAACACGGCAGGCTGGGGCCCCCTTCCTTACCAAGCTGAGTGGCAATACATATCATTACCAACCAACAAGTGTGTTTACCTTTCAACCACATATCTCTTACAAACCCCACGACATCTGAACAGAGCAACAGGTGTAAGACTACTAGTCAATCGAGTAAAGAAACTGCGAGATTTGCAAGACTGCTTGAAGCGTTTGGGGGAAAAATGGGAAGCCCCTACGAATGAGCATTCTCAGCATATGAACAACAAGCATTGAGGATGGTGAATCCCAGGACAGTCTTTGGCAACTCTGGAGCGAATTCACCAAGGATGATGTAACATTGTCACCAGGAGATGAATATGCACAAAGATAAGTTAAGCTCATTAATGACTAGTAAGCCAAGTGAGGTGTCAAACACTGCAGGTAACCGGACGAGCATCACACACTCTTCAGTATGTTGCCCAGGTTGCCTCAGGTGAATATGCCAACATTTGACGGGACCTTAACAGAATACATTGCTTTCTTGATCAGTTTATAAGCCCAGATAGATGACAGAAACCAGATTGGTTCAGATACCATCAAATTGCAGTATTTCGATCACGAGCTCAAAGGTAAAGCCCTAGACTTGGTCCCGGCATTACCAGATTACTGACACTAATTACCAACATGCCAAAGACCAGTTAAAGTAATTTTGGCAAACACCGAAGAGAAAAGGTGCTATACATGTACTTTATTGATTGTTGGATTCTAGGGGCTTGCTGACATGACCGTGTTCAGAGCCTAGAGAAGTTCCGATTGAAATTATGAGCTTTGACAATAGTTTTAGAGATTTACGATGAGAAAGATTTCAGAATTGGTCATTAGGTCAGCTGATTCAGAGAAACTGGCTAGCACTACAGTACACGAGTTTGCATTTTGAAATATCGTCGAACCGGTTCATATACACAAATTTTTGAAGGTTTGGAGATCTCGTATCTCAGCTAAGCAAGGGCAGGGAGAAATTGCCCACCAAGGTGAAGTCGATTGAACCTCCAGACACTCAAGTATAAAAGCTAAAAACACCTCCTACTATAGTCGGCTCATATTATGCCCCAGGACAAGTCTCCACCAGGCACAGGGCCAAGGGAGAAGCCACTAAAATGGCCAGTATGAGACAGTGCATGTTTTGTGAAGGAGAACACACGCTAGTTCAGGGTGCTTGAGCTTCACCACCTGTAACTGAAGTGTTCAACGACTAAAGAGTTGAGGCTCTGTTTCAAGTGTTTGTGGAGAACATTTTGCCAGGGACTGTAACGCCCAACTCAATGAGTGTCGGGGCTTGCCATAAAGGTACGCACCACAGTGCACTGTGTTCCCTAATTGAACACCAATCACACAAGCTAAGGAAGGAGAGCATGGCAAGCCTGAAAGTAGTGGTGAATGTGGTGAGAGTGCAGACACTGGATTTGGTTCTGGTGAGCAGGTTCAAAGTTCGGGGCCTTGCACACATAAGGGTGGTGGTTATTAATGGGAAAAAGTCCTGAAACAACCCATTTGTTTCTTTGCACTGGGGCCACAGAGATCCTTTTAATAACAGAGAGTCTAGCAACTAAGTTGACGTTTGAAGCTGGTAAGGTAACAAGAAGTGGAAGGGTTTGGTGGCAGGTCCCACACAGGTCTTAACCGTGTCGATTGTGACGTCCAGATTAGCAAGGCATCGACAGAAAATTTCAGCCTTGATAGTGAAGTGGCTCCCCTATATCATTACCACAAAGGGATTGGGCTGCAGCATCAAAAGCATTTGAGGGAGTTGGGTTGTGAAGCTGGGTGGATGGCCAGACATCCCTACAAGACAATGTCAGTAATGTAGGAATCTGGTAGGAGATTGACTAGACGATTCGTGTCTCACGAGAAGGGTTATCAAGGAGGGTATTGCCCTGTACAGTACTCAGCGGGGAACATCATAGAGGCAGGATACTGGCTCACTTCCCTGCGACCCAAGGAAAGGGGGGCTCCAGTACTTCATTGACTGAGCTGTGCTGGTATGCAAGATTGGTCTTGCATGAAGATCTATCAGAGTCAAAAGTCGACATAGCCACAGTGAGCCAGTCCATAAACTTGGGACCGGATAAGTAGGGATTAAGGCGACCCAACCGCCCCTCGAACATGAAGAGACATATCGAGATTATACTTGAACCATTTGCAGTTTAAGGACGACAGTACTGGGTGTGACTCCTTGGAAAACCAGTACACCAACAACTGCCCACTATTTTAAGAGGCACGGGTCAGTTGAACTCATTGGTGAACCGCCTGTAGAACCAAAAAGGGTCTGTGGGGAAATACAAACGACATTATTACGAACATTGGCCCTCAGGTTCCTTGAGAAAGTACACCAATGCAGCCACGGGAAACACCCCATTATCTTTCCACACATGGCAGTCCACCAAGGCGTCAGTAAACACATCCCATCAAGAGAGGTCCTTACACCTGCAGCTCACAAGGCTTAGTCCCCAAGAGTCATCATTGAATGACTTGTCTGCTCACAATGGCCTTCCCTGATGCAGAAATTTAACATATGTGTTGTTGAGATTTCAGGACAGAGCAGTATGTCCTATGCGCAGCAGATATCACAAAGCCTTCATGCTTATTTCGTATTGCAGAAGCCACAAGATAGGACTACACAATAATCTTGTGAGTTACTAACAGGAGGCGCCGAGCAAGGGTATATCCTACAAATTCAGGTGGGGTTGTTTGTCACCACTAGTTCACCATTCATGCTGCAGGCCACAATAGAACTACCACCTTGGCCAAACTGTAACAGCCCATTAAAGAATTTACTGAAGACCCATGTTTTACGTATACAACATGCAAGGTACCACCTCAGATGAGAGGCTGTTGATGGACATTTACCGAGGAGTCTAATCAGGGAGATGCTCTCAGCTAACATGCCATTTGAGAGAATGGGTGACAATCCAACTTGTGAAGGCACGGTGGAAAAGTGACTATGCTGGCTACTCAGTACCTTGAGGTAAACACACGAGGTTGGACTGAGTGGGAAATCAGGAAGACAGACTTAGGCCTAAAGAGGAAACATGATGGGAAGGGAAGCTGACCAGAGGTCCTGCTGAGTAAAGTGCAGACTGCGTTCGACCCTTTGGGTTTGTTGACACCCATTAACCATTCGAGGAAGGTACTAAGTGCAACACGAACCTGGGAAGCTGAACCTAGGTTTGGGATGACCCACTGCCAGAAACAGTCATGCCAGGAGTGGGGATCGGTTAGGCAGGATCTAGCAGAAATGCACGAGTTTCACATTCCCCAGGTCCACATGTTCACTCGGGGCAAATAATAACTTACATGTCTTCTGTATGCCTCCTCCAGGGCCTATGGGCAGTAGGTACTTGGTGGCTAGGGGACCAGGTCAATCTGGCAACCAGCCAACCACATGTTGAAACTCCTGAAGATTGCTCGATCCCAAAGCTAGAGCTCACGGCGATGTTGCAGGGAGCAAGACTGGAAGTATTAAAGGAAGTTTGAGTACCTGAGAGTGACAACACACCTATGTATGGACAGACTCCATGAGGTGGCCTTACAGTGGGTCAAATGACAGGCCCAAGCTACCCTATATCAGGGAATCGTGTCAAAAGATACAGGAGCTACTAGTCAACAATCTACAGATCAAAACCCAGTTACCTGATAAGCTGAGGGGGTACATCAAAACGCTGAGTAAAAAGCGAGATTTGGTTCAAAGGCCCAGACTGGTTACTAAGCAAAGGAGTGCTGGCCGGGAGCAAAAATTCGGGGTAGACAACCACAGCATAGTACACTTTTGTTGGGAGAACCCGACCCTGATTATTTGACTCCAGAACGCTACTCTCCTCTTGGAGGAAACTTATAGGAGTCACAGAAAGGGAATTTTCGATTTGTGAGAAAGCTGCATGACAATTATCCAGGGTCAACAGTTGTCCCTTGTGGGTCCCAGAGATATAGATATATGGCACTACTAAGAGAGGTTACCGGGAGTGCTGGCACTGACTGGCAGCCAGGGCAGCAGATATGACGTCCCGTGTCTTGTGCCCAATGTGTAGGCTCAGGGAACGCAAATTGGTCCACATCATTGATTGTACCTAGATCATGCTGGGCTGGATAGATGCATGGGAAGAATACAAAAACTCTGAGAGCTCAGTTATGGAGCCAGAACATCAGTGTTACTGGAAAGGAGGGGTGGGTGCCAAGTATTGATACATGAAGCTCATCAGAGGACCATGCATAGGGGGTTTGGAGATACCCTACCAGCCTTCGTCAGAATTACTGGTGCTGAAGGGCAGAGCTAGCTGTCAAAAAGTACTGATGAATGATTTGCACTGTCTGCTGGCTGTTACAATGGGAGGACCCAACCATACCCAGGTCCCCCATCACCGCTGGCCTCAGGAATGGTACATAGTGACCAGCCCTTTGAGACTGTGGGAATAGACTTACCAGGGCAATCACATTGAAGAAACCCAGGAGACGATAGGGTAGGCCCTCAGAAGGTATATGTCTGCCTATTTACTTGGTTGCAACTACTCGAGCCCGTACATTTGGAGTTGGCAGATGTGTCAAGCATAGACCTTTCCTGAAGTTTCAGGAGGTTACAGCCAGATTCTTGTGCCCACGATGATTTATCTCGGACCTATTGTATGAACTTCAGAGTGCCAATAAAGTTTTCAGGAATCTTAGGGACAATGGAGAGTACGAGAATATCTGAAGAGAATAGAGTGTAAGTGGGAGGTTCAAGTTCAGAGAGTGCTAGGCAAGGGGGTTTTCTATGAACACATGTGGGCAAAGTCAAAAGGTGCATTCGGAGGATTTGCACGGCAAAAGAGTGAGTATCTGATGAAATTGAGGACAGTGTTAGCTGAGATAAAGCAAGAGTCCCAATAACAGGCCCCCTGACCTCGTGTAAAATGGGATTGATGAGGGCAGGAAGCTCCACCCCCAATCACATGCTGTTTGAATGGAGGATTGAGCCCTTCCCTCAATTTTGAGCCAGTCTTCCAAGGAGCAGGATTATTATGGGTCAGATGTCCCCCCATCAATGAAGACTACACAGGAGTCACAATAGACTGGTGACACCCTGGGACAAAAGGAACCAGGTGTGGGCCAGCGATTTACCCTGACAGCCCTGCGAGAACATTTCTATGGTGCTGACCCCGAGGCAAACAAGATGACACTGAGTGAAGGGGACCTGGTGCTAGTAGAATCCGAGGCACTCACAGGGCATACTGGCCTCTAGGCCTGGTGTGTGTCCGACCCACACCATAAAGTGCTGGTGGGGTTGAGAAGGTGAAGGTGAAATGAATGGGTGCCGAGACCATAAGGCCCATCAACGAGGCTTTTGCCTCTCAAACATCACACCATCCGTGTCTAAGGCCCACTTTTACTGGGAAATAATTTCCCTCTTTTCCTACATAATCTTAACTTGACCTCACTATCCCTCGTAAAAACTCTTCAGCTGCTTTCAGTAAAACCTACTCCTACACCATAACACTCAACATCTGCCACATTGGCCCCCCTATCCACCCTGTCCTAACGCCTTTTCCAAATCCCATAAATGCCACAAAGACCTCTTTAGCCTTATTCTAAATACTGTTCACCTTAAATGATTTTCACTGTAAAACACCTGGTCCACACACCCCCTACCTTTCCTAATAGCCTCCTTGTTCATCTGCTATCCTATTCTCCATCTTACTCTTAATTCTTTCAATAATAACTCTAGACCATACACTTTACCAGGTATACTCAACAGACTTATCCCCCTATAATTTTTGCACTCCTCTTTAATCCGCCTTTTTGCCTTTATACAAAGGAACTAATGCATGCTCCTGCCAATCCTAGTTACCTTACCCTCTTCTATACATTTATTAAATAATTGCACCAACCACTCCAAAACTATATCCCCTCCCCGACCTGCTTTAACATTTCTATCTTTATCCCATCTCCCGCTGCCTTACCGCCCTTTCATTTTACCTACTGCCTCACGAACTTCCTCCACACTCACACAGGCTCCTTCCCTCACTCCGCAAGAATGTTATTCCCTCCTTGCCCTATACCGAAATCAACAGCTTCGCCTATCTCATCAACATTTTCACAATTCCTCAAAAAATTCCCTCATCTTCCCAATACCTCTAACTCTCCATTTAATAACTTTCCTCTCCCTATTTAACTGACAAATCCTTTGTTCTCTATGCTATCCTTAGCTTGTTAATCTCACCTCCAAAACTTTTTTTTATTTCAAAACAAAATTTGTTGATAACATCTCACCCACTCTCTACATTTGCTCTCGTTTTTATCATTGCTTTCACCACTCTCTTAACCTCTCTCTTTTTCTCCTATACTCTTCCTCCATTTGCATCACTTCTACTTTGTAAAAACTTCTCATATGCTAACTTTCTTCCTTACTACTCCCTCTTTACATTATCATTCCACCAATCGCTCCTTCTTCCTCCACGCAACCCACGTTTCCGTAACCACAAACTTCTGATGAACACTCTAACACTACTTTTATAAACCTAAACCCCATTCTCACCATTCTCTTGCAGTATCTGGCCTGTTTCTGGGAAAATTGCAGTGAGCTGTCTGTGGGCCTTTGGCAGCGGCAGCTCATGAACCGTTACGTACCAGCATCTCTTTGTCAGCCGTAGAAGCTAGTGTCTCTCGCTGCAGATTATTCTAGGAGATACCCCCCTTGGAATCAGGAATTTCTAAGGTCGGCAGTTCAATAATATCGACTGGAATATTGCAGGAATTAAGGGGTCCCGGTTGCACGTGGTTCTGAGGGGAAGGTCCAGAGGGGCTAAAGCTTAGGGAGGTTGAGACCCGGGATATATTCTCCAACCCAAGTAAGTAGAGCCCTTAAATTTGTGCATGCAGGCGAGATTTTCCTTGGCAACATAAGTCATTTATGAAATCTGTCCTATAAGTCACTTGTGAGGCTGTAGGTACCGGACCTCAGAGCTCGGTGGTCAACAGAGCTTGCAGGGTAAGCAACTCACAATGAGCAGTCCCAGAACCAATTTTCACAAGTGGTTCCTTTGGAACCGTTGAATGTTGAATAGCTAGTTAGCTATATAGCTAGGGCAAGTTAGAAACCAGTTTACAGTGGTTAGTGTAGTCAACACACCGAGCCCAGTATACTTACACAGGAGGCTAGCCAAGCTGACTATACACAGAGTTTATGATTTACAGTAATTTACGAGCGCACGGCCAGGATGGTTAGAGAAGCTTGTGAATTTAATTATTTACAGTGATTACAAGTAAACCCGAGTAAGAGACTTGTGTTAATTACTTAATTGTTGGGATTTGCAAGGTAGCCACATGTGGGCTCAGGCTTGTGCAATATTTACAACAGTTATAGTAGCTAGGATAGATTTAACTTAGTTATTATTACCAGTGAGTTCTAAAGCCAGATTTAGGCTATAGCACACTAGTTAGGTTAGGATTTACCTTATCCAACCATCCATGCTAGACTAAGTAAGCTGGGCACAGTTAGGCCAATGTCTGTTACACACATTATTTATTTATATTACTGTTTCCCAAGTTGAATTGTTGAATTTGTGCAAATCAAGTGATTTTTAATTTGTAAATTCTGCATTTTTAATGTGTGATTTTCATTGTCTTTGACTCATTTTAATGTGGGATTTGTGATTTGTACCAGAGACTAGCTTAAGTCCTGTAATTATTTGCTGACGTTGTACAGGAAATTGCTAGGTTAAGCTTTCACATCGATATACATTTCGATTGGGGTTTGAGAGCTAACGGTGTACATTTTCACTCAGAGTAGAGTCAGTATATTAAAGGGAGTCATTAAGCTGTTGAGGAGCCTTGAGACTCATTCATTCTTGCCTAACACTGTATCGTATTGTGAGGTGGGCTGAGTAAAGTACAGTTAGTGTCACACTCCTAATTAAACGTCGACAATGGCAGATGGGAATCAGGAAGAGTCTGGTTCAGTGTTAGCAAAATTAAAACGGTCAGTGGCTGCATACAAAGGGCATCTGTGTCAGCATAGTTGCTGATCCCCTTACATGTTTTGCATAGATTAAGCTGAGTACTCATAGTACCTTGATTCTATTGTTTATATAGAAGATCCCTATTAGGCCGAGTGACTGTATGACGTCATGGGATACAACATGAGTGAGTGAGACGCGCTGACTCACCCTCATTCCACACTTAGACATACAAGCAGGCAGTAACACGCGAGGCTGGGCCCCCTTCCTTACCACAGTCTGACAATACATATCGTTACCATCCAACAAGTGTGTTTACCTTCAACCATCATATCTCCTACCGAACCCCCATGACCAAGGGGTGGCACGTGGTGCGCGTAAAATTGATACTTACCGATGTCAACAGAGATACTCTCATCCGAGCTGACATCTCGTTTGGTCATAGTCAGACCTAGGCCCAGCCAGCGACCTCAAGCGTCTACCAGTCCTCTACATATTTTCACTGTCAGTCTTCCTTTGATTATTGTTTAAACAGCTGCTTATTTGCATCACTCCTCCCGATGGTTGACCCGAGTTGCAAAGTAACCAAACCATCACAGTCTGTGGTGGGGGAGTCAGACCAAGTCCAGTCCAGCCTTGCGCTGCCAAGCCAGCTTTCCACCCCTGCTGTGGCTCATCGTTAGAAGTTATCAAGCCATTACTGTGGTGAAAGGTTTAAGCAAAGCCAGCCAGCATCAAACTACCCATGTGTCTATACCCAGTTGCTCAAGCAAGCCACATGGGTACAGTCTGTCTCATCACTTTGTGGCTTCCAAGTTCCAAGCCATTCTGAGTGTTTTTCTCATCCCTGTGGTTTGCTGGTAATTTTTGTGGGTTTGTTTTAAGCCAGCCAGGCTTAGAATATATTTTTGCGCCCTATTGCGGGTGTCCCCAGTGAGGCTTACAGCTGTTCATTCATAGGCCCAGTTCACCACGCGGTAGTCACCACCGCTCTGCCTCAAGCCGCCTTACTCCACACCTATACCACAGTTTTGTACCCGTATTACGGGTTCTAGCACCATATTTTAAGGACCACATATGGGGTCAAGAGCCAGAGTTTTTTATGTTTTTATTCTGACATCAGTAGCGCTGCCATCGTAAAAAGCCTCCTGTGTGGGTCCAATCATCGATCCTAAGTGCAAATTCCTCATAATGACTGTGGATAGCAGCTGAATGCAGTCAGCAACCAGTCCTCCTCTAACCCTTCAACGTACCATCTCCTAATTTCTTCACCAACGTCACTACAGTGATAATATTTTTCATAGAGACATTTGCAAGTGTTGAGACATTTCTTTTGTGTTTCCAGTGATTTCTTAGTGACATTCAGTGACTCGATTAGACTCAGTGTTATTATATACTGTTTGCAATATTTTTTTTTCCTCTTAATTCATTGTTAATTTTTCGTGCAATTTCATGTCTGTTTGTTTTGTGCTTCTTTCTTTTTTTATATACTTGAAGTAAGTACCTTAGTGTTTTTTCTTGTTGTGTGCAACATATAAGCAGTATAGAATTTGTGTTGCACTTCACAATTACCTTGTGTTCACAGTATTGCAGTGAAGAAATTCAGGAATTTATTACCTTGTATTCTGCATCACAACTCAGTGTTGTCTGTTATATTTTTCTCCCAGCATTTGTGTATTGTTGTTTTGTTTTCATTCAGTTGCCATTTTATTTTATTTTTCTCTGTGTGTTGAATATTTTTTTGTGTAATATTCTTTTTTTATTTAGCCATTGTCCTAATTTGTCCTTATCTCCACAGACAATAGTCCATTGTTTTGTCAAGCAAGACAATTATTTTTCAAAATTTTCATACCTCAAGTTTCATATCAAGAAAATTCTAGTATATGTTTTTATATATTGATGATGTTGTTCTGCATCCACGTAAGTGTTTTCAAACCTTTTGTTCTGTGTTTTGCATCTAGTAATTTTTTCAATATTTCATTGAACAAGATTCACTCTTAGTGCAATTTTTAAAGTTCATCTGTTGGAAAGTAAATCATTCTTTGTTTGTTCAGTTGTTGCTTAACAAAGCTGCAGTTAAGTTAGTTAAGGTTTGGTTAGAAAGACCACGTAAGCACACACTATAACAAATTAGAAAACGATTCGGTCCTGACCTTGATCACTTCCTAACATACAGAGGTAAAAGACATTGTATATATAAGGCGAGAGTGAGATGAATGCCACGTGACCTGAGGAATGTCATAAGACAATAAGATATGGGATGGAACACTGTAGAAGGCCTACTGGCCCCATGGCGAGGAAGGTCCTTAATCAATTAACCTCTGCCTATGATGAGGACGGGTTAGACGATGAAATCATGTGACTCCTTGTTTAGTTGGTTGGTGCTGCTTAAGTATCAGTATGCCAATATTTTTTGAAATTTTGTATTTCCAGTGTTGCGTTTCTATAGTGCCGGTGATGGACGATTAGCGAGCTTATAGGCACCGTCGGCATCTGAGGTCCTGGTTCGGTGAGAAGTTGTGCCTCGTTCCAGTTCATTAAATGCCCGTGAAGTCTCTGTGGAGGACACAGGCGTTCCTATACAGCGTCCTCTGTTAGAGGCATTTCGATGCGTCATTCAGGCGGACTGCAAGAGTCTCTGCCTGTCTTGCCTACATATTTCTTGGGACAGAACCCACAGTGGGATAGTGTAACGCCTGCTGTAGAAGTTAAGGTGTGGGGACTGCATTTGAAGTGAGGTTCTTTGATAGAGGATGTGTTTATGGTGGAAACGTTGATGTTACTCATAGCAATCCCGGCGAGTATCGTGGGCAACATCGGCCACATGGGAAGTACAATGAACTGTTTAGTGGGCTGTTCATGGGCGGTTTTTTTGAGATAGCTTGTGCCTTGAGTCTGCTATCCTCGGATGAAAGAAAGATGGTAACTGAAGACACGTGGTAAAGGCTTGTGTTATTAAGTGCATCTTCTAGAAAACAAGGGCTGGAGATACGAAGAGCTCTCAAGAAGAAGCCAATGAGGACTCCTCTCTTAGTGCGGGTGTCTTGGTTGAATAAAAGTGTATAAGATCGTCTTGTGGTAGGGTTTTCTATACACTTTGAAGAAAGTTGTGTCACTGTCGGGAGATCTGCACATAGAATGTCGATGAAAAGGAAGTTTGTTCATCATTTTCGAGTTCAAGTGAAACTTTATTTGTTGGTTTCAATTTGTCCTGCATTGTCTTGTTTGAGAAGGCCTGGATATTTGAGACATCTCGGATAGAAAACCAATATATCATCAAACTTAATCTAGCCAGGTAACGTTGTGGGAATGAGGGTGCTGAATTTCTCTTCGTCTCCAAGATTTCCATGAAGAGGTGGCAAGCACAGCACTGAGTGGGCTGCCCATTGCCATCCCAATGCATTGGTTTGTACAGTTGTCGGCTATACTTGAAGAAGTGAAATTAACCACAACAGATCACTAGACTGATGAAATTTAGAAGAGTTAAAGGGAGGTCGTGGTTTTCAGTGAGCCTCTGTCCCTCAGAATGTATGATTGTCAGCGTCAGTAGGAAATGTGGGGTTTGGAACAAAGAGGGCTGTGACATCAAAGGAAGTCATGCTTTTTGGTTTTGACATTTAGGTTGGAAATTCGAGGAGAGAAGGTCCCTGAGTGTTTGAGGGTGGGGCTTGACTGATAGTTGCCCAGAAGCGCTGAAGGTATTTGCAAAGTGGCCGGCTAAATACCTTTCAGCGCTTCTGGCACTATCAGTCAAGCCCACCTCAAACACTCAGGTGACCTTCCTCCAGAATTCCACCTAAATGTCAAAAACAAAAGCATGGCTTTCCTTCGATGTCACAGCCCTCTTACCAAACGTTCCACTGATGCTGCAATCAACATTCTGAGACAGAGGCTCACTGAAAACCATGACCTCCCTTTACTCTTCTAGATTTCATCAGCTAGTGTGAACTGTGTGTGTAAAAATTTCAACTTCTTCAGATCAGGACAACTGTTACAAACAATGCTTTAGGAGGCAATGGCAGCCCGCACAGTGCTGTGCTTGCGCAACCTCTTCATGAAAACTTGGAGACAGAAAATCAGCACCCCTGACATTCCCAACACCGTTACCCTGGCTAAGATACGTATGATATAATTGTTTTCTATCCGAGACGTCCCCTCAAATATCCAGGCCCCCTTCTCACAAGATCAATGCAGTTGAACCATTCAATAAAGTTTACACATAACTCGAAAATGATGGCAAAACTTCCTTTCCTCGACGTTCTACTGTGGCAGATCTCCCGACCAGTGACAAACTTCTCCTTCAAAGTGTATAGAAAACCTACCAACAGGAGACTAAACACTTTTTATTCACAAACCAAGACACCCCACTAAGAGAGGCTCCCTCATTGGCTTCTTCTTGAGAGCTCTTCGCATCTCCAGCCCTTGTTTTTTCTAGAAGAAGAAAGCACTTACAAAGCAACAAGCCTTACCTTCATCAGTTCCCATCTTTCTTCATCCGAGATGCAGACGCAAGCACAAGCTATCCTCAACAAACCGCCCAAGGAACACCCCCTAACAGTTCATAGTACTCCCATGTGCGATGTTGCCACGAATACTCGCCGGCACTTGCTATGACAAACATCAATGTTTCCACCATAAATACATCCTACTATCAAAGAAACGCAGCCCACTCCTCTAACTTCTAAGCAGGCGTCTACACTATCCCCCTGTGGTTCTGTCCCAAGAAATAGGTAGGAGAGACAGCAGAGATCTTGCAGTCCCCTGATGAAGCATCGAATGCCTCTAACAGAGACGATGTAAGGTACGCCTGTGGCAGATGCAGTTCAATGTAGATAAATGCAAGGTTCTGAAGCTCGGGAGTGTCCATAACCCTAGCATTATAAGTTAAAAAAATGTAGAACTTAACCATACAGATTGCGAAAAGGACTTGGGGGTTATGGTAAGCAGCAACCTTAAACCAAGACAGCAATGCCTAAGCGTACGTAATAAGGCAAATAGATTACTGGGATTTATATCAAGAAGTGTAAGCAACAGAAGTCCAGAGGTCATACTGCAGCTTTATACATCATTAGTAAGGCCTCACCTAGATTATGCAGTTCAATTCTGGTCTCCATATTACAGAATGGACATAAATTCGTTAGAAAACATTCAGCGTAGGATGACTAAATTAATACATAGCATTAGAAATCTTCCTTATGAAGAAAGATTGAAGACTCTCAAGTTACATTCACTTGTTAGACGAAGAATGAGGGGAGACCTGATCGAAGTGTATAAGTGGAAGATAGGTATTAATAAAGGGGATATTAACAAGGTCTTGAGAATATCTCTCCAAGAGAGAACCCGCAGTAATGGATTTAAATTAGATAAGTTTAGATTTAGAAAGGACATAGGAAAGTATTGGTTTGGAAATAGGGTAGTAGATGAGTGGAACAGTCTACCTAGTTGGGTTATTGAGGCTAGGACTTTGGGTAGTTTCAAATTTAGGTTGGATAAATACATGAGTGGGATGGGTTGGATTTGAGTGGGACTTGCACATCAGAGCTTATTTCTTGGGTAGCATTGAAAATTGGGTAGGTCAAATGTTTGTTAGTGGGATGAATTGTAAAGGACCTGCCTAGTATGGGCCAACAGGCCTGCTGCAGTGTTCCTCCTTTCTTATGTTCTTATGTTCTTATGTTCTTATTACGAGGACGTCGTCCACGTAACATAACCAAGTGACGCTTGAAGAGATGATGTTGGCGAAGTGTTCGGACTCTATGTGTTCCATGTATAAGTTGGCTAGGACGGCACTGATGGAGGTCCCCATTCCCATGCCGTAGATTTGTTTGTAGAGCTTGTTATTGAAAGAAAAACAGTTGAAATTAACACAGAGTTCAATCAAGTCAACAAAATCTCCGGGAGGTAGATAATACTACACAAAGCACATTACAGAGAGTGAACACTGAAACAAGCTGCCTCTTTCCAGTCTATATTTGTCCAACCTATTTATGTTACCCAAGTAATAGCTTTGATATCCTTTTACTCATGTACGAATTAATTGCTCTACCATATTGTATTTTGTCACTACTACTACTACTACTACTACTACTACTACTACTACTACTACGACTACTACTACTACTACTACTACTACTACTACTACTACTACTACTACTACTACTACTACTACTACTACCACCACCACCACCACCACTACTACTAGTATTGCACCTCACTCTGAGCCTTTATATACCCTCTGTGTCCATGTACTGTTTGTAATGGCTTGATAAAGCTCCTGGAGAGCGAAACGTTGCCACAATAAAATGTCACATTAGTTGCACTTGTGTCCTTTTACTTTACATCATTGTAGTGTATAAGTACATCATGGGCATAAACAAAGGAGATATTAATAAAGTACTGAGGGTGTCGAACCAGGTAAGAACCAGAAATAATGGATTTAAGTTCGATAAATTTAGATTTAGAAAGGACATAGGTAAGTACTGGTTTTCTAACAGAGTTGTAAATGTGTGGAACAGTTTTCCCAGTGGGGTGGTAGAGGCTAGGACCTTGGGTAGCTTTAAGAAGAGACTGGACAAATATATGAGTTGGAGGGGCTGGGTTTGATTGGTGTCATTGGGTACGGGAGTTATTTCTTGGGTAGCTTTGGGTAGAGGTCATTTTGATAAGGACCTGCCTCACATGGGCGCCAGTTAGGCCTTCTGCAGAGTCTCCATTCTAATGTTTTAGATATTTGTCCAATCTCTGTTTAAAGCTACATAAGAACATAAGAATGGAGGAACACTGCAGAAGGCCTACTTGCCTATGCAAGGCAGGTCCTTTTCAAAATGACCTCTACCTAAAGCTATCCAAGAAATAACTCCCATACCAAATGACACCAATCAAACCCAGCCCCTCCCACTATATATTCTAGCCTTCTATCACCAAATGTTAAGATTGTTCCCACACATCTACAACTCTGTTAGAACATAAGAATGGAGGAACACTGCAGAAGGCCTACTGGCCCATGCAAGGCCAGTAGAGTGGAGATTTAAAGCTTTAAGTCTATCTTCATACGGGAGATTCCTTACACAGTTAATCATTTTAGTCATCCTTCTCTGTATGTTCTCCTATGAATCTATATCCATCCTGTAGTAAGAAGACCAAAACTGAGTGGCATAATCCAAATGAGGTCTCACTAGTGAGGTATAGAGCTATAAAATAACTTTTGGACTTCTGTTACTAATACTTCTTGAGATAAATCCAAGTAATCTATTAGCCTTGTTTACCTGGAGTTTACCTGGAGAGAGTTCCGGGGGTCAACGTCCCCGCGGCCCGGTCTGTGACCAGGCCTCCTGGTGGATCAGAGCCTGATCAACCAGGCTGTTGCTGCTGGTTGCACGCAAACCAACGTACGAGCCACAGCCTGGCTGATCCGGAACTGACTTTAGGTGCTTGTCCAGTGCCAGCTTGAAGACTGCCAGGGGTCTGTTGGTAATCCCCCTTACGTATGCTGGGAGGCAGTTGAACAGATCTCGGGCCCTGACACTTATTGTATGGTCTCTTAACGTGCTAGGACACCCTGCTTTTCATGGGTGATGTTGCATCATCTGCCGAGTCTTCTGCTTAGTAGTGAGTGATTTTTTCGTCTGTAAGTTCCGGTACTGTCCTCTAGGATTTTCCAGGTGTATATAATCATGTATCTCGTCCGCCTGCATTCCAGAGAATACCGGTTCAGGAACCTCAAGCGCTCCAGTAATTGAGGTGTTCTATCTCCGTTATGACGCGCCGTGAATGGTTCTTGTACATTTTCTAGGGTCAGCCATTTAACTTGCTTGAAGGTGCTGTTAGTGTGCAGCATATTCAGCCTAAGATAGAAACAAGTGACCTGAAGGAGTGTCAGTCATGGCTTGCATCCCTCGTGTTGAAGGTTCTTCAATATCCACCTGTCATTTTTTCTAGCAGATGCGGATTGGATAGCAATGTTGTGGTCCTGAAGGTGGAGATCCTCCGACATGATCACCCAAGGTCTTGGACGTTGGTGTTTTGCTCTATTTTGTGGCCCAGAATTTGTGTTGTACTCTGATGAAGATTTAATTTCCTCGTGTTTACCATATCTGAGTAATTGAAATTTCCTTCATCGTTGAACTTCATAATTGTTTTTTCTGCAGCCCACTGAAAGATTGGTTGAGTCTGCTGGAGCCTAGCAGTGTCTGCAATGAAGACACTGTCATGCAGATTCGGGTGTCATCTGCAAAGGAAGACACGGTGCTGTGGCTGACATCCTTGTCTATGTCAGATATGAGGATGAGGAACAATAACCATGCCACATATAAACTAAATAATGTAGATCTTAATATTACGGATTGCGAAAAAGATTTAGGAGTTCTGGTTAGCAGTAATCTGAAACCAAGACATCAGTGCATAAGTGTTCGCAATAAAGCTAATAGAATCCTTGGCTTCATATCAAGAAGCATAAATAATAGGAGTCCTCAGGTTGTTCTTCAACTCTATACATCCTTGGTTAGGCCTCATTTAGATTATGCTGCACAGTTTTGGTCACCGTATTACAGATGGATATAAATCTCTGGAAACTGTACAAAGGTGATGACAAAGATGATCACATGTATAGAAAACAAAACTTTCCTATGAGGATTAGGACATATAAGGGCCCTGGAAACTGACTCTCTAGAAAGACGTAGAATTAGGGGGGTTATGATTGAGGGTGTATAATATGGGAAGGACAGGGAAGAAATAAGGGGATGTAAATAGTGTGCTGAAAAATATCTAGCCTAGACAGGATCGCACGCAGCATGGTTTTAAGTTGGAAAAATTCAGGATTCAAGGAAGGATATGAGGAAAGTACTGGTTTGGTTATAGAGTGATGGATGAGTGGAACAAACTCCCAAGTACCGTTTATAGAGGCCAGAATCGTCTTGGTAGCTTTAAAAATAGGTTGGATAAATACATGGTTGATGGGTGGGTGTGAGTTAGACCTGATAGCTTGTGCTAACAGGTCGGTTGCCGTTGTTCTCCCTTTAAGTCAATGTGACCTGTACCTGACTAGGTTGGGTACATTGGCTTAAAGCGCGTAGGGAGACTTGGGACCTGCCTCGCAGGGCCAGTAGGCCTTCTGCAGTGTTCCTTCGTTTCTTAGTTCTTATGTTCTTGGGAATACAGGCTTTTCACGTGGCTGCCTCGGACTTTACTCTGTTGACTACTACTCCTCTGTGTTCTGTTAGTGAGGAAATTATAGATCCATCGACCGACTTTTCCTGTTATTCCTTTAGCACGCATTTTGTGCGCTATTACGCCATGGTCACACTTGTCGAAGGCTTTTGCAAAGTCTGTATATAATTACATCTGCATTCTTGCAAAACTCTTAGGACTGCTGTCTGGCTTGTCGTTTCAAAATCTAAATTTATCCAAATTAAATCTATTATTTCTGGTTCTTACCTGGTTCGACACCCTCATTACTTTATTAATATCTCCTTTGTTTATGCCCATCATCCACTTATACACTTCAATGATATTTCCCCTATTCTACGTCTCTCAGGAGAGTGGAGATATTTAAGGCTTTAGTCCTTATTCATATGGGAGATTCTTGCACAGTAAATCAGTTTAGTCATTCTTCTCTGTATGTTATCCAATGAATCTACATCCATCCTGTAGTAAGGAGGCAAAAACTGAGTGCCTTATCCAAAAGAGGCCAACCTAGATATCACATCATTGGAGATTCTCAGGTAACTTCCTGGTGTCTAGCATGTATTATTTCCAGTGTACCTCAATATATCCAATAACAAGACATTGTACAAACACAAAGCACAAACAATTTTATACCCCAAAAAAAATAAAGTGTTTCCTCTTGCTTGGAATTGTATTGCTTGTATAAGTGTCTTCCCTTGAAACCGAATCAAAGGACTCATCGATAACAAGCTTCTGATGGGATTAAAAATAAATATTGAATTACTGTTTCAGATACATGACACTATTCCTAATCTATATAACCTGTCGTTTCTGTCAGGCCACTGGTTTTGTCTGCGAAGTGTAAGCATACTCAATAGTAGCACAAATCGACTCACTCCTATTATCTCACTGAAACCTGGAGGTTGCAATCAGGCGGTTGTTGTCCAGTATTGTTTATATTGTTCATTGAATTACTGACTATATGTAAAGTAAAAGGACACAAGTGCAACTAATGTGATATTTTGTTGTGACAACATTTCGCTCTCCAGGAGCTTGGTCATGCCATTACAAAAAAGTACATGGACACAAGAGGGATATATTATGCGCTCATGAGTGAGCTGCAATACTAGTGGTAGTAGTAGTAGTGACATGAGTTGGAGAAGTAGTAGTAGTAATACAATATGGTACAAAAATTAACTCGTACATGAGTAAAAGGATATAAAATCTATTACTTGGGCAACATAAAATAGGTTAGACAATATAGTTGGATAGAGAAGGCATGTTTCAGTGTTCCTCTCTGTAATGTGCTTTGTGTAGTATTAACAGGAGAGACTATGTGATGCCAGGGTGTACTGTTTTCAGGAGGATTCTTGCTAAGACTTCAGAGATGGTGAAACTGCCTTTGTTTTGTTTAATTGTATTCGAATCAGCGATTAGTGATGATTCAATGCACTTGGTCCTGCGAATATTATTTTCTTTGATCACTAATTGGGTTTTGTCCCTGATTTTCATGAGATGTTTGTGGAATTTCGGTGTTGTACACAGGCGTTGCTTCAAGTTATCATTCCTACATGTGTAAATGTGTTCTTGAGGCGGGTGTAAGGTTTCTTGCTGTTTCACCTACATAAATCTTGCCCCCCCCCACCACTCCCCCCTCTCTCTGTAGTGGAAGGAAGGCGGGGTAGGGGTCTCGGCCTAGGAAAAGGGTTGGTGAGAGGGGGTTAAAGGAGGTTTTGTTGTTGCGAGGGGCTTGGACTTCCAGCAGGCAAGCATGAGCGTGTTTTGATGGAGTGAATGGAGGACACATGGTTTTTAATCTTGACGTGCTGTTTGGAGTGTGAGCAAGTAACATTTATGAGGGGTTAGGGAAACCGGGCAGGCGGACTTGAGTCCTGGAGATGGGAAGTACAGTGCCGGGCACTCTTGAAGGAGGGTGTTAATGTTCGCAGTTTAAAAACTGTAGTGTAAAGCACCCTTCTGGCAAGACAGTGATGGAGTGAATGATGGTGAAAGTTTTTCTTTTTCGGGCCACCCTGCCTTGGTGGGAATCGGCCAGCGTGATAATAAAAAAATAAATAAAAAAATCTTGTCGCAGCCTCCACAGGGTATAGTGTAAACCCCTGCATTGACTGGTTCGTGGTGCTTTGATTTTGTCCTGGTTAGATCCTTTATTGATGTGCTGGAAGTGATGGCAACTCTGGTGTTAGCTTGTGAAAGTACTTTAGAAACATTCAGTGCAACCTGGCTGTTGGGAAGAATTATAACTTTGTCGGGAGTGGTGTTGGTGCATGGAGAATTAATGATCAGAAGAGCTTTTTTCTTGCAATCTTTGATGAAAAAGGAAGGAAAATGTAACTCAGTGAGGGTTTGGAGAATGTATGGTATATTCTCTCAAGAAACTCAGGGACTACAAATTCGGGTATCTGCTCTTAGAAGAGACCCAATGATGATGGCCTCTTTTTGGTCTTAGTATCTTTGACTGGAATGTATTGTGTTAGGTCCTTTTAATAGGTAGGTTTCCAGTAAACTTGAAATCTTTAGGTTGTTGTCTACTTCATGAATGTGGACGTTGAGGAAAGGTGCTTGTCATTGGACTTTTCTTCTAGTGTAAACTGGATCGCAGGTTCAAATGCATTGAGCCTTGCCTGAAGATTGTTCATCAAAATTTTGTGAGTTATTATGCGGATGGCCGTCCACGTAATGTAACCAACTGCGCTTGAGGGATGATGTATGCGAGTGTTCAGACTCTAGGTGTTCCATGTATAAGTTGGCTAGGAGGGCACTGATGGGGACCCCAGTCCCGTTGCATAGGTTTGTTGTAGACTTGATATTGTAGAAAAACAGTTGAACTTTAACAACAGAGTTCGTTCAGCAACAAAATCTCCGGGAACGTAGAGGACGATTAAGGTCTATTTTTGGACTTTATCTTTCGTAGACCTCGGATGGCTTCTGTGGTAGGTACTTTTGTGAAGAGGGAAAAGTCACGTCCAAACTGCTTAGTTTCTGTACGGATGGGAGGTTTTGGATGCGGTTGAGAAAGGTAGCCTGAGTTGTTTAAGATGAGCGGTGTGATGGGTCCCGGAAGGGCAGGAAAGATGTTTGGCAAGAACTCTGGTAGTTTGTGTGGAGCACTGCCTATCCTGACCGTGTGATTGATTCGAGAAGAATATTGTGTTTATGGGTCTTGGGTAAACCTACATGTGTGCTGGTTTAGGGTTTCTGGGTAAACAAGTACAGAAGTTTTTTCCCTTCTCTTGTGCATTTGGTATTTCTCTGGTTTTGTATAGAGAATCTTTAGTGAGTGTTCCACTGCTGAGTGCGATAGGTTTGTAGTAGATGAATCATCAAAAGGTCCATCTTGAATGTGCTGAAGAAACTTTCTGACATCGCTAAGGAAACTTTGAAACTGCAAGGATTTGAGTGCGAATCTTCAGATTGACCAAAACACTGCTGAAGCATATTCCCACTCTGCACAGTCACCCACAGCAAACTCCAAAGAATATCAAATTCAATCGTAAACTTCGTACTCTGCATAAAGTTGATGGAAGGAAATGGGATGGAATCCCTGATACAACCAACATATCCTACACACCCTTAAACTGGACTACGAGAAAAACTCAAATGCACCTGAGTCTGGGACTCAAATTACCACCATCATAGGCCAAACCCTAACTATCAACTTCAACCTAGTTACCAGGGAACCGTAGACACAATGACAGCAACTTCACAGAAGTGTTGTATCAGGGCATTCTCACTGCAGCTTTATGTAAACCTTGGATCTCCTAATCTTTCCTAGACGAAATCTTGCCTTATTAAGGACCTCGCCAACGACCCAAACATTGCCATCACCCCGCCGACAAAGGAGGTAGGAGTCATCATACTCAACATCAATGATGGACCTTTTGAGTGATCAGTCTATCTACGAAACCCATAGCACTCAACAGTGGGAGACACTCACCAAAGATTTTTTATATAAAACCAGACACATATCAAATGCACTAAGAGAAGGGAAGAAACTTCGGTACTTGTTACCCTGCAGCCTAAACAGCACACATGTTGTTTACCCACGACCATTAAACCACAATATTCTCTCAGCCCAATCAGGGTTAGGTATAGGCCTGTGCTCCACACCAAACTAGCCAGAGTTCTTGCCTAATCAATATTTACTGCCTTCTGCAGCACCATTCAGGCCCGCTCATCTTAAACACTCAGGCGGCCTCCTCAACCCATTGTGAAACCTCTCATCCGTTAACAGAAACTATAAGCCGTTGGACGTGACTTCCTCTTCACAAAAGTACCTACCAACAAAAGCCATTGAGGTTCTATGACATAAAAGTCAATCAGGACCTTATTTTTCCTCTGCCTTCAAACGATTTTGGTGACTGATTGAACTCTGTGTTAAATTCAATGGTTTTCTTTCAAATTAAAGGCTCTACAAACAAACCTCGGCCCATCGGGAATGGGGTCCCCCATCAGTGCTGTCCTAGCCAATTGTACACAGAAGAACACCTTAGAGTTCGTTACACTTTCGCAAACATCATCCATCAAGCTCAACTTGGTTATGGTACGTGGACGACGTCCCTGTAATACAGGTGGACCCCCACCTTATGATATTATCCATTCAGAGAGTAATCGGTATGCAAAAATTATCGCCATAAGGGTGAATTAATTTTCCCCATAAGAAAATAATGGATAATCAAAATTAATCTGTTCCTGACAACCCAAAGTAGGAAAACAAAAATTTTTACCACATGAAATATTAATTTAATACACACAAACTGACACTTACCCTTTATTGAAGATCTGGTGATGATTGATGGGATGGAAGGAGGGGCGAGAGTGTGGTGTTGTTAGTGTTTAGATGGGGGAATCCCCTTCCATTTAGGACTTAGGTAGCACGTCCTTTCCGGGTTATTCCCTTCTTCTTTTAATGCCACTAGGAACCAGCGTGAGAGTCATGGACCTCTGTCACACAACATATCTGTCCATAGAGCTCTGTATCTATCGTTCCTTTATGATCTGTTAAAGTGGTTCACAAACATATGTCATTGTATTAGTCACCCAGCACGGCTTGCGATTGCTGTGTGAGGGTGATTTTCATCCATAAAGGTTTGCATTCAAGCCACTTTGCACCTCCATTTCTTTAATCTTTGAGTAGGCAATTATTCAATTACTTTCTCCCCTCATCCAAAGCAGTTTACCTCAGGTCTGTACTCTTTGCTGTTGAAGGATGATTCTTGTAGATCATCAGTGGTTAGTTCTTCATTGTCCTCCACCAACTCTCCCACATCCTCCCCACTAAACTCCAACCCCAAGGACTTCCCCAATGCCACAATTGATTCCACATCTGGCATACGCTTCTCAGGGTTAGCCTCAAACCCTTCAAAATCAGTTTTCTTCTACACATTTCCCGGCCCACGGTTTTCTTCCAAGTAGAGTTCAAGGTCCTCTTAGTCACTCCCTCCCAAGCCTTACCTATAAGGTTTGCACAACTGAGGATGTTAGTGATCTTTCCAAAAACTCTTAGTCAATTGAGTGTCTGAGGTCACTTTAAAGCACTTTTGAAACATAGCTTTTGTGTAGAGTTTTTTGAAGTTTGAAATGACCTGCTGTTCATGGGCTACTGGAGGGACTTGATATTAGAGCAAAAACTTGCCTTAATGTAGCTCATGTCCCTCAAGAAAGTCGCTCTCCCAAGTCTGAAGGATGACCAGTAGCATTGTCTAATACCAGGAGTCACTTAAGGTCCAATTTCTTTTCCATTAGGTAAGTTTTCACATTGGGGGCAATGCATGGTGTTTACCAGGTTCTAGAAAAAGTCCTAGTGAACCAGCCTTAGGTTTTGCCTACGCAAAAAAAGCCCAACAAAACCCCCCCCCCCCCCACCCACAAATTAGCCTTGAGGACATTGTTGTGCCTGAACCACCTCTGGGAGTTTCAGAGTGATACACCAATAAAGGCTTCACTTTGCAATCACCACTAGCATTAGCATTAGCCTGTCTTTCATAGGCTTATGTCCTGGGAATGCCTTTTCCTCCTGAGTAATGTAGTTCCTGTTTGGCATTTTCTTCTCAATACAGGCCTGTTTTCATCACAATTTTAAAAACGTGTTCAGGTTCAGTCCTTCACTATCTATGTACTCCTTGAATTCCTGCACATATTTTTCAGCTGCTTTGTGGTCCGAACTGGCAGCCTCACCATGCCTTATCACACTATGTATGCCACTACGATTCTTGAATCTCTCATACCAACTTTTGCTGGCCTTAAATTCACTCACATCACCACTAGTTGCAGGCTTTTTTAAATTAATTCCTTCATGCAACTTCCTAGCATTTTCACATATGATCGCTTGAGAGATGCGATCTCCTGCCTTTCTGTTTTTATTGTATTCCCTCACCAATAACAGTCTCTTAAACATCTTCGTGTTACTTGCGATCTCTCGTTTCGAACAAAGTTGCACCCTTTGCATGAACAGCTTCCTGAATGCTTTTGTTGGCCACAATGAAGCGATGGGTTTGATGAGGTTTGGTATACAACTGCCCTGCTCCGAAGACATGCTCACCACTTTCGTACTTAGCAATTATCTCTTTCTTCATTTACTATTAATTTTCACCTTTTTTATTGCACCGGTTGGATACTAGGGCTTTCTTGGGCCCATGGTGACTGATTGTGGCAGGTATATCACTAAAAATGCTGTGATATATGAAATGTCTGGAGTGTATGCAAGGATAGGATGCGTCTGCACTGGCTGGCTGTAAACACTGGCACCTCCGGCAGCTGGGCACGCTCAGGCCACCACGGGGGACAGCGTCCGGACCGGACTAATCGGTGTTGCGAGACTTTTAGTGTGAGGCAAGGCATAATTTTTGTGTTAAAATGTATCGTAACTGCGGATTTAACGTAACCAAAAAAAACTGCGATCTGCCATCATTTAAGGTGCGGGTCCACTGTAACTTCCAAACGTTTTGAGGTATGGAATCTTCAGGCAATAGGCTTTCAATGCAGTTGAAACTGGTGAGTCAGTCTTACACTAGAAGAGGTTGTCCAATGACAAGCTAACCGTTTCCTCGACGTACTCATTCCAAAGTAGACAAACAACTAAGATTTCAAGTTTATTGGAAAACGTACAATTAAAAATGATCCACTCACTTTTCTATTCCAGTCAAGATATAAGACCAAAAGAGGCATAATACATCGGGCGTTTTCTTAAGAATTACCGAATTTGTAGTCCTGTTTTCTTTGCACGAGGAATGTACATACATTCACCAAACATTTCACTGAGTTACTTTTCCTTCCTTGTTCATCAAAGACTGCAAGAAAAGAGCTCTTCAGATCATTCATTCTACACGCCACAATCACCACTCCAACAAAGTTATAGTTCTTCCCAACAGCCCAGGTTGCACTGAAACGATTCAAAGTACAGTGGTCTTCATTTATCGTCCTAATCCATTCCTGGAAGTGGGACTATTATCGAAAATAGATGATTTTTTAATCAATGTTCCTCCATAATGAAATAATGTAAATCCAATTAATCCGTTCCTGACACCCACACAATAGTATTTAACAAAAAATTTTTACATGAAATATAGGTGTAGTACATTAAACAATACCTGACACATGATGAATAAAACATTAAACAGCATAACACTTACCTTTATTGGCGGATTTTTTCTTAGTGTTATGGAAGCCTGGAGGAGAGAGGAGATTGAACTTTACGGTGGGAAGGGGAATCCCATTCCCATCAACACCTCAGGTAACAAGTGCTTTTCTGGGGGTTACTTCTCTTCTCTGTTTCTTAATGCACACTAGGACCAGCTTTAGAGTCACTGGTGTCCTGTCTGCAAAAAAAACTGTCCAGAGAGCTCTGTTTCTGACATCTCTTTAAAACTTCCCTAAAATGGGCCAAGGACTCTGTCACTGTACAAAATTGCAATTATGGCTTGCAACATCCTTCTCCGGGTGATGTTTCTCCATAAATTTTCCATCCTTACCCCACATTTCAAAAATCTCCTATTAATTCTGAAGAAGGCACCTTTTCTTTCCCCGCCTTTCTTTGAGACCACTCTGCGATACTCATAATGCTCGGTTTTTTTTTTAGAAAAAAACCTATTTTTTGCTGGTGTGTTTTCCCTCACCCGCTTCAGGTACTGAGGTCTCGACGGACTCCTTCGATTTATCTGACCTCCGCTCGTTTTTGGCTATGCATTTCGGCCTTCTCCCTCTATGGCTGTGGCAATTCGAATTGCCGGCCCGTTCACGTTGGGACCTACTCTGGTCGCACTTCCTAAACGCCAATGACAATTACCTGATGATGATACTTCTCCACTTGTAGTTTTCTCAGTAAAGATCGACACGTTTGTGCACTCCTTTTCCATGCTCAGTTTCAGAATGCACAATGGACTAAATGCTTCACTTTACGACGACTTCCTCTATGCCTATTCTTTTCGACATAGTATGGCAAGGCACTCCTCTTTTGCTATGTTGTGTAAAGGTATCATCTTTTCATGATCTTGAAAGTGGTACACACATCATCATGTCCAGAATGCTGCCCTCAAGCTCATGATCTTTCTCTTTTTTTTTTTTTCTTTTCCATTCATACTGTTTCTTGTCACTATTGAAAAACCATCATTCTTCAATTCTTGTAGTGGTTACCATCATTCTGACCCATATACAATGTTCAAACAAATTTTCCCGACATGTGCAATGACATTCTTGAACAGCTGGAATCTCCAAGATCTCCAAATCCTTAAAGGTAGACATTATGTTCTTCCTGCCGCGGGTGGAGCGTTACCCTAGCAATGTGGTCATTTAACTTTTGACAGCATGAACTCCCATCCTCAGTATATGTAGCAGGACATCGGTTACAAGTTTGAAGAGTGATCCCTACACCGCAACAGTGTAGAAATTGCTGGCAATTTAGGCCATCCGCGAAATATTGCAGATCTGTAGCGAATGCCCAAGTCTGTAGGTGCCAAGGACCATTCTAATACGTCTTGCAATCGACCTCCCTCTGGTCTTAATTGTCATGTGGTCACCCTTCGTACTCTTGCCATTACCAAGTTACTTAAATGAGGAGGAAATCTTGTTACCTCAAAGAGGCAGGAAGGTCTCTCTATGCCATGGCAGTTTCTCCATTCGGCCTCCTGGGAGGACTACCGTGTTTCTTATTCCAGTGTATGTTTCAAAACTACCCCCCACTTTCTGGGGGTCCCATCTCTGCAGCCTCTTGTGGTTAACCCTCCTATAGTCACTCCTGTATTCTAATTCTTTTGCTGTCCTAGGCTTAGACGTCCCTACTTCATTGCCTCAGTCTGTTATCGCTTCTTCGTGTTCTCCCTCATAAGCCTCGGTATTGACGAGATCTCGTACGACACCTCCCAGTTGTCCCTTACTTCTCGGAGTCCATAAAAGCTCCTCTTAACCCCTCCTTCCATTCTTCACACCTCTTTTTACATTCCTATGTTTCTGTAACCTGGTTCTTCCCGTTCACTGGCTCTGTTCAAGTGTAGAGGTTCACCCCCTCCTTGTGCTGTACCTTCCTCCCTGTTCCCTCCCAGGCTGCTTCCTCTTCTGCACTCCAGGTTTATGCCTCTTCTGTCCCCTTCCATGCTTCTTCTCCAGTTCCCTCCACCCTTTCGCCCTCCTACTTGGTACCAGTCCATTACAGTTCCAATCTTTACTCATCCTCCCTTCCATCTCCAATATTGAACCATACGAGCGTCTTTGTCTGGTCGCGCGGAAAACACTTTGACGATATAACTCGACACACATATAGGATATACAGAGTAATTCGCAAAATAAGTGATTTATTCACACAAATAACCCCTGAATATATATTGAGTGTGTTCCCCTTATCCACCCTACACTCTCGCTTTCACACTCTCATCCAATCCGCACCACTCTCGCAACCCGCTATATCGCTGAACGAATCCTACAGCACCACTCTCCTCACTTCGCTAGCTCACACCACCGTTAATTCACTGCCTTGCACGTTTTACGACTCCGACACAACACGCAAATCCGGTGGAATTTCTCAATAACCCATGCACTAGATCTGTAGGAAACCTTACCTGGGGATTTCAGGTATCTTTATCGTTGCCAATCATGGCCTATTTTACAGTGGAATATACAGCCGCCGGCCCTCAGGGTAATCGGGACGAGCTCGCCTATCCAGATGTTACTCTCCCTGTTGCGCTCACACTGTTGGGTTTGCTTACAGGAACCAAAATTAACACTCTGCTGTTATCTATCCCATCTCAGGCTATAATTTATTGTATTGTTCAGATCCTTTTTCCTGATGAGGACCTTAATGAAGTTGCCTTCTTCTACGCATGATATGCAGTACCATCAGCTATTTGTTCGTTACTTCGCTGCATTAACAGCAGCTGTATCCCACTTGCCATAGGTAGGTATATGCTCTGTTCTTTATATCTCTCTCCTTCTCGGGATTATCTATCCCGATATTGCTTTCTTGTTTCGTCAATTACCCGCCACACCGATTTCTGTTTACTTGGCGATTTTATGTCCAGTCATGTCATTGGGGGTCTCACTGTGATTCCGTGGAACCCTCATCTCGTTAGGGGTTTTCTTGCTAACACCCACTCCATGTTTTTCTTTATTCAAGGTACTCACATCCCATTTTTGTTTCCTCGGTCCCGCCCACCTCTCCTCCTCTCTCTTGCATCAATCTCTCAGTCTGCTCTCCTCCTATCACATTAGACTTCAAGTGGTCTGTTCTCTCGGATTTACATGACAGCGATTCATTTCCCAATCATTCTTACTTCCCCCTTCATATTCCCCACCTCTTCGTATGCGCGCTGGCAATTTGATCAAGGCAAATCGGAACCTTTACTCACAACTAACTGTTTTTAGAGAGGTTCCTTCTTCGTCCTCCATTGATGAAGCTTTTTACACCTCTTTCGTCTCCGTTTTAACCTCAGCTTTCATTCTATACCCACAAACTTCAGGACAGCACTCGATCCACTAAGAAATGCGTGCCTTGGTGGTCTGCTGCTTGAGGCTCGTGCAGTACGTTTTGAAACGCCACTGCATGGGGCAGGTTACGGTTACAGTAGAACACATGAGAGACTTCTTGATTTAAGTCACTGAAACGGCGATTCGCTCGCCGTGTCATCTATGATGCTAATGCACTTACTGCGAGATTATGTCTCCACCAATCACCTCTGATTTCCTCTATGACGTGCACGTCTGGAAAAAAGTACGAAAACTGTGTCCCGGTAAATATTCTCCTGACCCGGCTCCGTTCTGCGGGTTGCCGGTTGTGATATAGCAAACCCCCTAGATGTTGCCAATGAAATGGCATTTTTCTCGGTCGTATTTTTCAGAGGTGCTCCCATCTATGCCCTCGTTTCTGTCCTCAAAGTCTGCAGAGACGTCTAGCTCCCTTGGACTTTTTTCTTCAGAGAAGAACCACCCCCTCGCCCGTTAATGTGTGTTTTACACTTCAAGAAACTGGAGCAACACTCTTCAAGCTTGCCGATCATCGGCGGCTGAGGCCCGAGACATTCATATTCATATGTTACCAACATTTACATCAGTTCAGCCCTTGCAGTCCTAATATGGCCTTTACAATTTGTTGGTCCATGGAGATTTTCACGCTGATGGAAATCTGCCATTGTTATCCATTTCTGCAACAGGTACTATTGGACTTGAAAACCTCCACTATCGTCCCATTGCTCTTACAACTGCAGTTTGCTAAGTGATGGAAACGCCTTATTTAATAGATGTTAAGGGTGGTATTGAGAACACACATCAGTCTCTCCACTCGTCACATAGGGCTTTCGTAAAGGGCCGTTCTACCATAGCCCTTACTATGCTTGGATAAGTTGTTCGTAATGCCTTTGCGAATATACCACTCAGTTATGCCATATTTTTTACCTTGAGAGGCACTATGACCAACTTGTAGGTTTACTATTTTGCCCAAGCCCACTCTTTAGGCCTCCGAGGCAATATACCATCCTTCCTTAAGAAACTTTTTAACTGACAGACATTTCCGTGTTCAGGTTAATAATGTGCTCTTCCCGGACTTCATCCAAGTGACTGTGTTCCCCAGGGATGCTGTTCTGAGCACAAACACTTTTTCTCCTTGTCTCAGAATGATTTGGACTCTAGTCGTTCCATCCAATATTTGGTCATCTCTATGTTGATGACTTAGCTATTGCCTGTGCAGGCCGGCTGACTGTCTCCTCATTACTGTTTCTCTCAGCATGCTGGCTGACCGTGTTTCCAACTGGGCCACCACATATGGGTGTATATTGTCTGTACCTAAAACTCACCTAATTACTGTCACTAGACGCTCTGTCATCTCGACTCATCTTTGTACCTCTATGGCTCCCGTATCCCTGACGTGATACAGTCAGGTTTTCTGTGCCTCTGCTTTGGACCGTAGGTTATCCTGGAACCTCACATTACTATCTGAAGGCAACTTGTCACAGCCGGCTGAACCTTCTTAAAAACCCTTGCTCATCTTTCATGGGAGCTGGTCGTCGAAGTCTCCTTCACCTACAGTCCATGCTCTTTTTATCGAAACTTGATTCGGTGACCAAATACTACCGTCACCCTCGTCACCAGGCCTCTTCCATGCTGCTCTCTCTAGCTTAAACCCAAATTCAATCACCATGGATTACGTTTATGCCTTGGTGCTTTCTGCTTTCCCTTTTTAGGAGCACTCTATGCAGAAGCGAAACGTTCCATCCTTATCTTATTTGCCATGATGCCCATTGCTTTGCTACTATGTTATGCGTCTCTGGATATCCGCAAATCCTTCCCATTTATAAGAATGGTCACCGATATTAGTAGACATTCTTTATTTGATCCGCCGCCCCTGTGCGCGCTCTCGCGTTCCCCCTTTCTATGTTTATGTTAGCAGCTCACTTTCCCTGACCCACTGGGAAGTTCCAGCTGGTTCGTGTCTGTTCTTTCTCTCTCCCTTGCTCAAAAGCCACAACTGTCTATGGTAGCTTTCGCTCTCTTTTTCTCGAATTCACTTCGCTTTCATTCTCATGCCATTGCAGTGTAACAGATGGCTCTATGTCTTATGATGGCCATAGGATTCGCCAGCAGTGTTTCCAGACAGCATCGTAAGAGGGCATTTACTATCTTCGTCTAGTATTTTTCTGCTGAATTGTTATGCCATTCTTGCAGCACTTATGTTATTGCATCTATCTTATGTTACCCAAGTAATAGCTTTGATATCCTTTTACTCTTGTACGAATTAATTGCTCTACCTTATGTATTTTGTCACTACTAACTACTACTACTATACTACTACTCTACTACTACTCCGACTACTACTACTACTACTACTACTAACTACTACTACTACTACTACTTACTACTATACTACTACTTCTACACACCACCACCCCACCTCTAACTTACTAGTATTTGCACCTCACTCTGAGCCTTTATATACCTCCTGTGTCCATGTACTGTTTGTATTGTCTTGATAAAGCTCCTGGAGAGCGAAACGTCTGCCACAATAAAAATGTCACATTAGTTGCACTTGTGTCCTTTTACTTTAATCATTGTAGTGTTAAGTAACATCATGGGCATGATACAAAGGAGATTATTTATAAATGTACTGAGGGTGTCGAACAGGTAAGAACCAGAAATAATGGATTTAAGTTCGATAAATTTAGTTTTAGAAAGGACATAGGTAAGTACTGGTTTCTAACAGAGTTGTAAATGTGTGGAACAGTTTTCCAGTGGGGTGGTTAGAGGCTAGGACCTTGGGTAGCTTTAAGAAGGATGGACAAATATATGAGTTGGAGGGGCTGGTGCTTTGATGTGTCATTGGGTACGGGAGTTATTTCTTGGGTAGCTTTGGGTAGAGGTCATTTTGTAATAAGGACCTGCCTCACATGGGCGCCAGTTAGGCCTTCTGCAGAGTCTCCATTCTAATGTTTTAGATATTTGTCCCAATCTCTGTTTAAAGCATACATAAGAACATCAGAAATGGAGGAACACTGCAGAAGGCCTACTTGCCTATGCAAGGCAGGTCCTTTTCAAAATGACCTCTACCTAAAGCTATCCAAGAAATAACTCCCATACCAAATGACACCAATCAAACCCAGCCCCTCCCACTCATATATTCTAGCCTCTATCACCAAATGTTAAGATTGTTCCACACATCTACAACTCTGTTAGAACATAAGAATGGAGGAACACTGCAGAAGGCCTACTGGCCCATGCAAGGCCAGTAGAGTGGAGATTTAAAGCTTTAAGTCTATCTTCATACGGGAGATTCCTTACACAGTTAATCATTTTAGTCATCCTTCTCTGTATGTTCTCCTATGAATCTATATCCATCCTGTAGTAAGAAGACCAAAACTGAGTGGCATAATCCAAATGAGGTCTCACTAGTGAGGTATAGAGCTATAAAATAACTTTTGGACTTCTGTTACTAATACTTCTTGAGATAAATCCAAGTAATCTATTAGCCTTGTTTACCTGGAGTTTACCTGGAGAGAGTTCCGGGGGTCAACGTCCCCGCGGCCCGGTCTGTGACCAGGCCTCCTGGTGGATCAGAGCCTGATCAACCAGGCTGTTGCTGCTGGTTGCACGCAAACCAACGTACGAGCCACAGCCTGGCTGATCCGGAACTGACTTTAGGTGCTTGTCAGTGCCAGCTTGAAGACTGCCAGGGGTTGTGTGTGGTAATCCCACTTACGTATGCTGGGAGGCTGTTGAACAGTCTCGGGCCCCTGACACTTATTGTATGGTCTCTTAACGTGCTAGGACACCCTGCTTTTCATGGGTGATGTTGCATCATCTGCCGAGTCTTCTGCTTAGTAGTGAGTGATTTTTTCGTCTGTAAGTTCCGGTACTGTCCTCTAGGATTTTCCAGGTGTATATAATCATGTATCTCGTCCGCCTGCATTCCAGAGAATACCGGTTCAGGAACCTCAAGCGCTCCAGTAATTGAGGTGTTCTATCTCCGTTATGACGCGCCGTGAATGGTTCTTGTACATTTTCTAGGGTCAGCCATTTAACTTGCTTGAAGGTGCTGTTAGTGTGCAGCATATTCAGCCTAAGATAGAAACAAGTGACCTGAAGGAGTGTCAGTCATGGCTTGCATCCCTCGTGTTGAAGGTTCTTCAATATCCACCTGTCATTTTTTCTAGCAGATGCGGATTGGATAGCAATGTTGTGGTCCTGAAGGTGGAGATCCTCCGACATGATCACCCAAGGTCTTGGACGTTGGTGTTTTGCTCTATTTTGTGGCCCAGAATTTGGTTGTACTCTGATGAAGATTTAATTTCCTCGTGTTTACCATATCTGAGTAATTGAAATTTCCTTCATCGTTGAACTTCATAATTGTTTTTTCTGCAGCCCACTGAAAGATTGGTTGAGTCTGCTGGAGCCTAGCAGTGTCTGCAATGAAGACACTGTCATGCAGATTGGGGTGTTCATCTGCAAAGGAAGACACGGTGCTGTGGCTGACATCCTTGTCTATGTCAGATATGAGGATGAGGAACAATAACCATGCCACATATAAACTAAATAATGTAGATCTTAATATTACGGATTGGAAAAAGATTTAGGAGTTCTGGTTAGCAGTAATCTGAAACCAAGACATCAGTGCATAAGTGTTCGCAATAAAGCTAATAGAATCCTTGGCTTCATATCAAGAAGCATAAATAAATAGGAGTCCTCAGGTTGTTCTTCAACTCTATACATCCTTGGGTTAGGCCTCATTTAGATTATGCTGCACAGTTTTGGTCACCGTATTTACAGATGGATATAAATCTCTGGAAACTGTACAAAGGTGATGACAAAGATGATCACATGTATAGAAAACAAAACTTTCCTATGAGGATTAGGACATATAAGGGCCCTGGAAACTGACTCTCTAGAAAGACGTAGAATTAGGGGGGTTATGATTGAGGGTGTATAATATGGGAAGGACAGGGAAGAAATAAGGGGATGTAAATAGTGTGCTGAAAAATATCTAGCCTAGACAGGATCGCACGCAGCATGGTTTTAAGTTGGAAAAATTCAGGATTCAAGGAAGGATATGAGGAAAGTACTGGTTTGGTTATAGAGTGATGGATGAGTGGAACAAACTCCCAAGTACCGTTTATAGAGGCCAGAATCGTCTTGGTAGCTTTAAAAATAGGTTGGATAAATACATGGTTGATGGGTGGGTGTGAGTTAGACCTGATAGCTTGTGCTAACAGGTCGGTTGCCGTTGTTCTCCCTTTAAGTCAATGTGACCTGTACCTGACTAGGTTGGGTACATTGGCTTAAAGCGCGTAGGGAGACTTGGGACCTGCCTCGCAGGGCCAGTAGGCCTTCTGCAGTGTTCCTTCGTTTCTTAGTTCTTATGTTCTTGGGGAACAGAGCTTTTCACCGTGGCTGCCTCGGACTTTACTCTGTTGACTACTACTCTCTGTGTTCTGTTAGTGAGGAAATTATAGATCCATCGACCGACTTTTCCTGTTATTCCTTTAGCACGCATTTTGTGCGCTATTACGCCATGGTCACACTTGTCGAGGCTTTTTTTTGCAAATGTCTGTATATAATTACATCTGCATTCTTGCACACTTAGGGACTGCTGTCTTGGCTTTGTCGTTTCTAAATCTAAATTTATCCAAATTAAATCTATTATTTCTGGTTCTTACCTGGTTCGACACCCTCATTACTTTATTAATATCTCCTTTGTTTATGCCATCATCCACTTAGACATCTTCAATGATATTTCCCCTATTCTACGTCTCTCAGGAGAGTGGAGATATTTAAGGCTTTAGTCCATCTTCATATGGGAGATTCCTTGCACAGTAAATCAGTTTAGTCATTCTTCTCTGTATGTTATCCAATGAATCTACATCCATCCTGTAGTAGGAGGCAAAAACTGAGTGCCTTATCCAAAAGAGGCCAACCTAGATATCACATCATTGGAGATTCTCAGGTAACTTCCTGGTGTCTAGCATGTATTATTTCCAGTGTACCTCAATATATCCAATAACAAGACATTGTACAAACACAAAGCACAAACAATTTTATACCCCAAAAAAAATAAAGTGTTTCCTCTTGCTTGGAATTGTATTGCTTGTATAAGTGTCTTCCCTTGAAACCGAATCAAAGGACTCATCGATAACAAGCTTCTGATGGGATTAAAAATAAATATTGAATTACTGTTTCAGATACATGACACTATTCCTAATCTATATAACCTGTCGTTTCTGTCAGGCCACTGGTTTTGTCTGCGAAGTGTAAGCATACTCAATAGTAGCACAAATCGACTCACTCCTATTATCTCACTGAAACCTGGAGGTTGCAATCAGGCGGTTGTTGTCCAGTATTGTTTATATTGTTCATTGAATTACTGACTATATGTAAGTAAAAGGACAACAAGTGCAATAACTGTGATATTTTGTTGTGACACATTTCGCTCTCCAGGAGCTTGGTCATGCCATTACAAAAAAGTACATGGACACAAGAGGGATATATTATGCGCTCATGAGTGAGCTGCAATTCTAGTGGTAGTAGTAGTAGTGAATGAGTTGGAGAAGTGTAGTAGTAATACAATATGGTACAAAAATTAACTCGTCATGAGTAAAAGGATATTAAATCTATTCTCTTGGGGCAACATAAAATAGGTTAGACAATATAGTTGGATAGAGAAGGCATGTTTCAGTGTTCCTCTCTGTAATGTGCTTTGTGTAGTATTAAACAGGCAGAGACTATGTGATGCCAGGGTGTACTGTTTTCAGGAGGATTCTTGCTAAGACTTCAGAGATGGTGATACTGCCTTTGTTTTGTTTAATGGTTATTCGAATCAGCGATTAGTGATGATTCAATGCACTTGGTCCTGCGAATATTATTTTCTTTGATCACTAATTGGGTTTTGTCCCTGATTTTCATGAGATGTTTGTGGAATTTCGGTGTTGTACACAGGCGTTGCTTCAAGTTATCATTCCTACATGTGTAAATGTGTTCTTGAGGCGGGTGTAAGGTTTCTTGCTGTTTCACCTACATAAATCTTGCCCCCCCCCACCACTCCCCCCTCTCTCTGTAGTGGAAGGAAGGCGGGGTAGGGGTCTCGGCCTAGGAAAAGGGTTGGTGAGAGGGGGTTAAAGGAGGTTTTGTTGTTGCGAGGGGCTTGGACTTCCAGCAGGCAAGCATGAGCGTGTTTTGATGGAGTGAATGGAGGACACATGGTTTTTAATCTTGACGTGCTGTTTGGAGTGTGAGCAAGTAACATTTATGAGGGGTTAGGGAAACCGGGCAGGCGGACTTGAGTCCTGGAGATGGGAAGTACAGTGCCGGGCACTCTTGAAGGAGGGTGTTAATGTTCGCAGTTTTAAAAACTGTAGTGTAAAGCACCCTTCTGGCAAGACAGTGATGGACTTGTGATGATGCGTGAAAGTTTTTCTTTTTCGGGCCACCCTGCCTTGGTGGGAATCGGCCAGCGTGATAATAAAAAAATAAATAAAAAAATCTTGTCGCAGCCTCCACAGGGTATAGGTAACCCCCTTGCATTGACTGGTTCGTGGTGCTTTTGATTTTGTCCTGGTTAGATCCTTTATTGATGTGCTGGAAGTGATGGCAACTCTGGTGTTAGCTTGTGAAAGTACTTTAGAAACATTCAGTGCAACCTGGCTGTTGGGAAGAATTATAACTTTGTCGGGAGTGGTGTTGGTGCAGGGAAATAATGATCAGAAGAGCTTTTTTCTTGCAATCTTGATGAAAAAAGGAAGAAAATGTAACTCAGGTGTTTGGAGAATGTATGGTATATTCTCTCAAGAAACTCAGGGACTACAAATTCGGGTATCTGCTCTTAGAAGAGACCCAATGATGATGGCCTCTTTTTGGTCTTAGTATCTTTGACTGGAATGTATTGTGTTAGGTCCTTTTAATAGGTAGGTTTCCAGTAAACTTGAAATCTTTAGGTTGTTGTCTACTTCATGAATGTGGACGTTGAGGAAAGGTGCTTGTCATTGGACTTTTCTTCTAGTGTAAACTGGATCGCAGGTTCAAATGCATTGAGCCTTGCCTGAAGATTGTTCATCAAAATTTTGTGAGTTATTATGCGGATGGCCGTCCACGTAATGTAACCAACTGCGCTTGAGGGATGATGTATGCGAGTGTTCAGACTCTAGGTGTTCCATGTATAAGTTGGCTAGGAGGGCACTGATGGGGACCCCAGTCCCGTTGCATAGGTTTGTTGTAGACTTGATATTGTAGAAAAACAGTTGAACTTTAACAACAGAGTTCGTTCAGCAACAAAATCTCCGGGAACGTAGAGGACGATTAAGGTCTATTTTTGGACTTTATCTTTCGTAGACCTCGGATGGCTTCTGTGGTAGGTACTTTTGTGAAGAGGGAAAAGTCACGTCCAAACTGCTTAGTTTCTGTACGGATGGGAGGTTTTGGATGCGGTTGAGAAAGGTAGCCTGAGTTGTTTAAGATGAGCGGTGTGATGGGTCCCGGAAGGGCAGGAAAGATGTTTGGCAAGAACTCTGGTAGTTTGTGTGGAGCACTGCCTATCCTGACCGTGTGATTGATTCGAGAAGAATATTGTGTTTATGGGTCTTGGGTAAACCTACATGTGTGCTGGTTTAGGGTTTCTGGGTAAACAAGTACAGAAGTTTTTTCCCTTCTCTTGTGCATTTGGTATTTCTCTGGTTTTGTATAGAGAATCTTTAGTGAGTGTTCCACTGCTGAGTGCGATAGGTTTGTAGTAGATGAATCATCAAAAGGTCCATCTTGAATGTGCTGAAGAAACTTTCTGACATCGCTAAGGAAACTTTGAAACTGCAAGGATTTGAGTGCGAATCTTCAGATTGACCAAAACACTGCTGAAGCATATTCCCACTCTGCACAGTCACCCACAGCAAACTCCAAAGAATATCAAATTCAATCGTAAACTTCGTACTCTGCATAAAGTTGATGGAAGGAAATGGGATGGAATCCCTGATACAACCAACATATCCTACACACCCTTAAACTGGACTACGAGAAAAACTCAAATGCACCTGAGTCTGGGACTCAAATCTACCACCATCATAGGCAAACCTAACTATCAACTCAACCTAGTTACCAGGAACCGTAGACACAATGACAGCAACTTCCAGAAGTGTTGTATACAGGGCATTCTCACTGCAGCTTTATGTAAACCTTGTTCTCCTAATCTTTCCTAGACGAAATCTTGCCTTATTAAGGACCTCGCCAACGACCCAAACATTGCCATCACCACCGCCGACAAAGGAGGTGGAGTCATCATACTCAACATCAATGATGGACCTTTTGAGTGATCAGTCTATATACGAACCCATCAGCACTCAACAGTGGGAGACACTCACCAAAGATTTTATATATAAAACCAGACAAATACTCAAATGCACTAGAGAAGGGAAGAAACTTCGGTACTTGTTACCCTGCAGCCTAAACAGCACACATGTTGTTTACCCACGACCATTAAACCACAATATTCTCTCAGCCCAATCAGGGTTAGGTATAGGCCTGTGCTCCACACCAAACTAGCCAGAGTTCTTGCCTAATCAATATTTACTGCCTTCTGCAGCACCATTCAGGCCCGCTCATCTTAAACACTCAGGCGGCCTCCTCAACCCATTGTGAAACCTCTCATCCGTTAACAGAAACTATAAGCCGTTGGACGTGACTTCCTCTTCACAAAAGTACCTACCAACAAAAGCCATTGAGGTTCTATGACATAAAAGTCAATCAGGACCTTATTTTTCCTCTGCCTTCAAACGATTTTGGTGACTGATTGAACTCTGTGTTAAATTCAATGGTTTTCTTTCAAATTAAAGGCTCTACAAACAAACCTCGGCCCATCGGGAATGGGGTCCCCCATCAGTGCTGTCCTAGCCAATTGTACACAGAAGAACACCTTAGAGTTCGTTACACTTTCGCAAACATCATCCATCAAGCTCAACTTGGTTATGGTACGTGGACGACGTCCCTGTAATACAGGTGGACCCCCACCTTATGATATTATCCATTCAGAGAGTAATCGGTATGCAAAAATTATCGCCATAAGGGTGAATTAATTTTCCCCATAAGAAAATAATGGATAATCAAAATTAATCTGTTCCTGACAACCCAAAGTTTGGGTTCCAAAACCCTGATTCCGGGAATGCAGGAGGGAGAGTACTGATTTTACACCTGGAAAATCCTGAGGGACTGTCCCGAACTTGCACACGAAAATCACCCCTACGAAAGCAAAAAGATTGGCAGACGATGCCATCCCCCCAAGAAAAGCAGGGGGGGTCAAGCACGTTAAGAGACCTACAATAAGGTGGGGGCCTGAGACTTTTAAAAATGCCTCCCAGACCATAAGGGGGGTTACCAACAGCCCCCTGGCGTCTTCAAGCTGGACGGAAAAGACTAAAGTCAGTCCTGATACCCGGGCTTGGCTGTACGTTGGTTTGCTGCACCCAGCAGAAAACCCCTGGTTGATCAGGCTCTGATCCACCGGGAGGCCTGGTCCAGCCCGGGCCCGGGGGGCGTTCCCCCGGAATTCTCTCCAGGTAAACTAAAAACTACAAGTGAATTCCTTTTTCCCTCTTCCACTAGCTAGTATCAACTACCTCAAATAATATTTCTTTAGTGATATTAATTGCTCAAACTTTATGTTATAAGGCAAATCCTACTCTCAGATTAATTTCATATCATAGTGTCAATCTATTTAAAGGCCATTTTTCCACTACTTAATTTAGTCTCTTTTTACATTTCTCTTGAAACAATTCTCTATATACCAATGCATTGTACTGCCCTTTAATCAGTAATTGCTATACTCCTAGTTCTAACTACAATTAAAGGGCTACTTTCAGGAGATTTAATGTTTTTTTCCCTCTTGTCCATATATTCACATTTATTAAAATACTCCAGGTGCTATTGACTACTTCAGGTGCTACTGATTTTGTTTTTAATACATTCTTTTATTATTATATTCACTAGCTCCCTTATTTTAGCTGTAAATATCTACCGTAGTTCATAAACTCACATTTGTTAAAATAATTAAGGTGCTATTCAATACTATTCTGTATCGAATCTATCTATTCAGTAATAATCCCTTTTTCTTTTAAATTTTTACAAGTTTTAGAATAATTGCAATCTTATTCATAAGTCTAGTTGTAGAGTCAGTATAACTCTTATATTATTTTACTTAGAAAATCTAGATTGTAAAATTACTCTCATCCTATGATTACAGGCATAGAATTTTTCCTGTTTGTGAACTTTTTCTAAAGAATTACGTGAATCAAACAGCAAACTGTAATTACTATACGCGACAAGCAAAAACATTTCTAGTGCAAACAAAAAACCCTAAACCTCTTTAAACACAAGTCAGATTCTTGAGCAACATACAAAAACCCAAAGCATTACTCGTTCCCCTTTATTCTAATATCAATCATCACACTCACGAAAACCCGGCTTAAGGCCGATATTACAAAGTTTACCCTTTCCCGGTACATGGCCATCACAACTGTGAACGACTAACAAGGGGGAGGAAAAAGTATATACAACTCAAATAAATAAGGTATAATAAATCTTGCACAAGGGGCGAACGGGGAAAAATGCCAAAAAAAACAAAAGACCCAAAAAACCCCCTCACTTTTTTTAAACATTAAAACAAGTCAAAACCACAGTAAAAACTTGGGAACAATAGATACACTGAAAAGGGAACCTATTCACAAATTTTAAATAAACTTCTAACCAGGACCCCAAATAACCGAACCACAAACAAATAACCCGTTCCCAATATCTAACCACAAATCACCGAGGCAACATCTCC
>NC_069429.1:39686826-39730913 GCF_026875155.1 Cherax quadricarinatus | reverse complement strand
TTTTCCCCCCTGCCTTCCACTGCCTCTACCATCCCTCTACCCTGCCTCCCCACTGCAGTCACACACAATCTACAAGCACCAAATACAATGAATTATTGTGAAATGTTTGTAAGAGCACGGAGACTAATACTCACTCCAGCATAAACAAAGTCACACTGACGCTGCGTCAACCACTTCCTTCACCACTGCTTCAACCCTCGTATTTTTGTACAATTTCCTTCTTCAATTCTATCGTATTTATTATTTATTATTATTTATTATTATTATTATATTAATATTATTATTATTATTATTAGCAGTAGCAGAAATGTTTGATTCTTTGCTGTGTTCAAGAGTAAACACATGATGTCACCGTCCAATACCTGTCCGAATAGCCATTCTAATATGCAGTCATGGATTTATTTATTTATTTATTTATTTATTTATTTAAAAATTTGAGCACACATACAGAGGTACAAAAAATACAGATATGAGCAGCATGCCAAAGCCACTTATACTATGCATAGCATTACGGGCTGGCTTAAAATTAACTTAAGATTAACTAAGCAATGATGAAATCAGTGATAAAACATTAATGTAAACAGATTACTATAAAGCACAAGTGAGTATTACAAAGACAGGTTATATGGTTGCATGCATTGTTGTACATTCAGTAGAATGGAGTATTCTGTTAGGTAGTGTATTTAAAAAATAATAAAGTTAGATTGGGTTTTAGGTTTAACATTTATGTGATATAATTGTGAGAAACATTTAAGATATACAATTTATAAGGTTCAGTTATTCAGTATTTATTTGGTTTTGGGTGAGTAAGTGATCTTTGAGAAGAGACTTGAATTTATAAACAGGTAGTGTTTCTTTTATATTTACAGGTAATGAATTCCAGATTTTAGGGCCTTTTATATAAAGTGCATTGAGTTTTTACATAGTGTGAGATGGACACGAGGAATATCTAAGAGTGATCTGTGCCTTGTGTTATGGTCATGTGTTCTGTTGAGGTTGGCAAGGAGATGTTTGAGGGGAGGGTTAATATCAGAGTTAAGTGTTCTATGTATGTAATAGGTGCAGTAATAAGTATGGATGTTTGTATGGTGAGTAGGTTTAGTGTATTGAATATTGGTGGAGTGTGCTGCCTATAGTGAGAATTTGTTATCATTCTAACTGCAGGATGGGTTTACATTATTTATACTGTAGTTTAATAGCAAATAATGAACAAAACACTCACCACACAGTGGTGGGAGGGCTGGCTGCCAGTTGTGGGGGTCGGAGGGAGGGTAGTAGGAACTTGCAGTGGTGGAGGCAGTGGTATTTAACCCTTTGAGGGTCGACAGGCCCTCTCAGAAACTCGTTCTCAGGGTCGGCCAAATTTAAAAAAAAAAATAATTTTTTCTTATGAAAAGATAGAGAATCTTTTCCCGATCATAATGACACCAAAATTATGAGATTTGATGGAAAACTTACGGAATTATGCTCTCGCGAAGTTTGAGGTCTTGGCGATGTTTACGCATCGGCGATTTTGCCCAATTTGAGCCCCATTTTCGGCCAATTCCTCTGTACTAGTCGACAAAAAACATGAATATTCGCTAGAACTACATTTTTCTATTGAATGAGTGCAAGAAACCACCCATTTACCATTTTCAACTATCCAATACAGTGGTCAGAATTTAGCAATTTTGCCAATTTCACACAAATTTCAAAAAATGCCAATTTCCGAATAGGGTCCAGAACAAACAAGAAATACATTCCTGGCACTAAAATGACATTTCTTCTGTTCATAGTCACGTCTCAAGGCCCCTCTTACATTCTTTTGCTTTCCACTTTGAATTTTTATTCTCACGAAAAATAGAAGATGTACTGTTATGCAGACTACTGCATTAGTGTAAAAAATGGTATAAATCATATTGGCGCACTTGCAAAAGAATGTTAGACTCACCAGTTGATGTGTATTGGACGCTTGGCATGATTTGTTTACTTTTGAACTTTGGTAAAAATCGAACATTTCTGCTACTTTGAGCTCAATTTCAAGGTACTTTTCATTGTAAAACCAGTGAAAATCATCTCAATTTCTGTGATATGCATTCCATTCTATAAAATGAGACCAAGAAAACTAGAATACAACAATAAATACCATACGAAAATACAGTGCAAAGTCGCTGTTTTAGGCAAAAAAAACGGTGAAAGTTTTTTTTTTCATTATACACTGTGTGCTGCAGGATTTTTTTTATACTGTGCACACTGACCACATAGACCCATTCTTTCATATGGAGGCCTACCAGCCTTTCCCGCGAGATTTGACGGCGCTAGAATTTATGCGTACTAGTACGTCAAAAACCCCTGCGCGTAAGACGTACTAGTACGTCTAAAAACCCTCAAAGGGTTAATAACATACATGTTATTAAGCCATAACGTATGTATTTAGTACAATTTACGACGTTTTCATGTATTTTATGATTGTTAATGGTTCAACAAGTTAAGGAAGCAGTATTGTATTATATTTCCCTACAATATATTGGGGCATCAAACATTCACGGTTTTTCAACATTCACGAGGCTCTTAATCCCCTAACCCCGCGAATGTTGAGGGAGAACTGTACTCAACTATATCCAATACAAGACCACTGTAAAAATCACAAAGCACAAACAATTTTATACCAAAGTGTTTCCTCTTGCTTGGAATGTATTGCTTGAATAAGAGTCTTCCCTTGAACAGAATCAAAGACTCATCAATAACAAGCTTCCTGAAGGGATAAAAATACATATTGAATTACTGTTTCAGATACATGAACACATTCCTAATCTTATATAACCTGTCGTTTCTGTCAGGCCTGGTTTTGTCTGAGAGTGAAGCATACATAATAGTAGCACAAATCGACTCACTCCTGTTATATCACTGAAACCTGGGGTTGCAATCAGGCGGTCTGTTGACCAGTATTGTTTATAATGTTCATAGAATTACCGACAATATGTAAAGTAAGTGGACACAAATGCAACTAATGTGATATTTTGTTGTGGCAACATTTCGCTCTCCAGGAGCATTGTCAAGCCGTTACAAAAAAGTACATGGACACAGAGGGTATATATAGGCTCAGAGTGAGCTGCAATACTAGTGGTAGTAGTAGTAGTGACATGAGTTGTAGCAGTAGTAGTAGTAGTAATACAATATGGTACAACAATTAACTCGTACATGAGTAAAAGGATCTAAAATCTAATACTTGGGCAACATAAAAATAGATTAGACAAATATAGACTGGATAGAGAAGGCCTGTTTCAGTGTTCACTCTCTGTAATGTGCTTTGTGTAGTATTAACAGGAGAGGACTATGTGATGCCAGGGTTTTTTTTTTCAGGGGTTTTTTTGCTAAACTTCAGAGATGGTGAAGTGCCTTTGTTTTTTTTTTTTTGTTTTCGAAACTGCGATTAGTGTGTTTCAAGGACTTGGTCTGCGGGGGAAAATTATTTTCTTTGATCACAAATTTGGGGCCCGTCCCTGAATTTCATGATGATTGGGGAATTTGGTGTTGTACACAGGCGTGTTAATTTATCATTCCTACATGTGAAAATTTGTTCATTGGGCGGGTGTCAAGGGTTTTCTTGCTGTTTCACCTACAAAAATCTTGTCCAGCCCCCCGGGATAGGAAAAACCCCTGCTTTGACTGGTTCTTTGTTTTGGGTTTTTTTCGGTTGTCCTTTGTGAAGTGCGGGAATTAAGGGGAAAACTCTGGTTTTAGCTTTAAAAGCACTTTGAAACATTCAGTGAACCGGTGTTGGAAGATTATAACTTTGTCGGGATGGTGTTGGTGCATGGAGAATTAATGATCAAAATTTTTTCTTGCAACTTTTGAAAAAGGAAGGAAAATTAACTCAGTGAAGGGTTGGTGAAGCATGTACTTCCCTCATCAAAAAAACTCGGACACAAATTGGGTATGCTCTTAGAAAAAAACCGTGATGAGCCCTTTTTTGGTTTAGTATCTTGCTGGAATAAAAGTGTGTGAGCATTTTTTTTTGGGTGGGTTTCCAATAAATTGAAATCTTAGGTTGTTGTCTACTTCAGAATGAGGCGTGGGGAAAAGGTAGCTTTGTCTTGGACTTTTCTTCTAGTGTAAATGGATCGCCGGGTTCAAAGTGTTGAGCCTTGTAAGATTCCTTTCATCAAAAAATTTGGGGGTTATTATGAGGAGTCGTCCAGTAACGAAACCCAAAATGAGCTTGGGGGGATGATGTATGCGAAGTGTTCAGACACTAGGTGTTCCAGTATATTTGGCAGGAGGGCAGAGGGGGGCCCCCCTTTCCCGGGCCATGGTTTGTTTTAGACCTTGAATTGATGGGAAAAACATTTAAAAATTTAACAAGAGTTCAGTCAATCAAAAAAAAATCTTCGGGAGGGAGAGGAATTTTAAAGGCCTGTTACTTTATCGGAACCTCGTGGCTTCTGTGGTAGGGATTTTTTGAAGAGGGAATCAGTCCAAATGCTTAGTTTTTTTTTGGATGGAGGGTTTTGGATCGGTTTAGAATGTTTCCTGGGGTTTTTGAGGCGGGGGTTATGGTCCTCAAAAAAGGGAGGAAAAATTTTTGGCAAGAACCCGGCTAGTTTGTGTGGGCATGCCCCATTCCTGATGTGATTGGGTCTGAGAGGAAATTTTGTTTTTGGGCTTGGGTAAACCAACTGTGGTGGTTTAGGGTTGTGGGAACAAGTACAGAAATTTATTCCCTTCTTTGGCATTTGAGTATTTGTCGGGTTTTGTATAGAAAAACTTTGGTGAGCTCTCCCATTGTTGGTGCTGATGGGTTTGTATGTAGATGATCATCAAAAGGTCCACTTTTTTAGTTTTGTAGTCCCCTGGTGTTGAGTATGACGGTCCACCTCCTTTTCGGCGGTGGTGACAATGTTGGGGCGTTGGCCCAGGGCCTTAAGGGGGTGATGTATCATTTCAAAATTTGGAGAAGAAGGTTTCCCCAAAGCTGCAGTGAGAATGTCTTGTTATAACCCTTTGGAAGTGCTGCCTGTGTTAGGTTCCCGCTAAATAGGTTGAGTTTTATGGTTTTGCATATTTGGTTTTTAAATTTGAGTCGCAGATCAGGCTTGTTTTTAAGTCATTAAGGGCATGACGATAAGTTGTTTATCGGGATTCCGTCCCATTTTCCTTCCATAGACTGTTAGTGCAGAGGTACTGAATTTGCGATTGAGTTTGATCTTTGTTTTAAATTGGCTGTGGTGACTGTGTGAGAATTTGTTCAGCGTGGTTGGTCAATCTGAAGATTGGCCCTCATATTCCTTGCAGTTTCAAAGGTTTCCTTAGCGATGTTAGAAAGTTCTTCAGCACATTCAGTTAAGTAAGCTTGGGTAGCTGGAGAGAAGGGGTGTTTGGAGTTGGAGAGTTGTGCAGGAGTAGACTTAGGGATCACCTTCTCCGCCAGGCAATCTTGTAGGAAGTTGTGTCTGTTGCGATAGCTTTGAGCACGAGTAAGAGTGTCCAAATAATGTCTACATGAAATGTCCATTATGTTGTGGTGTCCAACAGATTGTAATATTGTTGGTAGAATTACATACAATATGTAAAGTAAAAGGACACAAGTGCAACTAATGTGACATTTTATTGTGGCAATGCTTCGCTCTCCAGGAGCTTTGTCAAGCCATTACAAACAGTACATGGACACAGAGGGTATATACAGTGGACCCTCGGCATTCGATGGCATTGGTATACGTTAAATTTGGTATTCGATACATTTTAACGCCAAAATTTTGCCTCGCCACTCGTTAAAAAAACCCGCCACATGTGATTCGTCCGGGACACGTCCACGTATGTGCCAGTGTTTACAAGCCAGCCAGTGTGCTCGCATCTAAGCATACATTCGGTATATTCCATATTATCACAGTGTTTTTGGTGCTTGTTTCTGCAAAATAAGTCACCATGGGCCCCAGAAAGCTTCTAGTGCCAACCCTGTGGTAAAAAGGGTGAGAATTAGTATGGAAATTAAGAAAGATTTTGAAGGGTTTAGGGCTAACTCTGAGAAGCCTATACCAGTTGTGGAATCCATTGTGCCTACTTCAAAGATTAAGGAAATGTGTGCAATGTGGGTTGAACTGCAAACCTTTATGGATGAAAATCACCCTAACACAGCTATTGCAAAGCTGTGTTGGTGACTATTACAATGACAATGTTGTGGCCCATTTTAGACAAATCGTAAAGGAACGGGAGGTACAGAGCTCTATGGACAGATTTATTGTGCGACAGAGGTCCAGTGACTCTCAGGCTGATCCTAGTGGCATTAAAAGAAGAAGGGAAGTAACCCCGGAAAAGGGCTTGCTACCTCAAGTCCTAATGGAAGGGGATTGATTCCCTTCTAAACATTAACAACTTTGACACTCTCCCCTCCTCCCATCCCATCAATCATCACCAAATCTTCATTAAAGGTAAGTGTCATGTATTCTATTGTTAGTAGAATACTACAAACTGTACATGTCTTCTTCAGTTTGTGTGCATTAAACTTAATATTTCATGTGGTAAAATTTTTTTTTTCATACTTTTGGGTGTCTTGCACATATTAATTTGATTTCCATTATTTCTTATGGGGAAAATTAATTCCTTTCGATAATTTTTGCATACGATGAGCTCTCGGGAACGAATTAATATCGAATATTGGGGGTTCACTGTATAGGTTCAGAGAAATCTGCAATACTAGTGGTGGTAGTAGTAGTAGTAGTGACATAAGTTGTAGTAGTAGTAGTAATACAATATGGTAGAGCAATTAACTCATACATGAGTAAAAGGATATAAAAGCTATTACTTGGGTAACATAAAAATAGGTTAGAAAAATATAGACTGGATAGAGAAGGCCTGTTTCAGTGTTGACTCTCTGTAATGTGCTTTGTGTAGTATTAACAGTAGAGACTATGTGATGGCAAGGTTTACTGTTTTCAGGAGGATTCTTGCTGTGACTTCAGAGATGGTGAAGCTGCCTTTGTTTTGTTTAATTGTATTCAAAACAACGATCAGTGCTGATTTGAGGCACTTGCGTCTGCAGAAATTAGTTTCTTTGATCACTAATTGGGCGTTCCTGAGTTTCATGAGATGATTGGTGGAATTTCGGTGTTGTACACAGGTGTTGTTCAAGTTATCATTCCTACATGCGTAAATGTGTTCATTGAGGCGGGTGTTGAGGTTTCTTGCTGTTTCACCTACATAAATCTTGTCGCAGCCTCCACAGTGTATATTGTAAACCCCAGCATTGAGTGGTTCATTGTGCTTTGATTTTGTCCTGGTTAGATCCTTTATTAAAGTGCTGGAAGCGATGGCTACTCTGGTGTTAACTTGTGAAAGCACTTTAGAAACATTCAGTGCAACCTGGCTGTTGGGAAGAATTATAACTTTGTCAGGAGTGGTGTTGGTGCATGGAGAATTAATGATCTGAAGAGCTCTTTTCTTGCAGTCTTTGATGAAAAGGGAAGGAAAATGTAACTCAGTGAAGGTTTGGCGAATGTATGTACATTCCTCGTCAAGAAACTCAGGACTACAAATTCCATATGCTCTTAGGAAAAATCCAATGATGATGCCTCTTTTGGTCTTAGTATCTTAACTGGAATAGAAATGTGTGAGATAATTTTTATTGGTAGGCTTCCAATAAACTTGAAATCTTATGTTTTTGTCTACTTCATGAATGAGAATGTCGAGGAAAGGAAGCTTGTCATTGGACTCTTCTTCTAGTGTAAACTGGCTCACCGGTTCAACTGCATTGAGCCTTGCCTGAAGATTCCGTTCATCAAAACGTTTGGGAGTTATTATGAAGACGTCGTCCACCTAACATAACCAAGTGATGCTTGAAGGGATGATGTTGGGGAAGTGTTCGGACTATAGGTGTTCCATGTATAAGTTGGCTAGGATGGCACTGATGGGGGACCCCATTCCTATGCAGTAGGTTTGTTTGTAGAGCCTGTTATTGAAAGAAAAACATTTGAAATTAACACAGAGTTCAATCAAGTCAACAAAATCTCTGGAAAGGAGAGGAAGATTAAGGTCCTGATTGTCAAAGAACCTCGATGGCTTTTGTGGTCGGTACTTTTGTGAAGAGGGAAGTCACGTCCAAACTGCTTAGTTTCTTGTTACGGATGGAAAGGTTTTGGATGCGGTTGAGAAGGTTGCCTGAGTGTTTAAGATGAGTGGGACTGATGGTCCCCGGAAGGCAGGAAAGATGTTTGGCAAGAACTCTGGCTAGTTTGTGTGGAGCACTGCCTATACCTGACATGATTGATCTGAGAAGAATATTGTGTTTATGGGTCTTGGGTAAACCATACATGTGTGCTGGTTTAGGGTTGCTGGGTAACAAGTACAGAAGTTTTTTCCCTTCTCCTGTGCATTTGAGTATTTCTCTGGTTTTGTATAGAGAATCTTTAGTGAGTGTCTCCCACTGCTGAGTGCTGATAGGTTTGTATGTAGACTGATCACTCAAAAGGTCCATCTGAATGTGCTGAAGAACTTTCTAACATCGCTAAGGAAACCTTTGAAACTGCAAGGAATATGAGGGCCAATCTTCAGATTGACCAACACACTGCTGAGCATATTCTCAGCACAGTCACCACAGCCAACCTTCAACAGAAGATCAAACTCAATCGCAAACTTCAGTACCTCTGCACTAACAGTTGATTGAAGGAAATGGGATGCAAATCCCTGATAAACAACATATCCTCATGCACCTTAACTGACTATGAGAAACAAGCACTGAGTCTGGGACTCAAATCTACTACCAACATACGCAAACCTAACTATCAACTCAACCTAGTTACCAGGAACCATAGACACAATGACAGCAACTTCCAGAAGTGTTATATACAGGGCATTCTCACTGCAGCTTTATGTAAACCTTGTTCTCCTAATCTTCCTAGACGATACATCACTGCCCTTCAGGACCTCGCCAACGACCCAAACATTACCATCACCACCGCCGACAAAGGAGGTGGAGTCGTCATACTCAACACCAGTGACTACAAAACTAAAATGATGGACCTTATGAGTGATCAGTCTATATACGAACCCATCAGCACTCAACAGTTGGAGACACTCACCAAAGATTTTATATACAAAACCAGACAAATACTCAAATGCACTAGAGAAGGGAAGAAACTTTGGTACTTGTTACCCAGCAGCCCTAAACCATCACACATGTATGGTTTACCCAAGACCCATAAACACAATATTCCTCTCAGACCAATCATGTTAGGTATAGGCAGTGCTCCACACAAACTAGCCGGAGTTCTTGCCAAACATCTTTCCTGCCTTCTGCAGACCATCAGGCCCGCTCATCTTAAACACTCAGGCGGCCTCCTCAACCGCATCTGAAACCTCTCCATCCGTAACAAGAAACTAAGCAGTTTGGATGTGACTTCCCTCTTCACAAAAGTACCTACCACAAAAGCCATTGAGGTTCTATGATGTAAAGTCAATCAGGACCTTAATTTTCCTCTACCTTCCAAAATTTTGGTGACTTGATTGAACTCTGTGTTAAATTCAACTGTTTTTCTTTCAATAACAGGCTCTACAAACAAACCTACGGCATGGGAATGGGGTCCCCCATCAGTGCTGTCCTAGCCAACTTGTACACAGAACACCTAGAGTTCGTACACTTCGCCAACATCATCCCTTCAAGCGTCACTTGGTTATGTTACGTAGACGACGTCCTCGTAATACAGTAGACCCCCACCTTATGATATTAATCCGTTCCAGAGAGCTCATCGTATGCCAAAATTATTGTAAGGTGAATTAATTTTCCCCATAAGAAATAATGGAAATCAAATTAATCTGTTCCTGACAACCCAAAGTACTGAACATTAAAATGGTATAAAATACCAACAGATTGTTAGGTAAGACACATATGCAACAGTTAGGTATCTTTATTTCGAAACGTTTTGCCTACACAGTAGGCTTCTTCAGTCGAGTTCAGAAAAGTTGATAGAAGCAGAAGAGACTTGAAGACGATGTAATCAGTCCATCACCCTTAAAGTTTTGAGGTGGTCAGTCCCTCAGTCTGGAGAAGAGCATTGTTCCATAGTCTGAAACAATATGGAGTTGAAGTGACAGGACGGAGCCTTATATAGCGCCAGGAGGTGAGACGTAGGTCACTAGTAGAACGCAGATGTTGGGAGAACGGCTGAATTTGAGAGGGACCTGACCTCCCAACATCTGCGTTCTACTAGTGACCTACGTCTCACCCCCTGGCGCTATATAAGGCTCCGTCCTGTCACTTCAACTCCATATTGTTTCAGACTATGGAACAATGCTCTTCTCCAGACTGAGGGACTGACCACCTCAAAACTTTAAGGGCGATGGACTGATTACATCGTCTTCAAGTCTCTTCTGCTTCTATCAACTTTTCTGTACTCGACTGAAGAAGCCTTCTGTGTAGGTGAAACGTTTCAAAATAAAGATACCTAACTGTTGCATATGTGTCTTACCTAACAACCCAAAGTATGAAAACAAAAATTTTTACCACATGAAATATTAATTTTAATACACAAACTGACATTTACCTTTATTGAAGATCTGGTGATGATTGATGGGATGGGAGGAGGGGAGAGTGTGGAAGTTGTTAGTGTTTAGAAGGGGAATCCCCTTCCTTTAGGACTTTAGGTAGCACGTCCTTTTCTGGGTTACTTCCCTTCTTCTTTTAATGCCACTAGGACCAGCTTGAGAGTCACTGGACCTCTGTCACACAACATATCTGTCCATAGAGCTCTGTATCTCTCGTTCCTTTATGATCTGTCTAAAGTGGTTCACAACATTGTCATTGTAATAGTCACCAGCACGGCTTGCAATAGCTGTGTGAGGGTGATTTCATCCATAAAGGTTTGCACTTCAAGCCACTTTGCACACATTTCTTTAGTCTTTGAAGTAGGCAACTTCTTCAATTACTCTCTCCCCTCCTCCGAAGCAGTTTCCTCAGGTCTGGCCTCTTGCTGTTGAAGATGATCTTGTAGCTCATCAGTGGTTAGTTCTTCATTGTCCTCCTCCACCAACTCTTCCACATCCTCTCCACTAAACTCCAACCCCAAGGACTTCCCCAATGCCACAGTTGATTCCACAACTGGCATACGCTTCTCAGGGTTAGCCTCAAACCCTTCAAAATCCCTTTCTTCTACACATTCTGGCCACAGTTTCTTCCAAGTAGAGTTCAAGGTCCTCATAGTCACTCCCTCCCAAGCCTTACCTATAAGGTTTACACAACTGAGGATGTTAAAGTGATCTTTCCAAAAACTCTTAGAGTCAATCGAGTGTCTGAGGTCACTTTAAAGCACTTTTGAAACATAGCTTTTGTGTAGAGTTTTTTGAAGTTTGAAATGACCTGCTGGTCCATGGGCTACAGGATAGGAGTGATATTAGGAGGCAAAAACTTGACCTTAATGAAGCTCATTTCCCCAGAAAGTCGCTCTCCCAAGTCTGAAGGATGACCAGGAACATTGTCTAATACCAGGAGGCACTTAAGGTCCAATTTCTTTTCCATTAGGTAATTTTTCACATTGGGGGCAAATTCTTGGTGTAACCAGTCATAGAAAAAGTCCCTAGTGACCCATGCCTTAGTGTTTGCCCTCCACAGCACACACAAATTAGCCTTGAGGACATTGTTGTGCCTGAACACTCTGGGTGTTTCAGAGTGATACACCAATAAAGGCTTCACTTTGCAATCACCACTAGCATTAGCACACATCAAGAAAGTAAGCCTGTCTTTCATAGGCTTATGTCCTGGTAGTGCCTTTTCCTCCTGAGTAATGTAGTTCCTGTTTGGCATTTTCTTCCAAAACAGGCCTGTTTCGTCACAAACATTTGTTCAGGTTTCAGTCCTTCACTGTCTATGTACTCCTTGAATTCCTTCATATATTTTTCAGCCGCTTTGTGGTCCGAACTGGCAGCCTCACCATGCCTTATCACACTATGTATGCCAATACGATTCTTAAATCTCTCATACCAACCTTTGCTGGCCTTAAATTCACTCATATCACCACTAGTTGCAGGCTTTTTTAAATTAAATCCTCATGCAACTTCCTAGCATTTTCACATATGAACGCTTGAGAGATGCTATCTCCTGCTATCTGTTTTTCATTTATCCACACCAATAACAGTCTCTTAACATTTTCGAGTACTTGCGATCTCTGTTTCGAAAACAAAGTTGCACCCTTTGCAAGAACAGCTTCCTTGATTGCCGTTTTGTTGGCCACAATAGTAGTGATGGTTGATTGAGGTTTGGTATACAACCTGCCCTGCTCCGAGACATGCTCTCCACTTTCGTACTTAGCAATTATCTCTTTCTTCATTTCCATAGTAATTTTCACCTTTTTTACCGCACAGTTGGCACTAGAGGCTTTCTTGGGGCTCATGGTGACTTATCGTGCAGGTACTATCACTAAAAATGCTGTGATAATATGAAATGTACTGATTGTATGCGTGGATAGGATGCGACTGCACTGGCTGGCTTGTAAACACTGGCACCCACACGGCAGCTGAGGCATGCTCAGGCCACACGTGGGACGCGTCCCGGACCGGGACGAATCACGTGATGCGAGACTTTTAGTGTGAGTCAAGGCATAATTTTTGTGTTAAAATGTATCGTACGGCGGATTTAATGTAACGCGATGCCATCGTAAGGTGCGGGTCCCCTGTAACTCCCAAATGTTTTGATGTATGGAATCTTCAGGCAAGGCTCAATGCAGTTGAACTGGTGAGCCAGTTTACACTAGAAGAAGTGTCCAATGACAAGCTACCTTTCCTCGACGTCCTCATTCACAAAGTAGACAACAACCTAAGATTTCAAGTTTATCGGAAACGTACCAATAAAAATGATCTCACTCACTTCTATTCCATACAAGATACTAAGACCAAAAGAGGCATCATCATCGGGTTTTTCATAAGAACATACTGAATTTGTAGTCCTGAGTTTCTTGACGAAGAATGTACATACATTCACCAAACCTTCACTGAGTTACATTTTCCTTCCTTTTTCATCAAAAGCTGCAAGAAAAGAGCTCTTCAGATCATTAATTCTCCACGCACCAACACCACTCCCAACAAAGTTATAATTCTTCCCAACAGCCAGGTTGCACTGAACGTTTCTAAAGTACAGTGGTCCCTCAATTATCGTCCATATTCCGTTCCTGGAAGTGGGACTATTATCGAAATAGATGATTTTTTAATCAATTTTCTCCATAAGAAATAATGTAAATACAATTAATCCATTCCTGACACCCAGAAGTATTAAAACAAAAAATTTTTTTACATGGAATGTAGATGTAGTACATAAACAATACAATGGCACATGATGAATGAAACATTAACAGCATAACACTTACCTTTATTGGCGATTCTTCTTAGTGTATGGAAGCCTGGAGGAGGAGAGAGATTGAATTACGGTTTGGAAGGGGAATCCCCTTCCATCAACACCTCAGGTAGCAAGTGCTTTTCTGGGGTTACTTCTCTTCTGTTTCTTAATGCCACTAGGACCAGCTTTAGAGTCACTGGAGTCCTGTCTTGCAAAAAAACTGTCCAGAGAGCTCTGTTTCTGGCATCTCTTTAAAACTTCCCTAAAATGGGCCCAGACTGTCACTGTACAAGTTGCCGATATGGCTTGCAACATCCTTCTCAGGGTGATGTTTCTCCATAAATCTTTCCATCCTACCCCACATTTCAAAAATCTCCTTAATTTCTGAAGAAGGCACCTTCTTCCTTTCCCCGCCTCATCTTTGGACCACTCTTCGGATACTCCTAATGCCTCTGTACCTCTTGCTGGTGCTGTTTCCTCACCTGCTTCAGGTACTGAGGTCTCGACTGACTCCTTCGATTTATCTGACCTCCGCTCTCCTTTGACTATGCTTCCGGCCTCTCCCTCTATGGTGCGGCAATTTTTTAATTGCCGGCCCGTTCCACGTTGGACCAACTCTGGTCCCACTCCTAAATGCCAATGACAATTACCTGATGATGATACTTTTGCACCTTCTCGTTCTTCTCAGAAAAGATCGACATGTCGTGCACTCCCTTTCCATGCTCAGTTTCAGAATGCACAAAGGACTAAATTCTTCACTTTACGACCGACTTCCTCTATTGCCTATCTTTCCGACCATAGTATTGGCAAGGCACTCCTACGCTATGTTGGTAAAGATATTTCTTTTCATGCTCTTAAGAGCGGTACACGCATCATCACTGTCCAGAATGCTACCCAAGCTCATGATCTTTCTCTTCTTTCCCATATCAATATTGTTCCTGTCACTATTGAAAAACATCATTCCTTCAATTCTTGTAGTGGTACCATCATTCTGCCCCATACCATGGTTCAACAAAATTTCCAGACATGTGGCAATGACATTCTTGAACAGCTGGAACACCAAGATCTCCCAATCCTCAAGGTAGACACTTATGTTCTTCCTGCCTGCGGGCGGAGACGATACCCTAGCAATGTGGCTCGTTTAACTTTCGACAGCCGTGAACTCCCATCCTCAGTTTATGTAGCAGGACATCGGTTACAAGTTCGAAAGGTGATCCCTACACCTCAACAGTGTAGAAACTGCTGGCAATTTGGCCATCCAGCGAAATATTGCCAAATGCCAAGTCTGTGGTGCCAATGACCATTCTAATACGTCTTGCAATCGACCTCCCTCTTGCCTTAATTGTCATGAGGCTCACCTTTAGTACTCTTGCCATTACCAAGTCTACTTAAATGAGTGGGAAATCTGTTACCTCAAAGAGGCAGAAGGTCTCTCTTATGTCATGGCAGTTTCTCATCTCGGCCTCCAAGGGAGACTACCCCGTGTTTCTTATTCCCATGTTTCAAAATGTCCCCCCACTTCTGGGGTCCCATCTTCTGCAGCCTCCTCTGTGGTTACCCCTCCCATAGTCACTCCTGTATCTAATTCTTTTGCTGTCCTAGGCTCAGACATCCCTACTTCAATGCCTCAGTCTGTTATCGCTTCTTCGTGTTCTCCCTCATAAGCCTCGGTATTGACGACATCTCGTACGACACCTCCCAATTGTCCCTCTACTTCTCAGAAGTCAAAAAAAGCTCCTTTAACCCCTCCTTCCCTTCCTCCACCTCCTCATTTTACCTTCCTTGTCTCTGTACCTGGTTCTTCCCCTCTCACTGGCTCTGTTACAAGTGTAGAGGTTCACCCTCCTACTCGTACTGTACCTTCCTCCCCTGTTCCCTCCCAAGTTTCTTCCTCTTCTGCCACCTCCCAGGTTTCTGCCTCTTCTGTCCCCTTCCATGCTTCTTCTCCAGTTCCCTCCACCCTTTTGCCCCCCCCCTGCCTTGGTACAGTCCATTACAGTTCCAATCTTTACTCATCCTCCCCCTTCCATCTCCAATATTGTCTCCCATACGACGTCTTTGAATTCCGAAACACTTGAAGCAATCTCTGAATATTTTGCAGAGACCAAACCATCAATGGACACTGATCCACCCTCTGTTCCTTCTCTCTCCTCTCCTCCATCTGCGCAACTCCTTTCTTCGCAGCACACCGTTCCTTCGCTGCTTGAACGTTTTCTGGTGCCACCTCATGTGGACTTTTCTAACCCTTCTAGTCTGTAGGAACCCTTACCTGGGGATTTCAGTTATCTTTATCGTTGCCAATCATGGCCTATTTACAGTGGAATATACGCGGCCTCAGGGGTAATCAGGGTGAGCTTCAGATGTTACTCTCCCAGTTTTCCCCTGTTGGTGTTTGCTTACAGGAACCAAAATTACACTCTGCTGTTATCTATCCCATCTCAGGCTATAATTTATTGTATTCTTCAGATCCTTTTCCTGATGAGACCTTTAACCCTTTGCGGGTCGACAGGCCCTCTCCGAAACTCGTTCTCAGGGTCGCCCAAATTTAAAAAAAAAAAAATTATTTTCTCTTATGAAAAGATAGAGAATCTTTTCCCGATCATAAAGACACCAAAAGTTTGAAATTTGATAGAGAACTTACGGAATTATGCTCTCGCAAAGTTAGCGGTCTTGGCGATGTTTACGCATCGGCGATTTTGCCCACTTTGAGCCCCATTTTCGGCCAATTTCACTGTACTAGTCGACAAAAAACATGAATATTTCGCTAGAACTCCATTTTGTCTATCGAATGGGTGCAAGAAACCACCCATTTATGAAACTCAACTATCCAGTACAGTGGTCAGAATTTAGCAATTTTGCCAATTTCACACAAATTTCAAAAGATGCCAATTTCCAAATAGGGTCCAGAATAAACAAGAAAGACATTCCTGGCACTAAAATGACATTTCCTCTAGTCATTAGTCACGTCTCAAGGCCCCTCTTATATTCTTTTGCTTTCCACTTTGAATTTTTATTCTCACAAAAAATATAAGATTTACTGTTATGCAGACTACTGCATTAGTGTAAAAAATGGTATAAATATTATTGGTGCACTTGTGAAAGAATATTAGACTCACCAGTTGACGTGTATTGCACGTTTGGCACGATTTGTTTACTTTTGAAGTTTGGTAAAAATCGAACATTTCTGCTACTTTGAGCTCAATTTCAAGGCACCTTTCATTGTAAAACCAGTCAAAATCATCTCAATTTCTGTAATATGTCTTCCATTCTATAAAATGAGACCAAGAAAACTAGAATACAACAATAAATACCATGCGAAAATACACTGCAAAGTCGCTGATTTATTCCAAAAAAATGGTCAAAGTTTTTTTTTTCTCATTATGCACTGTGTGCTGCAGGATTTTTTTAGACTGTGCACATTGACCACATAGACCCATTCTTTCATATGAAGGCCTACCAGCTTTCTCCCACTAGATTTGAGGCCGCTAGAATTTATGCGTACTAGTACATCAAAAAACCCTACACGTAAGACGTACTAGTACGACCAAAACCCTCAAAGGGTTAATGAAAGTGCCCTTCTTCTACGCACTGATATTCAGTACCATCAGCTATTTGTTCGTACTTCGCTGCATTACACAGCAGCCTGTATCCACTTGCATAGGTTGTATACGCTCTGTTCTTTATATCTCTCTCTTCTCGGGCATTATCTATCATGGATATTGCCTTTCTTGTTTTGTCATTACCACCACCGCTTCTGTTACTTGGCGATTTTAATGTCCATCATTTCCTCTGGGGGGGGTCTCACTGTGATTCCCATGGCATTCAGTTAGAGGCTATTCTTGCTACCCACCCCTCCATGTTTTAAATACAGGTACTCACAACCATTTTGATCCTCGGACTCTCACTCTCTCTTGCATCGATCTCTCAGTCTGCTCTCCCTCCATCACATTAGACTTCACCTGGTCTGTTCTCTCGGATTTACATGACAGCGATCATTTCCCAATCATTCTTACTTCCCCTTCATATTCACCACCTCTTCGTATCCGACTCTGGCAATTTGATCAGGCAAATTGGAACCTTTACTCACAACTAACTGTTTTTAGAGAGGTTCCTTCTTTGTCCTCCATTGATGAGCTTTTACACCTTTTCTCATCCTCCGTTTTAACCTCAGCTTCTCATTCTATACCCCAAACTTCAGGCAAGCATTCTCTGAAATGCGTGCCTTGGTGGTCTCCTGCTTGTGCTCGTGCAGTACATTTGAAACCCGCTGCATGGGGCAGGTACCGGTACAGTAGAACCACTGAGAGACTTCTTGATTTTAAGCAGAAACATGCGATCGCTCGCCGTGTCATCCATGATGCTAAACGCACTTGCTGGTGAGATTGTTTCCACCATCACCTCTGTTTCCTCTATGAGTGCAGTCTGGGAAAAAGTACGAAAACTGAGTGGTAAATATTTTTCTGACCCGGCTCCTGTTCTGTGGGTTGCCGGTGTTGATATAGCAAACCCACTAGATGTTGCCAATGAAATTGGCATTCATCTGGTCCATATTTCTCAGGGGCTCCATCTATGCCCCTCATTTCTTTACTCAAAGTCTGCCAGAGAGTTAGCACCCTTTGACTTTTCTTCTCTCAGAGAAGAACAGTATAATGTGCGTTTTACACTTCAAGAACTGGAGGCAGCACTCTCAGCTTGCCGATCATCTGCATCTGGGCCCGACGACATTCATATTCATATGCTACAACATTTACATCAGTCAGCCCTTGCAGTCCTATTACGCCTTTTCAATCTTATTTGGTCACAAGGAGTTCTTCCACTGCTGTGGAAATCTGCCATTGTTCTCCATTTCCGCAAACCAGGTACTATGGGACATGAAGCCTCCCACTATCGTCCCATTGCTCTTACCAGTGCAGTTTGCTAAGTGATGGAATGCCTGGTTAATAGATGTTAAGTGTGGTATTTAGAGACACACAACAGTCTCTCCACTCGTCAATATGGCTTTCGTAAGGGGCATTCTACCATAGACCCCTTACTATGCTTGGATACGTATGTTCGTAATACCTTTGCAAATAACCACTCAGTTATTGCCATATTTTTTGACCTTGAGAAGGCATATGACACAACTTGGAGGTATAATATTTTGGCCCAAGCCCACTCCTTAGGCCTCCGAGGCAATCTACCATCCTTCCTTAAGAACTTTTTAACTGACAGACATTTCCGTGTTCAGGTTAATAATGTGCTCTCCCCAGACTATATGCAAGCTGAAGGTGTCCCCCAGGGATGTGTTCTGAGCACAACACTTTTTTCTCCTTGCTATAAATGATTTGGCCTCTAGTCTTCCATCCAATATTTGGTCATCACTCTATGCTGATGACTTAGCTATTGCCTGTGCAGGTGCTGACTGTCACCTCATTACAGTTTCTCTCCAGCATGCGGTCGACCGTGTTTCCTACTGGGCCACCACACATGGGTTTAAATTTTCCAATACCAAAACTCACCAAATTACTTTCACTAGACGCTCTGTCATCTCCGATCATCCTTTGTACCTCTATGGCTCCCGTATCCCCGAACGTGATACAGTCAGGTTTCTGGGCCTCCGCTTTGACCGTAGGTTATCCTGGAAACCTCACATTACCTCTCTGAAGGCAACTTGTCACAGCCGGCTGAACCTTCTTAAAACCCTTGCTCATCTTTCATGGGGAGCTGATCGTCAAAGTCTCCTTCACCTACATTCCACCCTCATTTTATCGAAACTTGATTATGGTGACCAGATCTATTCAGCGGCCTCTCCTGCTGCTCTCCCTTAACCCCATTCATCACCATGGATTACGTTTATGCCTTGGTGCTTTTTGCTCTTCCCCTTTTGAGAGCCTCTATGCAGAAACGAACGTTCCATCCTTATCTGATCGCCATGATGCCCATTGCCTTCGCTACTATGTACGCTCTCATGATCTCCGCAATCCTTCCATTTATAGAATGGTCACCGATATTAGTAGACATTCTTTATTTGTCCGCCGCCCCTGTTTACTCCGTCCCTTCTCTCTTTGCCTACATTCGCTCTTGTCTTCTCTTCAGTTACCACCTTTCTATGTTAATGTAGCATCTCACTTTTCCCTAGCCCCTTTGGAAGTTCCAGCTGTTCGAGTCTGTTCTTTCTCTCTCCCGTGCTCAAAAGCCCAACTGTCTACGGTAGCTTCCTGCTCTCTTTTTCTTGATCACTTCCACTCTCATTCTCATGCCATTGCAGTGTACACAGATGGCTCTAAGTCTTTTGACAGTGTAGGATTTGCAGCAGTGTTTCCGGACAGCATCGTATGAGGGCATTTACTATCTTTGGCTGGTATTTTACTGCTGAATTGTATGCCATTCTTGCAGCACTTACCTGTATTGCATCTATGCCTGTGTCATCATTTGTGGTTGTCTCAGACTCCCCTAGTGCTTTACAGGCTATACAGAAATTTGATACTCCTCACCCCTTAGTCCTGTTGACATACAGAGCAATGAACAGGCAGACACTGCTGCACGGTCAGCAGTATATGACTTACCAGTTTCATATAGAGGTATTCTGTTTACGGACTATTTTGCTGCAATAGCTACCCACCTTCACACCCGTTGGCAACAACGTTGGTGTACTCTGCTCAGTAACAAACTTTAGTCTATTAAACCGAGTATAGGTTACTTACCGTCTTCTTGTCACCAGTGTCGAGGTTGGCAGACTACTCTCTCCCGTCTTCACATTGGCCATACTTGTCTTACTCATGGATATCTCATGGAAAGGCGCCCTGCTCCTCTCTGTGAGAATTGCCAGGTTCCATTATTGGTCAGCCACATTCTGTTAGACTGCCCACTTTGTCAATGAGCATGCAGAATTTACCTCCTTCGTCATCTTCGCTCCGCTGCTCACTCTTTACCTTCCCTTCTCGCTGATGGACCCACCTTTCATCTGGACTCTCTCATTGACTTTTTGACAACAATTGACTTCACAAACTCTGATACCTTCGCCCTTTCACCTCAATCTCTTGCTACCCCTACCCCGCACTAACCCCCCTGCCCCGTGTTTCGTACCTAGTACCCTCCCCCTTCTGCCGCCCAGTACCCTCACTCCTTCCTACCCTGCAGCACTTATAGCCCTTGTGGCTTAGCGCTTCTTTTTTTTTTTTTTTGATATAAAAATAAATGGGAACGTAAAAATTTTCAGAACCTTTTTCCCAATGACTCTCACATTACTCAGGGAAAACCACTTCCTCTGAAAACTGGCAACGAACAGCCTTCGGGATCACCACATCCTGGGACCTCATCAGCTGCATTAGAGTCAGGGGTATTCACTCCATGCCATCACAAGAATCCCCTAACTGGTTTTTGACCTGGGCCCATTCATCATTGCCCAGAGTTACTGCAGGTCAGACTCAATTTGAACAGGCTTCCAGCCCAAATCATCCCCAAAGCAGGAGAATATCAAGAAAGGCACAGAAGTTTTTCCCTTGCTCACCGGGCTGTCACGTCATTCGAAAATTTCCAGCCCATGAAACTGAGGTTTCACTTTAAAAACTTGCAAAAAATCAGGTCCCTCCAAAGCAACATTCCTCAACTTTTGAGAAGACCTAACATTTTTGCTATTTAGTAGGTCAACCCCTTGGAAAGGTAAATATAAGAATCCTACGGCAGGTACCAGACTGGTAAACAGACTCCCCCCACGTCTACTAAAACAAAAGGCAAAGCAATAAGTACATTAAATGATTATATATGCACAGAGAATTATTATTACTAAATAACTCCATAAATCACTAAATGTACACACACAGAAACCAGGCAGAGAAATAAATGTATTAATTGCACCTGAAATATAGTTATTGCTAACATCAACTGGCACAACTGATTTTGGCAAGACCCTCCAATTAGTCATAGCCAGTCATACAGATCAAATAGCTTCCCTAAACATGAAAATTGAAGATGCCATCAAGGACTGAAAAATAAACATGGATACGCAGTTGAACAATTATTTTGCTTACCAAGATGATAAGGCAGAGCAAGATAAGCTAGCCAATGCAGTAGTGATTAACAGTCCACTCTTTCCTAGTGAATTAAACCATACCAACTCTCCAGATCATACGCGACCACCTACAGGTTAATGTGCCAGTGTCGGAAGTAAAGGAAACCGTTACTAGGGAGCCAAGGAAGAAAAAGTGTTATGCTCAGATTTCACACAGCAAAAAAAGATATATACATAAATGAGTCTCACAAGAAAACGACAGAACCTCCTGTACAGAGTGAGAAAACTGAAACATGAGAATAATGATAAAATTCACCAGTGCTTTGTACGTGATGGACAAATTCTAGTAAGAAAAACAAATGTAGTCCGTGTGTACTATATTACAAATGAAAATGAACTAGCAATCTTCCTTCCTGATGCAAACATTACAGAGTCTGACTGATATTATTGACCAAATGGGGTACTATGTTAGTGTATGTTATTATGCCATTATTTAACTAATCCCTGCACTATCTCCTGGATATTTTATTTACTACCTCATTATCCCATGTGTCCCACCCAGTTCCTTGTGTAAACCAGTTTGTTTATCTTCCCAGATTTTCCTTTCACAATTATTACTTGTTAATAAGATGCTTACTCTTTAAAAATATCTGTATTACCATTTATTCCTACTTAAGCACCTGTTATAATTCTTCTGTAATTTTAACTAATTTTCCCCTTTGCTCCTAAACTACAAATAACAAACTAGTGTTGTTCCAACAACACTACAGTGAAATTCCTTGTACCATCTTCCACTAGCTAGTATCAACTACCTCATATAATATTTTCTTTAGTGTTATTAATTGCTCAAACTTTATTTTATAAGGCAAATCCTACTCTCAGATTAATTTCATATCATATTGTCAATCTATTTATTAAAGGTCATTTTACCACTACTTAATTTAGTCCCTTTTTACATTTCTTCTGAAACAATTCTCTATATACCAATGCACTGTACTGCCCTTTAATCAGTAATTGCTATACTCCTAGTTCTAACAACAATTAAAGGGCTACTTTCAGGAGATATAATATTTTTTTCCCTCTTGTCCATATAGTCACATTAAATTACTCCAGGTGCTATTGACTGCCTCAGGTGCTCTGATTTTGTTTTTAATACATTCTTTTATTATTATATTCACTAGCTCCCTTATTTTAGCTGTAAATATCTACTGTAGTTCATAAACTCACATTTGTTAAAATAATTAAGGTGCTATTCAATACTATTCTGTATCGAATCTATCTATTCAGTAATAATCCCTTTTTCTTTTAAATTTTTACAAGTTTTAGAATAATTACAATCTTATTCATAAGTCTAGTTGTAGAGTCAGTATAACTCTTATATTATTTTACTCAGAAAATCTAGATTGTAAAATTACTCTCATCCTATGATTACAGGCATAGATCCTGTTGTAAACTTTTTACTAAATGAATTACACAGCAACTGTAATTACTATACAGCAGACTAAGCAAAGACATTACTCAGTGCAAACAATAACATAACCATCTTTAATACAATGTCAGATTCGGGAGCACACATTAGACAACCTCACAGCATTACTCAGTTCCCTTCATTCTAATATATCAAACATCACACTCACAGAAACCTGGCTTAAGCCTGATATTACAGATGTCTATACCATTCCTGGCTACATGCATACCACAACTTTAAGAACAACCAGCAAGGGGAGGAACAGCTTAATACTCAAATCACCTCAAGTGTATCAATAAATCTTGCACAAGGGACAAACATGGAGAATATATTTGGGCCAAATTTAAAATCAAAAGACCTGCAAAAAACCCCTCACAGTTAATAAACATCTACAGAGAAACCACAGTAAAAACATTTCCCACTTTAGTGAAAAACTTGGAACATGATACTGATGCACACAAAAATAAAGCCCACCTTTTACTACAGAGATCAACATAAACATTCTACATCCAGGTACCCACAAGTAAACCCGAATCACAAACTATTGAGTAACTGCTGTTGTCCGGGCATTATTAAACCTACAAGAATCCCCGAGACAGCATCTCCTTTTAATAGACACATCTGGAACAAACACCATACCCTTTTAAAACAGGAAATAATCACAGACAACACTACAAAACCACTACCCAACCTTTTCATGACTAATCTGGGCATACTGCCACAAGACATTACTAAGTAACCTTCGACTACATAATGAGACCAGCATTTAACATTTATAGCAGCTATGAAAAAACATTAGATTGGCAAAATGAGCTCGAAACAATTATACAGATATGAATAAATTATAAATAATTATTAAAAAAAATCCCAAAGCCTATTATAACAAATATTGCCCCAAAAAACAAAAGAGACTGAGTAACCCGGTTTAAACACCAAGCCTCCTCAAATCCATTAACACAAAGTGCAGATATGAAAAACAGTTTTAATGGGTCAAATAGCTAGAGAACCAGCCCAAACGTTCTCGTCACACTTACCAGCCTTTAAAAACTTTCTAAAAAATTGTATTAGAAAATAGATTTACATAACAAAAAAGGGTGAAAAGGGAAAAATCCTGAAAACTCTATCTGAAATTTTTGGGAAAACTAAAAAGTTATCCATAAACAAAACATTCAAACTAACAAAATCAGATGAACCCAACCCACCTACTGAAACAACAACAGATTTAATGTTTTCTTCTCCACCATAGGAAAAAATCTACGAACAAAATACCAAGCGCAAACCTCATCCATCAGACTCCCTTAAAACCTTTGACTGTCGCGGGGGGTATGTTATACGTCTTACAAGGTACGGTTTGACGTATATACAGTGGACCTCAGTATTCGTATTAGTCCATTCTGAGGAGCTCATCGAAATACCCAAATATCAAAAAGCGAATCAATTTCCTCATAAGAAAAAATGGAAACCCCTTTAATCTGTGCAAGACCCCCAAAGTCTGAAAAAAAAATTTTACTACATAAAATATTATTTTAATGCAATAGAATAATTACAATAACAATAAAATAATTGACACTTACCTTAATGAAGAATCTGTGATGATTGATGGGATGGGAGGGGGGGAGAGGTGTTAGTGTTTAAAGGGAATCCCCTTCCTTTTGGACTTGAGGTAGCAAGTCTTTTCGGGTTACTTCCCTTCTTCTTTAATGCATAGGACCAGCTTGAGAGTCACTGGATTTCTGTCGCACAATTTTTCATGTGGCCTGTACTTCCTTTTTCCCTTTTTAAATTTGTCTAAAATGGGCCCCAACATTGTCATTGAAAATAGTCACCAGCACGGCTTGCAGTAGCTGTGTTAGGGGGGATTTTCATCCATAAAGGTTTGCAGTTAAAACCCACTTTGCCACATTTCCTTAATCTTGTATAAGTAGCACAATGAATTCCAAAACTGGCATGGGCCCTTCTCAGGGTTAGCCCTAAACCCTTAAAAAATCTTTCTTTATTTCCATACTAATTCTTGCCCTTTTTACCACAGGGTTGGCACTAGAAGCTTTCTTGGGGCCCATGATGACTTATTTTGCAGAAACAAGCACCAAAAACAGTGATAATATGGATAATATGGAATGTACCGAAGGGTATCCTTAGATGCGTGCACACTGGCTGGCTTGTAAACACTGGCACACACGGGGCAGTACAGGCCACACGTGGACACGTCTCGTACAAATCGTATCAAATACCGATTTTTCGATCGGACACCGAGGCAAAATTTTTGCGATATAATGCATCGAATACCGGATTTATCGAATACCGATGCCATTGAATACCAGGGGTCCACTGTATACTCATAAATTCTAGCGGCTTCAAATCAAGAAGGAGAAAGCTGGTAGGCCCACATGTGAGAGAATGGGTCTGTGTGGTCAGTGTGCACCATATAAAAAAATCCTGGAGCACGCAGTGCATAATGAGAAAAAAAAACTCCGACCGTTTTTTTAATTAAAATGCCGACTTTGTGGTCTATTTTTGTATAGTATTTATAGTTGTATTCTCGTTTTCTTGGTCTCATTTGATAGAAGGAAAACATATTATAGAAATAGAGGTGTTTTTTGATTGATTTTTCTATAAAAAGAACCTGAAAATGGAGCTCAAAATAGGGGAAATTTTTGATTTTTGCCGATTCAAAAGAAAAACAAATGTCATAGTCCAATAAATGTCCAACTAGCTATTCTAATATGCAGTCATGAATGGGTTGATTTTTTATTTGCACAATTATTACGTATTGCCGTAGTCGCATAATATAATCTTCTATTTTTTTGTTTGAATAAAAATTCAAAATAGAAAGCAAGAGTAATATCAGAGGGGCCTGGAGACATGACTGAGAACAAAGAAAATGTTTTTTTTAGACCCAGGAATGTCTGCATTGTTCATTCTGGACCTTATTTTGAAATTGTCATATTTTTTAATTTTCGTTAAATTTGGGGCCAAATTGCAAATTTCTGACCACGTTTTTTGGGTAGTTGAATTTGGTAAATGGGCAGTTTTCTTGTACTCAATCGATAGAAAAAACAGAGTTCAAAAGAAAGCTATGAGTTTGGTCGACTGGAACATGGAATTAGCCAAAAATAGGGCTCAAAGTGGGCAAAATCGCCGTTTTTGTAAATACACCGAGGTCGCTAACTTTGTGAGAGCGTAATTCCGTCAGTTTTCCATCAAATTTCTTTTTTGGTGTCATTCAATCGAGAAAAGATTCTCTATCATTTCATAAGAAAAAATAATTTTTTTTTTTAAATTTTGCAACACCAGGAGACACCTCAGTTTGGGGGGTTGCGACAGTCAAGGGGTTAAAGGCATCTACTCAAATACGCTATTCCTAGCTCCACCAACCCCATAGAAGTTACGTTTCCATCATAAACACCCTTAAAACAAGGAGAAATAACTTGCCTGCTTTTTTGCACAAAAAAAGCTCTCAAACATTGTCACCAATTATTTCAACACTCTCTAACAAATCCTTTGGGTATCATCTACCTTCCCAACAATCCTCAAAATGGTGAGGGTCCTCGATCCCAAAGGAGGTGACCAAGCTGACTTGAATAACTATAGACCAATATCTAACTTACCACTGCTCTCTAAAATCTTAAAAAAATTATTCACGATGGATCTATTCTACCTCATCTCACACAACATATTAAACCCTTGTCCATTTGGATTCAGGAATAATAAAAACACAAATGATGCTATCATACACATTCTAGAACTAATACATACTGCACTCGAAAAGAAAGAAGTCCCACTGGGCATTTTTATTGATTTACATAAATCTTCCAATACAGTCGACCATGAACTGCCGTACTCCAAATTAATGCACTGTGGTATCAGAGGCCACTCCCTCAACTACCTAAAATCATACCTTAGTAACAGAACTCAATATGTGTATGCAAATGATGCAAACTCTTCCACCCAACCAGTCACAGTAGGAGTCCCACAAGGAAGCGTCCTTGGACCACTCCTCTTTCTCATCTACATCAATGATTTACCAAATGCATCACAGCTACTCAAACTCATATTATTTGCAGATGACACTACATATGTCTTTTCCCACCCAAACACAGTCGTACTAGCAAACACAGTCAATGCCGAATTGCAGAAAATATCTGCCTGGATGATGACTTACCCTGAATACTGATAAAACCTATTTCATTCAGTTTGGAAACAAAGCTGCAAATGATCCAATTAACATAACACTAAACAGATCATCAGTCACAAGACTCACAGAGGGAAAATTCCTAGGTATCCACCTTGACAGTAGCCTTAAGATCCAGACACACATACAGCAAATCATCAAGAAAATCTCCAAGACTGTAGGCATACTATCAAATATAAGGTACTACATTCCACAATCAGCTCTCCTGGCACTGTACCATTTGCTCCATATACTCTTATCTTACATATGGAATTTGTGCATGGGGATCAACAACATCCAATCACCTAAAACCCCCTAATAACCCACCCAAAAGGCAGCAGTAAAAATGATAACAAATTCTCACTCCTAGCATACTCCACCAATTTCAAAAGTCTGAATTGCTCACCATTAAGAACATCCATATTTTATTCATGTACCTACTACATACACAGAACAATACACACAAATAAAAACCCCTCCACTCAAACTTCTCCTCACCAACCCAAACGGGGACACATGACCACAACACAAGACACAAATCTTTTTTTGATGTACCTCGTGTCCATATCACACTGTGTAAAAACTCTATGCACATAAAGGGCCCCAAAATATGGAATTCATTACCAGAAGATATTAAAGTAACCCAGTCTGAAAATCAATTAAAGACTCTAATCAAAAGCCACTTAATCACCCTAGACTAAACACTAAATACTCAGTACACACATACTCACTTATGTTATTCCCACATCATAACTTCAACAATCACTTTGAACCTTTTATCCATTGTTGACAGGAATATAATTGAATCATTGTTTTCACATAAAGCATTTTTTTAATATATGAATATATCTTTTGTCTTATACAAATTTGATTCACTTATAATTAATAATCTACTGTACAACTATGAAATAATTACTATCCTACTGCACAACTATGATATAATCCTTAGTGTTAAGTAGTCTGTAAGTGAATAATGTTAAGTTGGCACATAATGCCTAGGCATAATAGAGGCTCTCATTGCATTGCAACCCACTATTGTAAATACAAAGTCTCAAAGTACAGTTTGCAAAGACATAAAATAAATAAATAAATAAATTAATTAACATATCCTTCCTGTAAAAAACTCTCTAGGCTTCAATATGGAATTACAATTCTAACTTTGATAATTCTTGCCTGCAGGCCACCATGATACAATTTTGGGACATCATAATTCACATAAAATGTCCTGGCTCCTAAATGGCTGTGTCAATCTGCTGTCTTTGGGGCATTTAAATTACACTGAAAAACAAAGCAGCTCTTGTGACAGCATGAAATCTTCATACAAATTATGAAGCATGAGTGCAAATATTAATATAGTATAAGGAAGGACACAGAAACTCACCTATACAAAAATATATCATATATTAATAGCTTCATAGGTAGTGGGGTTGGTAGACAGCAACTACCCAGGGAGGTACTACCGTCCTGCCAAGTGAGTGTAAAAAGAAAGCCTGTAATTGTTTTAAATGATGGTAGATTCTGGTGTCCTTTTTGCTGTCTCATGAACATGCAAGATTTCAGGTATGTCTTGCTACTTCTCTTACACTTAGGCACACTACACATACATGTACAAGCACATATATACACACCCCTCTGGATTTTCTCTATTTTTTTTTCTAGTTCTTATTCTTGTTTATTTCCTCGGGGAAGTGGAACAGAATTCTTCCTCCGTAAGCCATGCGTGTTGTAAGAGGTGACTAAATGCCAGGAGCAAGGGGCTAGTACCTCTTCTCCTGTATATATTTCTAAATGTAAAGGGGAGAAACTTTCGTTTTTTTCCTTTTGGGCCACCCCGCCTCGGTGGGATATGGCCAGTGTGTTGAAAAAAAGAATTATATATATATTATATATATTATATATTTTATATATATATTATATATATATATATATTATAAAATATTATATATATATATATTTTAATATAGTACTATGTAATATGTCAGTCCATTGCTTACCTTGTCAGCAGTTTAGTGGCTCGTCAGGAACACCATGCTTCAAGAAGCTTCATATATACTCCAGCATGTCTAAAACATTGCTGGGACCTTAAATACTTTGTATGTATGTGAGGGAAAAGTTCAACAGATAGGAGTAGCGAGCATATACTAACAATAGTTTGATTGCTGGCTGCTTGTTAAGGTAGGGTAAGTCTAGCTCCCGCTATTCCCCCCCCCCCTGAAAGGTGACGTGTGGGACTCCGGTCAAACAGTAATCACTCGACTCACAGCTCACAGCACTACTGTAAGTACACGCCTGCTCATATTCTAGTGAACTTATTGGTTGAAAGCTTCACTTTGGACCAATAATAAACTTAGTCCTTTCAGCCTTGATATCTCTTAAATGTTTTAATAATCACCACATCTTTTAGGTATTGTACTTATCATGGAGAGTGATTTCTTGAGCAGTGGGTAACTTGTCTCTCTTTCCAACTTGGAATGACAGATTGGGTCACCTGCCAACCAACCAGAAGTATTGAAGGAGATGGACTAACGTCCTGAGACATCCCCTTTTGGATCTACTTACCTGTGTGTATGTATGCAGTCGCAGGACATAACCCCTCATCATTGCAGTGGTTAAGAACCTGCTTTCCAGTCATCTGGACTGATTATTCATGGCTATAGACTCTGTGAAGAATGAACCATTGGGTTGTCACCAACACCTGTGATCCCCCCACCCCCACATCATCAGCAACGGCTACTATTTCTAAAAGACGGTGTCAACCTGCACCAGACACCCCATTATCACTATATATATATTAGCGTTGAATTCAAATGTCATTTTTTCATTTAATTTTTAATTTTTCTTTCAAATAGGATACACCTTCATGTTTCACTGTTTTATGTTTGCTTTAATAAATAATAAAGTGTTTATCTTTGTAAATTATTATTTCTTTTTCTATTCATTAATTTTCCTGAGGAGGAGCCATCCTTGGTAATACTGACTGAAGTTGTTACAGGGTTGAGTAAGCCTTCACAAGTGGCGACCTTGCCAGGATTCGCTCAACTGAATCAAGTCTCATCTCTATCTCGAATCTACCATTGGAACTTCAATGCCGCATGCCACAGACGGTTACCACCAGGCATGAGTAATCATTCTCTATGGTAGGACTACAGTACAGGTATTTAAAAGATTTGGTGATTGTTATAGTCCCAATTTATTGTAAGTCAAGTCAAGGCAGGATATACTAGTTAATTCTGCCACCTTTTGTGAGCTTGAAACACTTCGGAGGAATAGACTCTAGGGTCCCGAGATTTTCCAGTGACAATTTGTTTCATTGAGCTCTTTATTATATCAAGGGAACTGTCGTAGGACACTCTTGATTTATTGGTGAGAAGATTGGATGGTCAAGGGACACCATTCTACTTACTGTTTGCTCGGAGCCGGCATAGAACCCTTCGTTTTCATTAATACATATTGTTTAATCGAAGCAGGGATCGAGCCCTCTGGTTTACTTAGTATGAGCGGAGAAGGAATTGAACCCTCCATTTTCTTTAATACCCGTTTCATTTTTCCTGGTAGTTTAAGTTATTCTTGCAAGTATGGAGGAATACCCTTTGGATGAATGCTGGAAGTAAGTTAGGAATAACAGGGAAAAATTTAGAAGCTTTAAATTTGTGCTAGATCCAGGAAAGAGAGAAAAAGGAGAGAGAGAATTGAAAGAGGGAAAACCCAAAAAAGACAGAAAGAGAGTGAGAAGACAAAAAAGAGCGTGATAGACTTGATCATGAGGAAAGCGCTAGAGAACGTGAGGAAAGAGATAGAGAACGTGGGGAAAGAACTAGAGAACATGAATTAAGAGCTAGAGAACATGAATTAAGAGAGAGAGAAAAAGATTGCGAGCTCGGGAAAAAACTCGCCATGAAATTTGAGAATAAAAAGTTTAACTTTCTCCACAAACAGCAATTAGAGGAAGGAGTAATGGAAAAACCGTTGCAGTTGTGCACATATTCCAACACCTAATTTACCTCCCTTCACAGAGGGGGAAGACATAACTTCATACATTATCAGGATCGAAAATACCGCTACCCTCTGTGAATGGCCTGCTGACACCCGGGCTACTGGTTAGGAATGTTATTTTCTGGTACAGCTTTGAATATCTATGCAACTTTGTTGCAGGATATCATATGTAATTATAACCTACTGAAGAAGGCAATCCTTAAAGCATATCAGAAAACCACAAATTCTTATAGGAAAGATTCAGGTATGGCACCTTACAGCAAGGCCAAAACTTTCAGCAGTTACAAGTAACACTCTTTCGTTGTTCGACTTTTGGATAGAGAGTTCAGGAATTGATCACGGTTATGAATCTCTTAGAGACTTCATGGTTGCTGACCAGTTCCTGACAGCTCTTCCTCACCAGATACGAACATTCATTAGAGAACGTAACCTGATTAAAGCTGATGAAGTTGCTGAGGCCGTGACTTGTATGTGAGGGTCACAATTTCCCGAAAGACCTAAAGGGATCGAACCCAAGGGAAGGGTTCACCAGATCTTAAGAAATCAAAGCCTCTAGTGGAAAGTAAACTGACTTCTTTTATTCCTGTTTGTCATTTGTGTGGTGTTAAGGGACATGAACATCCCGATTGTCCTTCTAAGAACGTACAAAAAGTTGGAAGATGTTTTAAAGACTGTAATGACCAAGCACCCTTCTGTTCAGGAACAGTTAATGGACATAAAAGTATCTACCATTTTACGAGACACTGGATGCACATGTATAGTCATTTCTGATAAGCTGTTACCTAATCTTAAAGAAACTCATTCCTCTGCTATACTTTCAGACTACTTGGGCTGTACGGACACTTTTCCTACCATCCATTGTTACATTAGGTCTAAATGGTTCACAGGTTGGTCTGAAGCCGTACTAGCTCCCATCACTTCTTGCTCCATACTAATAAGTAATGTAAAAGGTGCCATTCTTCCTTCTGAGGTTGACCTTTCATCACCAAAGATGGACATAAGCTTTTCAGATCCTCTTGTAGAGTCAGAGAAGCCCCTCTAAAGTTCAAATGAGACAATGTCTCGGAATATTCATGTGGGGTTAAAAACCAGTGATGCTACTCTCGAAAGCGAGGTAGTAGGTTCACCGGTTCATTTGTTGATGAAAGTGAAGATATCACCTCGGATACCATAAATGTCTTGACTAGGGCTCAGACCAAAGCCCAGGCTTCTCCTACTGTCCATCCTTTGATTTTCCCTGACTTTAAGCCTTTAGATATATCAAATGACTCCTTTATCAATTTACAACGTAATTGCCCTTCTCTTCAGAATTCCCATAATGCTGCTAAACAAAATCAAGTTATTCAAAGGAAAAACTTTTCATATCAATTTGAATATATAAAAGGTATCTTGTATAAGTCAGTATTCAAATTAAATTCAGATGAGATAGACTGTTCCATCTTAGTTGTTCCAAGTCAATGCAGAAAGACTGTTCTTAAAATGGCTCATGACCTGCCAGTGGCTGGACATTTCTCGCATCGTAAAACCTTAAATAAAATTAGGGAAGCCTATTTTTGACCCAAAATGTCCTCAGATGTCACTACCTATTGTAGATCGTGTAAAGTTTGCCAACTGTCATCCTCCCGAGGTACCAGGCGAGTACCTATGATCAAAATGCCAATCTACGGTACCGTTTGAAAGAGTAGCTATTGACATCATTGGTCCTTTATCACCATTTTCATCTGGGTGACATCCATATATATTAACATTAGTTGATTATGCTTCCAGTTTCCCTGATGCCACACCCTTGAAGACCATAACTACTACAGAGGTGGCTGAAGCACTTTTGTCCATCTTCTCCAGAGTTGGCATTCCTAGAGAAATTTTGTCTGACCGTGGGACACAATTCACATCTGACTTAATGCAACATCTCTACCAACTTCTGGGAGTGAAGCCTCTCTTCACAACACCATATCATCCCAGCTGTAATGGGAGGATTGAGCGCCAGCATTCATTTCTCATGTCCATTTTAAGGAAACTTTGCTCCCTTAAACCTAAGGAGTGGCATCGTTACCTACCCTGTGCTTTGTTTGCCATGAGGGAAGTTCCCAGTGACTATTTGGGGTTTTCACCTTTTGAACTTCTCTATGGTAGACAGGCCAGAGGTCCATTGTCCATCCTTCATGACTTATGGACTAATTAGGAGGTAAATGCTGAGGTTCAATCTTCTCACCAGTTTCTCCTTGACCTTGATCCAAACTTGAGGAGACCTCTGACATAGTTTTGAAAAACTTAAGCTTGTCAATGGACCAGTGCAAAACCTATTTTGATTCCAAAAGTCAGAGGAGAAGTTTTAAAGTAGGGGATGAAGTTCTTGTACTTTTGCCTATCAAGTCAAATAAATTATTAGTAGCATGGAAAGGTCCATATAAAGTATTAAAAATTTGTGGGAAAGTTGACTACCTCATAGAAGTCAAGGGGAAACCTAAGCTTTATCATATCAACATCCTTAAGAAATTTTACCGAAGAAATTCGGTTAACTGCCTTAATAGCTTTGACTTAGTTTTTCCACACGAACTTGATAAGACAACTGAAGAGTGTAAGGTGTGCGTAATTGATGCCTCTAACTTAGACTATGATGGAGAACTACATGACTTGGTGACTCTTGACCAATCGGGTGCAACAAACATTAATATTAATGAATCTTTGGATGACCATAAGAGACATGAACTACTTCAATGTGTGAGTAACTTCTCAGACGTCTTTACTGATATTCCAGGTGTTACCTCCACGGTAGTCCATAAGATTGACTTAGTCAAGGACAATCCTATCAAACGGAAGTTATACCCAGTTCCAGTTCACCTTAGGGATGCATTTGACCGAGAGGTAGACAAATTATTAAAACTAAAGATCATTGAACCTTCAGTGTCTGCATATTAAGATAAGATTTCGTTCGGATTTTTAACCCCGGAGACTTAGCCACCCAGGATAACCCAAGAAAGTCAGTGCGTCATCGAGAACTGTCTAACTTATTTCCATTGGGGTCCTTAATCTTGTCCCCCAGGATGCGACCCACACCAGTCGACTAACACCCAGGTACCTAATTGCTGCTAGGTGAACAGGACAGCAGGTGTAAAGAAATGTGTCGAAATGTTTCCATCTACCGGGAATCGAACCCGGGCCCTCCGTGTGTGAAGCGGGAGCTTTAGCCACCAGTAGTCTTGGTTAAGAAGGAGGATAATTCATATAGACTTGCTATTGATTTCAGAGGCCATAATGCTATAACTCGGTGGGATGCTGAACCTATGCCCTTAATAGATAGTGATCTACACAAATTTTATGACTCTTCCTTCTTTTCAGAGATTGATATTGTGCAGGCATATCATCAAGTAATGTTAGATCCTTCTTCTAAGTAGTACACGGCTTTTCCTACCCATGGACTGATGCAGTATAGAACTATGCCCTTCGGTTTGGTAACTGCCTGTGCTACTTACATGAGACTGATGAGAAAGGTCTTGGGTAATATGCCAAATGTTTCAGTTTATTTTGATAACATTTATGTAATGACATCCACGTGGGGCGAGCATATCCAAAATTACATCAGTTTTGCGTAGGTTACGCTCACATGGCCTCACTGCCAAGCCGAAGAAATGCTTCCTTGGGTAAAACAAGATTAGATACTTGGACTGATCCTTTCTAATAACTCTTTGCAGCCTCTCCCCAGTAAGATCAAAGCTTTATTAGAATTTAAATTCCCCAAAACCAAGAAGCTCATGCGTAGCTTTCTTGGTTCTGTAAATTTTTATTCACAGTTATCCCGAACCTTACTGATCTTACAGGCATCTTGTCTGACTTTTCCCTTTAAAAAATCTGTAAAGGAGCTCTTGAAATTTCCAACGTAGCTCGGGAAAAGTTTAATGAGACTAAAAATATCTTCTTGAAGGACCCTATACTTAAGATTCCAGATATTAATAAAACATTTTGTTTAAGAACTGATGCCTTTCCCCTACTGGCTTTTGGTGCTGTGTTACTACAATACCATGGTGGTACTCCCTTCCCTGTATGCTCCTAAGCCGGAAACCCTTCCCGCAGAAAAGAGATACTCCCACAATAGAAAAGGAATGTCAGCCCTTGTGTGGGGTATCTTCAAGCTTAAATTTTATTTACTGGGGAAAAAAATTCATTTTAGAAACGGATCACAAACCTTTGATATGCCCAAAACTTTTAGGGAACCAACAGTGCCTCTTTGAGGTGGACATTGGCTCTCCAAGCTTTTAAGCTCCATATTGTGTATCAATGGTTCATTCCCCAATTTTTTTCTCTGACTGGTTTTAAATCATGACAGTCAGTAGAAGACTTGTTGCCCCTTTCGCGATTCCACATGTTTAAACTTTTCCTCGCCTATTCTTCTTATACTCCTTGACTATAAGTCTTGGTATGGGGGAGTGTGAGGGAAAAGTTCAACAGATAGGAGTAGCGAGTATATACTAACAATAGTTTGATTGCCTGCTACTTGTTAAGGTAGGGGAAGTCTAGCTCCCACTATCCCCCCCCCTTTTTCCCCCACCCCCGAAAGTGATAGTTTGATTGCCGGCTGCTTGTTAAGGTAGGGTAAGTCTAGCTCCCACTGTTCCCCCCCCCCTCACCCGAAAGGTGACGTGTGGGACTCTGGTCAAACAGTAATCACTCGACTCACAGCTTCCAGCACTAGACTCACAGCTTCCAGCACTACTGTAAGTACACGCCTGCTCATATTCTAGTGGACTTATTGGTTGAAAGCTTCACTTTGGACCAATAATAAACTTAGTCCTTTGTGCCTTGATATCTCTTAAATGTTTTAATAATCACCACGTCTTTTAGGTATTGTACTTATCATAGAGAGTGATTTCTTGTGCAGTGGGTAACATGTCCATCTTTCCAACTTGGAATGACAGATTGGGTCACCTGCCAACCAACCAGAAGTATTGAAGGAGATAGACTAACTTTCTGAGACGTCCCCTTTTGGATCTACTTACCTGTGTGTATGTATGCAGTCGCAGGACATAACCCCTCATCATTGCAGTGGTTAAGAACCTGCTTTCTGGTCATCTGGACTGATTATTCATGGCTATAGACTCTGTGAAGAATGAGCCGTTGGGTTGTCACCAACACCTGTGATCCCCCCCCACATCATCAGCAACGGCTACTATTTCTAAAAGACGGTGTCAACCTGCACCAGACACCCCATTATCACTATATATATATTAGCGTTGAATTCAAATGTCATTTTTTCATTTCATTTTTCTTTCAAATAGGATACACCTTCATGTTTCACTGTTTTATGTTTGCTTAATAAATAATAAAGTGTTTATCTTTGTGAATTATTATTTCTTTTTCTATTCATTAATTTTCCTGAGGAGGAGCCAGCCTTGGTAATACTGACTGAAGTTGTTACAGGGCTGAGTAAGCCTTCACAGTATTTCTAGACAATAGTAAATTACCAAGGCACGTAAAAATATTTACCTGTCAGTGTGATTGTGAATACTTAAAAACTATTTCAGAACCTAATATTAGTGTCAGAACAAAGATTGGTTATGAAATCACAAGAACTATTATAAATTGTAATTCTTTCAACACACTGGCTGTATCCCACCGAGGCGGGGTGGCCCAAAAGGAAAAACAAAAGTTTCTCCTGGTGGCCTGGTGACCCGGTAGCCTTGTGGCTAAAGCTGCCGCTTCACACACGGAGGGCCCGGGTTCGATTCCCGGCGGGTGGAAACACTTCGACAAGTTTCCTAACACCTGTTGTCCTGTTCACCTAGCAGTAAATAGGTACCTGGGTATTAGTCGACTGGTGTGGGTCACATCCTGGGGGACAAGATTAAGGACCCCAATGGAAATAAGTTAGATAGTCCTCGATGATGCACTGACTTTCTTGGGTTATCCTGGGTGGCTAACCCTCTGGGGTTAAAAATCTGAACAAAATCTTATCTTATCCTTTTACATTTAGTAATGTATACAGGAGAAAGGGTTACTAGCCCCTTGCACCCGGCATTTTAGTTGCCTCTTACAACACGCATGGCTTACAGAGGATGAATTTTGTTCCACTTCCCCATGGAGATCAGAGGAAGTAAACAAGAACAAGAACTAGAAGGAAAATAGCAGAAAACCCAGAGGGTTGTGTGTATATATATGCTTGTACATGTATGTGTAGTGTGACCTAAGTGTAAGTAGAAGTAGCAAGATGTACCTGAAATCTTGCATGTTTATGAGACAGAAAGTAAGACACCAGCAATCCTACCATCATGTAAAACAATTACAGGCTTTCGTTTTACACTCACTTGGGAGGACGGTAGTACGTCTCTGGGTGGTTGCTGTCTACCAACCTACTACCTAGGTAAATTGTAATTATCAGGACATAAAAATTATGTAAATTAAAATAAAAATGAGAAAAAAGGTATATCAGCAACACTTCTGCAAGTGGCAGGAATTGATGTTGCCATCAGGTGAGCATCCAGAGCCAACTTCACAGTCTTATATCTCAGTAAGTACTGGTCCTAATTTTTTACTTTTTTTGGTCTTATAATTCACAGAAAATTGCCCTCTTTAAATAAAATGTCCTGGCTTCTAAAAGGCTGTTTAATTACACTGAAAAAAAAACAGCAACTCTAGGGCCAGCATGTACTCTCACAAATTATGAAGCATGAGTGCAAATAATTAATATAGTGTTAGGAAGGATACAAAAAACTAACCTATACAAAATATACCTAATATAATAAGTAACTTATATGCAACTTACAATCTACTCCAAAAATCCACCACACTTCAGTTCACATTAGCTCACTAGCACACTGCTACTAGTGACACAAAAATTTATATACATTTATAAACAGGGGGGCTCCATGACACCTCCCTCCCCCCTTCACTTCTGTCTGGTAGCCTAGTTACCAGCAGGCAAAGACACCTATGGTATACACTAAAAAACCCACCCAACACCACATACTCACACTGCTACGTTTTGCTTCCTCTGCTGTGGGTAACTTACTGCACACACCTCATCTACTCCTTTTCTGGCCACACTAACTGACCAGGAATAATAGTACATGTTTGGTTTCAGTTCAATCCCAGAACTATGGAGCATTATTTTATGTAATATTTTTCTGTAGCACACTGCATAATAGCAGTCTTCCTGCCTACCAGCTTTTCTGGTGCTGTGTCACATGGGGTCACCCAGTCTCTAATTCTTTTCTGGTTTTTACCTTCTGAAACCCCCCCCCCCTCCTTACCTCTTCTTCATCTTTCCCTCTAGTTTCTCAGTCTGCAAGCCCTCACACGCCTGCTACTTCTTGGAGCCTATCACCTGTGAATCTGAACCTATCACCTGTGAATCTGAACCTATCACCTGTGAAGCTGAACCTATCACCTGTGATTCTGAACCTGTCTCTTAAGCCGAACCTGTCTCTTAAGCCCAAGTCTCTTTGCATTTCTCCAGTGTGTACAATTCCCCAACAGATTCCTTTTTTGGCCTCAGTGCCAAGTTCTCACCCCCTTTCTAACTCTCACTCAAGGTGGAGGTTCAATCCCTATTTGTGTGGTCACTTCTCCTGTTCCCCCCAGACTTCTTCCCCATCCCTCCTTTCTTTCCTGTTCCACTGAAGGACTTTTCTCTCCTTGTTGGCGCATTTCTCCAGGATCATACTCCCCTCCCCTCTCAGACCTCTTTGGTTCCCTCCATAGTCTCCCTGATCTCTACTTGCTCTACCTCACCTGTCTCTAAACTCATGGCACTGGCATCTTCCTTGTCTGCTGAGACACTTGACACTATATTGCAGAGACAAAACCCTCAATGGACACTGGTGTGCCTCCTTCTGCCCCTTCTTATTTTACACAACCCATGCAGCAATCTTTTCTCTCACTTCATTCCGAGTCCTCCTTGCTTACATGCTTCCCGTTGCCTCCACACATTGGCTTCACTGACCCTACTAGACCATACATTTTATTGATTCCATGTATCAGAAATCTTTCCTATGAGGATAGACTGAGGGCCTTGAATCTGCACTCTCTCAAAAGGTGTAGAATTAGGGGGAATATGATCGAGGTGTATAATTGGAAAACAGGAATAAATAAAGAGGATGTAAACAGCATGCTGAAAATTTCCAGCCAAGACCGGACTCACAGCAATGGTTTCAAGTCAGAAAAATTCAGATTCAGGAAGGATATAGGAAAGCACTGGTTTGGTAATAGAGTTGTGGATGAGTGGAACAAACTCCCCAGTACCTTCATAGAAGATAAGACATTGTGTAGTTTTACAAATAGGTTAGATAAAAACATGAGTGGGTGTGGGTGGGTGTGAGTTGGACCTGACTAGCTTGTGCTACTAGGTCTGATGCCGTGCTCCTTCCTTAAGTGGAAGTGACTTGACTAGGTGGGTCATTGGGATAATCCAGAGTGGAGAACATGGACCTGCTTCTCATGGGTCAGTAGGCCTGCTGCAGTGTTCCTTCTTCTTATGTTCTTATGTTATCCATCTCATTTTGGGGTATGTGCTGTTGCATTCTTATGATCCCTTTCCTGATGAAAACTTTTAATGAGAGTGCACTACTTGTGTATATTGGTATAACCGTTTCACGGGTCTTTGTTCTCTGCTGCATTATACTGCATCCCATATTTATCTACATAGGTGGTATACAGTTTGGTCTCCGGTGCATTCTGTATCTCTGATATTGTATTCTTGATCTCTTCTCTGTCACTGCCCATCTTGTTATTAAGTGATTTTAATGTTCATCATCTTTGGGGAGCTTCCCACAGTGACTCTCATGGTGATCATTGGAAAATAATTATTACTTCTCATCCTCTTCATGTTTTTTTTATGAGAGCTCCGACTCATTTGACTCACACTCAGTGTCTCTCTTGCTTGTCTCTGCTCCTTGTCACTTGATTATGCTTGGTATTTCTCCCAGATTTGCATGACAGTGATCACTTCCTATTATTTTTACTTCCACCTTGTATTCCAGCCCCACCTCTTTGCCCCCATGGCAATTTGTACAAGTAAATTTGGGACTTATCCTCTCCATTTTACCACTTCTTTGTCCTCTATTGATGAGCTGGTGCACCAGTTTTCGACTTAGTTTGATGCATTGCAAGTTCTTTTCCTCATACCTCAGGCAGACATTCTCAGACATGTGTGCCTTGGTGGTCTCCAGTGTGTGCCCTGCAATGCATTTGAAACATGCTGCATAGGGCTGTTATCAATATAATTGGATAGTGGATTGTCTTTTGGATTTTAAGTGGGCAAGGGCAGTTACTTGTCATTCATATGCGATGCTAAATGCACTTGTTGGGAAGACTATGTTTTTACCTTTACCTCAACTTCTCCTATGTCTGCGGTTTGGAAGAAGGTATGGAAGTTGTATGGCAAGTACACTCCAGACCCACCTCCTGTTTTGTAGGTGCTGGTTTTTAGTGTTTGTGGAAACCTTGAAGTTTGCCATGGAAATCAAGAACTGTCTTTTTTGTGTCTCCCAAGGGCTTCACCTGTCCCTCATTTCTTGATTCTAGGTCTGCCAAGGAGCAGTCACCCTTTAAATTTCTCTTCTAATGGGATGGACCCAAATGTAATGTACCTTTTACTCTTTTAAGCTAGGGTCCAGACTTTCCGCTTGCGGGTCATCGAAACTGGGCCTGTTGATACCATATCCTATATTACAACATCTGCTTTCTACAGCCCTTACGGGCCTTTTGCATCTTTTCAATCTTGTTTGAATGTGGGGGGGTTCTCCATCAAAAATGGGAATCTTCCCATTGTACTACTGTTTGCAAACCAGGCACTTCAAGGTTTGATACTTCTCACTATTGTGCTGTTGCTCTGACCAGTGTAGCCTGCAATGTGAAAGGAGTGAATGGTGAATAGATGTCTGGTATGGTATTTGCAGACTCACAATTGTGGCCTTTGCAAGGGACGCTCTAATTTGGACCTATTGCTCCACTTAGATACTTATGTACAAAATGCCTTTACTAATAAATTCTCCATCTAGCATCTTTTTTGGGTCTAGAGAAGGCATATGACACCACTTGAAGGTATAACATCTAAGCTCAGGGCCACTCCTTAGGCCTCCACTGTAATCTACCAACTTTGCTGCTGCTTCAGACATTTTTGTGTCTGTGTTGGCACCTCATTTTCCTCTGACTTTGTTCAGGCCAAGGGAGTCCCACAAGGTTGTGTCCTTAGCATTACCCCTTTTCTCTTGGCTATAGATGACCTACCATTCTTCCCTCGCATATTTGGTTTTTTGCTTTATGTGAATGACTTCACCATAGATTACACAGGTGCTGACTGTCACCTGTTAGTAGCCTCCCTTCATGGATTTAAATTTTCTAGTGTATAAACCCATTTTATTACCTTCACTAAATGTCCTCTTATCCAGATTTTCTATTTTATTTTTCACAGATCATGTATCCCGAATGTGATACGGTTAAGTTTCTTGGCCTTGTATTCAATCGCTGGTTGACATGGAAACCTCACATTTCCTCTTTGAAACGCTTGCCTTGGTTGGCTGATCCTCCTTAAAATTGTTTTCACATCGTTCATGGGGAGCAGTCTCTACCACCATTTGTATTCCACCCTAATCTTATCAAAGCTGGATTATGGCAACCAAGTCTATTCTGCGGCTTTCCCCCTGCAACTCTTTCTAAGTTAGATCCCATTCATCATTAGGGTCCACATTTTTGCCTTTGGGGCCTTTCATTCATCCTCTGTTGAAAGCCTCTATGCTGAGGTGAATGTTCTTTCCTTAGCCAATTGTCATGATACTCATTGCCTTCATTACTTTGTCCACTCTCATGGCTTTTGGGTTCCTTCTTTGTATAGGTTGGTCTCAGACATTAGTAAAAGCCCATTAATTGATTGGCACCCCTGCTTAATCCATCTGTTTTTCTCTGTCCTTCACTCACTCAGGTCTTCTCTCCACTTGCATCCCTTGTATGTTTGATATAGCATCTGCCTTTTCCCTTCCTCCTTGGGAAGTTCCAATGGTTTGTGTCTGTTCTTCCCTACTGCTGTGTGCCAAAGCTCTTCTACCTATGACTGCTTCTTGCTCTCTTTTTCTTGATCACTTCTGGTCTCATGTTCATGTTGTCACTGTTTATACAGGTGGTTCTTTAAATTTTTCTGATGGTGTTGGGTTTGCAGTTGTGTTCCCTGACAATGTTGTCTGGGGTCCATTTGTTAGACTCAGGTTTGCATTTTTACCATGGAGTTGTATGTCATCCTCATAGTGTTTCTCCATATTACATATATGTCTCCATTGGCTTTTGTTATCATTTTGGATTCCCTCAGTGCTTTACAGGCCATTTAACAATTTGATTTCCCCTTATCCATTGGTCCTTCATATTCCAACTATGCACTGCGTAGAAAAGCAAAAACAAGGACTTCTTTTCTGTTGGGTCTCTGCACATGTTGATGTAAAAAGGCAGTGAACATGTGGATGCTGCTGCTGCATGGTCTGTAGTGCATGATCATCTGGTTTCCTATAGATAATATTCCGTTCAGGGATTATTTTACCGTTATCTCAAACCCCTTTTTATGGCTTTTGGCAGCAACAGTGGTCGAATATGCACAGTAACAAATTGCACTCTATTAAACCACTTTTGGGTTTGTGGCCATCTTCTTACTACTGTTGCCATACTCAGGAGTCTGTGCTTCTCCATCTCTGCATCGCCCATACTCTCCTTACCTATGGGTATCTCATGGAATGACACCCTATCCCTCTCGTGAGGGGCTTGTCAGGCCTCTATTTTGGTTCTTCACTTTCTCGTGGATTTCCCGGGTTTTACAAGCGAGCTTGCAGGATTTATCTTCACCAACACCACCGGCTTATCACTCTTAAGTTTTTTTTCCCTTCTTACAGATGGCGCTGCCTTGACTTACATCCCCGATTTTACTTTTTGTCAGCAACTGCTTTACAATAAGGTACTTTGACAAATAGCCCCTAGCATCTCTTCCCAGCCCTTTCTCCCCCCACCTCTGATCTCCTCTCCACCTAGCTGTTTATATATCTCCAGCACTGTTTTCTGCCCTCAGCACAGCATAACTCTTGTCAGTTTAGTGCTTTATTTAATTTAATAACCATTGTTCCAGTCAACCAAACTCAAAGCAGTTTCCACTAGAACCCTTTTCTTCCACCTAATAAAGTTGATCAAAATTGGTAATTTGGTCAATTTCATACAAAATTGAACAAAGGCCCCAAATTTTAAAATTGGGTCCAGAATAAACAATGCGTCATACCTAGCACTAAAATAACATTTGTCTTTTAATTTGCATGTCTCCAGGCCCCTTTTATATTACACTTACTTTCCATATTGAAAATTTACTGTCATGCGGACTACTGCATTAGTGTAAAAATGATATAAATAAAAATCAGTACATTTGTGGAAGCATATTAGACCCACCAGTTTTACGTGTCTTGGATGACTGAAAGGAATTTGTTTACTCCCGAACATCATTAAAAATCAAACATTTGTACTAATCTGAGTTCACTTTCAAGCTGCTTTTTGTTTGTTAACCATTAAAAATCATCTCTATTCTGTACCTCTTCAAGGGGGGCTCCTTGTCGCGGTGAAGAGGGGTATTTGTCTGAGGAAATTGACCCGTTGGTCTCCTTCCTCAGACCGAACCTAATTACCCCCCAATCCCCCCTTCCCTATCCCATCCTCCCCATCCTCCCCCTTTTCCTTTCCTCCTCCTCCTCCCACCCCTCCCTTTTGCCCGTCCTCTTTTTGCCTTTGGGATTTCTCCCCAGGGGCGCTAGTTCCTAGGTTGGGGAAAGGATACCGGGGTCCATCCCATTCCGTTGAGGTTCTTGGTGGGGTAGTTTGCCATGGAATCTTGATCGCCTGGGGATGTCCCAATCCCTCCCGGTATCCCAGAGTGTAAGCTTTTGGGTGTCTTTCAGGCGACCCGGTGTATCTCCCTTTAAGCCACCTTTCAGGTTCCAGGGGTGGTGGCCAAAGGAGGTATGCTTTGTGGCGGGTATCCAGCCACTCTCTCTTTTTTCCACTGAGGTAGCTCTGCAATGTGAGGTTGCTATACGGGTTGCTGGTTTACTGGCATGAAGGGTAGGGTATGGCACGGGTTCCATGCTGCATCTGCACTACTAGTGGTACTGAGGTCCTCTTGGGTCGAGGAATTTCCGGCCCTTTTATTTCCCCCTGGGAA
>NC_069429.1:39647003-39686326 GCF_026875155.1 Cherax quadricarinatus | reverse complement strand
CAAGTGATAAGGCGAGCAAAAAAGCTAGCCAATGCAGTAGTGATAAACAGTCCACTCTTTCCTAGTGAATTAAACCATACCAACTCTCCAGATCATACGCGACCACCTACATGTTAATGTGCCAGTGTCGGAAGTAAAGGAAACCGTTACTAGGGAACCAAGGAAGAAAAAGTGTTATGCTCAGATTTCACACACAAGACAGAAAAAAAACTTAATAAGTTCATCTATTAAAGCAAAAAAAGATATATACATAAATGAGTCTCACAAGAAAGCGACAGAACCTCCTGTACAGAGTGAGAAAACTGAAACGTGAGAATAATGATAAAATTCACCAGTGCTTTATACGTGATGGACAAATTCTAGTAAGAAAAACAAATGTAGGCCGTGTGTACTATATTACAAATGAAAATGAACTAGCAAACTTCCTTCCTGATGCAAACATTACAGAGTCTGACTGATATTATTGACCAAATGGGGTACTATGTTAGTGTATGTTATTATGCCATTATTTAACTAATCCCTGCACTATCTCCTGGATAGTATTTACTACCTCATTATCCCATGTGTCCCACACAGTTCCTTGTGTGACCCAGTTTGTGTTATCTTCCCAGATTTTCCTTTCACAATTTATTACTTATTAATAAGATGCTTACTCTTTAATAATATCTGTATTACCATTTATTCCTACTTAAGCACTGTTATAATTCTTCTATAATCTTAACTAATTTTCCCTTTGCTCCTAAACTACAAATAACAAACTAGTGTATGTTCCTACTACACTACAGTGAAATTCCTTGTACCATCTTCCACTAGCTAGTATCAACTACCTCATATAATATTTCTTTAGTGATATTAATTGCTCAAACTTTATGTTATAAGGCAAATCCTACTCTCAGATTAATTTCATATCATATTGTCAATCTATTTATTAAAGGTCATTTTACCACTACTTAATTTAGTCCCTTTTTACATTTCTCCTGAAACAATTCTCTATATACCAATGCACTGTACTGCCCTTTAATCAGTAATTGCTATACTCCTAGTTCTAACAACAATTAAAGGGCTACTTTCAGGAGATTTAATGTTTTTTTACCTCTTGTCCATATAGTCACATTAAATTACTCCAGGTGCTATTGACTGCCTCAGGTGCTCTGATTTTGTTTTTAATACATTCTTTTATTATTATATTCACTAGCTCCTTTATTTTAGCTGTAAATATCTTCTGTAGTTCATAAACTCACATTTGTTAAAATAATTAAGGTGCTATTAAGTACTATTCTGTATCGAATCTATCTATTCAGTAATAATCCCTTTTTCTTGTAAATTTTTACAAGTTTTAGAATAATTACAATCTTATTCATAAGTCTAGTTGTAGAGTTCAGTATAATCTTATATTATTTTACTCAGAAAATCTAGATTGTAAAATTACTCTCATCCTATGATTAAAGGCATAGATTCCTGTTGTAAACTTTTTACTAAATGAATACAACAGCAACTGTACATTACTATACGCAGACCAAGCAAAGACATTAAACTCAGAGCAATACAATAACATAACCAACTTTAACTACACTGTCAGATTCTGAGCACACAATAGTCACAACCTCAGCTCACAGCATTACTCAGTTCCCTTCATTCTAATAATCAAACATCACCACCCACATGAAACCCTGGCTTAACCTGATATTAACAGAATGATCCTAACCATTCCTGGCTACATGGCCCATACACAACTGTAAACAGACCAGCCAAGGGGGAGGAACAGCTATATACTACTCAAATCAACCAAGTGTATCAATAATCTTGCACAAGGACAAACATGGAGATATATAATAGCCAAATTTTAAATCAAAAGACCTGCAAAAACCCCTCACAGTTTTATAAACATCTACAGGAGTACCACAGTCAAACATTACCACTTTAGTGAAAAACTTGAAACATGAATTACTGGATGCACACAAGAATAAAAGACCACTCTATTAACTAACGGAGAATTCAACATAAACATTCTACACGACCAGTAACCCACAAGTAACCGAATTCACAAACAAATTGGAGTAACTGCTGTTTGCTACCAGCAATATCTAAACTACAAGGAAATCACCGCGACAAGCATCTCCTAATAACCACATCTGGACAAACACCATATCCCCTTTAAAATCAGGCATAAATCACAGACAACACTACAGACCACTAACCGCAACCTTTCTCATGACTAATCTGGGCATACTGCCACAAGACATTACTAAAGTAACCTTCAGACTACATAATGAGACAGCAGTTAACAACTTTATAGCAGCTATGAATAACATAGATTGGCAAAATGAGCTCGAAACATATACAGATATGAATGAATGTATAAATAATTTTCTAAAAAAAATCCCAAAGCCTCTATAACAAATATTGCCCCCAAAAAACTAATCAGATCACAGCAAAGAGACTGAATAACCCCTGGCTAACACCAAGCATCCTCAAATCCATTAACACAAAGTGCAGATATGAAAAACAGTATAGAATGGGTCAAATAGCTAGAGAACAGTCTAAACGTTACTCGTCAGCACTTACCAGCCTTATAAGAAGATCTAAAAAATTGTATTATGAAAATAGATTACATAACATCAAAGGTGATAAGAAAAATCCTGGAAAACTCTATCTGAAATTCTTGGAACTAAAAAGTTATCCATAACCAAAACATTCAAACTAACAAAATCAGATGAACCCCTACTCACACCTACTGAAACAACGAACAGACTTAATGTTTTCTTCTCCACCATAGGAAAAAATCTAACGAACAAAATACCAAGCGCAAACACTCGTCCATCAGACTACCTTAACCCTTTGACTGTCGCGGCCGTATGTATACGTCTTACAAGGTACCGTGTTTGACGTATATACAGTGGACCCTCAGTATTCGATATTAATCCATTCCTGAGAGCTCATCGAATACCGAAAATATCGAAAAGCGAATCAATTTTCCTCATAAGAAATAATGGAAATCAAATTAATCTGTGCAAGACACCCAAAAGTCTGAAAAAAAAAAATTTTACTACATGAAATATTAAGTTTAATGCAATAGAATAATTACAATAACAATAAAATAATTGACACTTACCTTTAATGAAGATCTGGTGATGATTGATGGGATGGGAGGAGGGGAGAGGTGTTAGTGTTTAGAAGGGGAATCCCCTTCCATTAGGACTTGAGGTAGCAAGTCCTTTTCCGGGGTTACTTCCCTTCTTCTTTTAATGCCACTAGGACCAGCTTGAGAGTCACTGGATTTCTGTCGCACAACATATCTGTCCATAGTGGCCTGTACCTCCCATTCCTTTAAGATTTGTCTAAAATGGGCCACAACATTGTCATTGTAATAGTCACCAGCACGGCTTGCAGTAGCTGTGTTAGGGTGATTTTCATCCATAAAGGTTTGCAGTTCAACCCACTTTGCACACATTTCCTTAATCTTTGAAGTAGGCACAATGGATTCCACAACTGGCATAGGCTTCTCAGGGTTAGCCCTAAACCCTTCAAAATCTTTCTTAATTTCCATACTAATTCTCGCCCTTTTTACCACAGGGTTGGCACTAGAAGCTTTCTTGGGGCCCATGGTGACTTGTTTTGCAGAAACAAGCACCAAAAACAGTGATAATATGGATAATATGGAATGTACCGAATGTATCCTTAGATGCGCGCACACTGGCTGGCTTGTAAACACTGGCACACACGGGGCAGTACAGGCCACACGTGGACACGTCTCGTACAAATCGTATCGAATACCGATTTTTCGATCGGACACCGAGGCAAAATTTTTGCGATATAATGCATCGAATACCGGATTTATCGAATACCGATGCCATTGAATACCAGGGGTCCACTGTATACCCATAAATTCTAGCGGCTTCAAATCAAGAAGGAGAAAGCTGGTAGGCCCACATGTGAGAGAATGGGTCTGTGTTGTCAGTGTGCACCATATAAAAAAATCCTGGAGCACGCAGTGCATAATGAGAAAAAAAAAACTCCGACCGTTTTTTTAATTAAAATGCCGACTTTGTGGTCTATTTTTGTATAGTATTTATAGTTCTATTCTCGTTTTCTTGGTCTCATTTGATAGAATGGAAAACATATTATAGAAATAGAGGTGATCTTGATTGATTTTACTATAAAAAGAACCTGAAAATGGAGCTCAAAATAGGGGAAATGTTTGATTTTTGCCGATTTTCAAAAGTAAACAAATGTCATAGTCCAATAAATGTCCAACTAGCCATTCTAATATGCAGTCATGAATGGGTTGATGTTATTTGCACAATTATTACAGTATTGCCGTAGTCTGCATAATAGTAAATCTTCTATTTTTTGTTTGAATAAAAATTCAAAATAGAAAGCAAGAGTAATATCAGAGGGCCCTGGAGACATGACTGATGAACAAAGAAAATGTTATTTTAGAGCCAGGAATGTCTGCATTGTTCATTCTGGACCTTATTTTGAAATTGTCATATTTTTTAATTTTCGTTAAATTGGCCAAATTGCAAATTTCTGTCCACGTTATTGGGTAGTTGAAATTGGTAAATGGGCAGTTTCTTGTACTCAATCGATAGAAAAAACAGAGTTCTAAAGAAATAGCTATGAGTTTGGTCGACTGGAACAATGGAATTAGCCGAAGATAGGGCTCAAAGTGGGCGAAATCGCCAATTTGTGAATATCACCGAGGTCGCTAACTTTGTGAGAGCGTAATTCCGTCAGTTTTCCATCAAATTTCGTTTTTTTGGTGTCATTACAATCGAGAAAAGATTCTCTATCATTTCATAAGAAAAAATAATTTTTTTTTTTTAATTTTGCAACACCAGGAGACACCTCAGGATTGGGGGTTGCGACAGTCAAGGGGTTAAAGGCACCTACCCAAATACACTATTCCTAGCTCCAGCCAACCCCATAGAAGTTACGCTCATCATAAGCACCCTTAAAAACAAGGAGAAATAACTTGCCTGCTTTTATGTACAAAAAAGCTCTCAAACATTGTCACCAATTATTTCAACACTCTCTAACAAATCCATTGTATCATCTACCTTCCCAACAATCCTCAAAATGGTGAGGGTCACTCTGATCCACAAAGGAGGTGACCAAGCTGACTTGAATAACTATAGACCAATATCTAACTTACCACTGCTCTCTAAAATCTTTGAAAAATTTATTCACAGATGGATCTATTCCTACCTCATCTCACACAACATATTAAACCCTTGTCATTGGATAAGGGAAAAAAAAAACACAAAAAAGCTATCAACCAAACTAGAACTTTAATTGTATTTGCCAACAGATCATGTAACCCAGAATGTGATACGGTTAAGTTTCCTTGGCCCTTGTATTCATCGCTGGTTGACAATGGAAAACCTCACATTTCCTCTTTGAAAGCAGCTTGCCTTGGTATGCTGATCCTCTAAAATTGTTGCACACATCGTTCATGGGGAGGCAGTCTCTACCGACCATTTGTATTACACCTAATCTTAAATCAAGAAGCACTGGATTATGGCTACAAGTCTATTCTGCGGCTTTCCCCTCCCGCTGCAACTCTTCAAGATTAGTCCCATACATCTTAGGGTCTCATTTCTGCCTTGGTGCCTTTCATTCATCCTCTGTTGAAAGCCTCTATGCTGAGGTTGAATGTTTCTTTTCCGTTAGCCAATGTCATGGATACTCATTGCCTTCATTTCTTTGTCCCTCTCATGCCTTTTGGTTTCCTTCCTTTGTATAGGGTTGGTCTCAGACATTAGTAAGAAGCCCATAAATTATTGGCACCCCTGCTTAATCCATCAGTTTTCTCTGTCTTCAACTCACTTCAGGACTTCTCTCCACTTGGCATCCCTTGTATGTTGATAGAGCATCTGCCTTTGATTTCCCATTCCTCCTAGGGAATTCCAATGGTTTGTGTATGTCTCCTACTGCTGAGTGCCAATAGCCCTCTACCTAATGACTGCTTCTTGCTCTCTTTTCTTGATCACTTCTGGTCTCATGTTCTATGTTGTCACTGTTTTATACAGGTGGATCTAAATTTTCTGGATGGTGTTATGGGTTTGCAGTATGTGTTCCCTGACAATTTGTCTGGGGTCCATTTTTGTAGACTCAGTAGCATTTTTACCATGGAGTTGTATGTCATCCTCATAGTGTTTCTCCATATTAACAATATGTCTCCATTGGCTTTTGTTATTCATTTTGATCCCTCAGTGCTTTACCGTACAATTAACAAATTTGAGTTTCCCTCCTTATCCATTGGTCCTTCATATCAACGATGCACTGCGAAAGACAGCAAAAACAAGGACTTCTTTTCTGTAGGGTCTCTGCACATGTTGATGTACAAGGCAAGTGACATGTGATTCAGCTGCTGCATGTCTGTAGTGCAATGATCATCTGTTTCCTATAGATATAGTCCGTTCATGGATTATTTAAACGTTATCTCTACCCTTTCATGCTTTTGGCAAGCAACATTGGTCCGAATATGCACAGTAACAAATTGCACTCTATTAAACCATAGTTTGGGTTTGTGCCATCTCTTACACTTGTTGCATACCAGGAGTCTGTGCTCTCTCCCATCTCTGCATCGTCGTCGCCCATACCGTCTCCTTACACTATGGGTATCTCATGGAATGACACCCTAGTCCCTCTCTGGAGGCTTGTCAGGCCTCTATTTTGGGTTCTTTCTTCACTTCTCGTGGATTTTTTTCCCGGTTACAAGCGAGCTTGCAGATTTAGTCTTCACCAACACCCACTGCCTTATCACACTCTTAAGTTTTCTTTTCCTCTACAGAAGGCGCTGCCCTTTGACTTACTATCACGATTTTTACTTTTGTCAGCAACTGCTTTACAAAGGTACTTTGACAAAAGCCCCTAGCATCTTCTACCCAGCCCTTTTTTCTCCCTCACCTCTGATCTCTCTCCACCTAGCTGTTTATATATCTCCAGCACTGTTTTCGTGACCCCTCACACAAGCAATAACTCTTGTCAGTTTAGTGCTTTATTTAATTTATAATAATCCATTGTTCCAGTCAAAACCAAACTCAAAGCAGTTTCCTAGAACTCCTTTTCCTTCCACCTAATAAAGTGATCAGAAATAGGTAATTTGGTCAATTTCATACAAAATTGAACAAGCCAATTTCAAAATTTGTGGGGTCCAGAAAAACAATGCAGTCATACCTAGCACAAAAATAACATATTGTCTGTTATTAGTCATGTCTCCAGGCCCCTTTTATATACACTTTAACTTTCCATATTGAAATTTACTGACATGTCGGACATACTGCATTAGTGTAAAAATGATATTAAATAATATCCCAGTACATAGGTGGAAGCATATTAGACCCAACCAGTTAACGTGTCTAGGATGACTGACAGGAAGTTTGTGTACTCCTGAAACATCATTAAAAATCATACATTTGTACTAAATCTGAGGTTCACTTTCTAGCTGCTTTTTGTTTGTTAACCATTAAAAATCATCTCTATTTCTGTACCTCTTCAGGGGGCTCCTTGCGCGTGAAGAGGCATTTGTCTGTAGGAATTAGACCTGTTTGGTCTCCTTCCTCAACCGAACCAAATTACCCCCCCCAATCCCCCCCTTCCCTATCCCATCCTCCCCATCCTCCCCCTTTTCCTTTCCTCCTCCTCCTCTCCCCACCCCTCCGCTTTTGCCCCGCCTCTTTTTGGCCTTTGGGATTGTCACCCACAGGTGGCGCTAGTCCTAGGTTGGGGAAAGGATACCGGTCGCATCCCTTCCGTTGAGGTTTCTGGGGGCGTAGTTTGCCATGGAGAACTTGATCTCTGGGGAATGTCCCAATCCTCTCCGTATCCCAGTAGTGTAGCTTGGGTGTTTTCAGCGCAGGTGTATCTCTTGAAGCCACCTTTCAGGTTTCCAGGGGTGGTGCCAAAGGATGTATGCTTTGTGGCGGAGTATCCACCACTCTCTCTTTTGTCCACTGAGGTAGCCTGCAGAATGTGAGGTTGCTATACCGGATTGCTGTTTACCTGGCATGAAGGGTAGGTATGGCAACGGTTCCATGCAGCATTCTGCACTACTAGAGTGAACTGGAGGTCCTCTTGGTGACGGAGGGAGATTTCCGGCCCTTTACATACCTCCTGGGAAATATTCCTTCCACCGCTTCCCCCCCCCCCCCCCGCGTTTTTTATCTTTTTTTATTTTTTATTTTCTTCTACTCTTTTTTATCTTAAAACAAAAAGCAAAGGAGTAACCTAACTTGGAGAACCTAATCCTTGAACCCACTACCTCCCGGGCCTCCTTCTTGATACCGGCACCCCATTCTGACCCTGCCTTTGTTTTTAGACCACCTCTTCGACACGGTCCTGATGCCCCCTGTAACCTCTTGCTGATGCTATTTTCTCACCCGATTCAGGTACCGGGGCTTCGACTGACTCCTTCGATTTGTGGACCCGTCCGTCTCTCCTTTGACTATGCTTCCGGCTCTCCCTCTACGTTTGGCAATTTTCGAATCGCCAGCCGTTTCACGCCGTACCACCACCAGTCGTACTCCTAAAACGCCAACGTCATATCTCCTGATTGATGCTACCTTCGTTACCTTCCCATTCTACTCAGAAAAGACCGACGACACGTCATGCACCCTCTTCTCCACTCTCAGATTCTAGACCACACAATGGGACTAAATTCTTAGCTTAAAACCGACTTCTTCTTCTGCCTATCTTTGCTGACCATAGTAGTGGCAAAGCGCTCCAGCAATCATGTGGTAGAGATATTTCATTTCATGCTCTCAAGAGTGGTTATGCGCATCGTCACTGACCACAAAGCTACCCAATCTCATGACTTTCCTTCTTTTTCGAAATCGATACTTAAACTCCTATCACTATGAAAAACATCTTTCTCTCAATTCTGTAGTGGTACTGTCATTCTGCCCCATACCTAGTCCAACAGAATTTTCCAGTCATGTGCAATGTCATTCTTGAACAGCTGGAACATGCCAGGTTCTCCACCAATCCTCAAAGTAGACACTAATGTCCTTTCCTGCCCGTGGAGGAGACGTTACCCTACAATGTGGCTTTGGATTAACTTTTGACAGCTGAGAACTCCCGTCCTCTGTATTATGTAGCGACAATGGTAACAAGTCAATAGGTGATACCTACACCGCAACAGTGTAGAAATTGCTGCGTATATGGTGCAACCCAGGTGAAATATTGCAGACCTCTATTGCCGAATGCCCAGTACTTTGTGCGACACCAACTAATACATCTTGCAGTCAACCCCAACTTGCCTTAATTGTAATGAAGCTCACCCTTCGTACTCCCCGCCGTTGCCAGGACTACTTAAATGAACGTGAAATCCGTTGCCTCAAAGAGGCAGAAGGTCTCCCTTATGCAAATGCAGTTACTGCATCTCCACCTCCAAGGTGACTACCACCCCATATTTTCTTTATTCGTCTGTTTAAAAAAAACATCCCCCCACTTCCTGGGTTCCATCTTCTCAGCCTCCTCTTTTATTTACCCCGACCCATAGGCCACTCTGGCATCTAATCCTTTTGCTGTCCTTGGTCTGACGTCCCGACTATACTCAGTCTGTTCTCACACTTCGTGTCCCTTCCTCACAAACCCCAGTATCGATAAGACCTCTTACGAACACCTTAATACCAATCGCCCCTCTACATCTCAAAGTCCAAAAAAATCCACTTGATCTCAAATCTTCTTGCCCGCTTCCTTTCCCTTCTTACACCTCCACACTTTACCTTTCGCAGTCTCTGTGCCTATTTCTTCCACTCTCTCCTAGCTAGCTCTATTACAAGTGTGGAGGTTTCACCTCCTCCTCGTCCCCTACCAAGTTTTTCTCCCCTCTTCTGCCACCGTCCCAGGTTTCTGCCTCGTCTGTCTCGACCTTGCCACACTTCATCTCCAGTCCCCTACACTCTTTCGTCCCCCTCTACATTTGGTACAGTCCATTACTGTCCCAATCTTTACTCCCCGTCCTCCTTCTACCTCTAAATGGTCTCCCATCATCTTTGAATTCAGAAACACTTGAACCATTTTTCAAATATATTGCACAGACTAAACAGCCTCCCTCCACTTCCCATTGTACCTTCAAGGTACACTGATTCCACCTCCTGTTCCTTCTCTTTTCCCTCCTCCTCCATCTTCCACAACTCCATTCTTCGCAACGCTCCATTCCTTCACTGCTTGAACTCTCCAATGTCCACCACAAAGCACTTGACTTTCTAACAGCCCTCTAGTCCATAGGTGCCCTTCCCTTGGATTCCTGTATTTTCCTTCATTGCCAATCATGCTTATTTACAGTGGAATATCCGCAGCCTCAGGGTATTGGGGTGAGCTTCCAGATTTTCTTTCCATGTTTTTCCTGTTGCTGCTTGCTGCAAGAACCAAAATTACACTCAGCTGTTTTCCAACCTATCACAGGCTGTAAGATTATTTATTCACTTCGGAATCCTTTCTCAGATTGGGACCTTTATATTAAATGCCCTTCTCATCTACTCAAACGATATTTCCGTACTGTCAACTATTTGTCCATACCCTCGCTGCATTAAAACACTGCAGCCCGTATCCACTATGAATAAGTGGTTTTACAATATGTTCTTTATATCTCCTCTTCTTCTCGAGCATTTTTCTATCCCAGATTATTGCCTTTCTAATTCATCCTTACCACCACCACTTCTTTACTTGGTGATTTTAACGCCCACGCATTTCCTATGGGGGGGGGTCTCATTGTAGGCTCACGTGGCATCCAGTTTGGAGGCTTTTTCTTGCCTCTTCACCCCCTCCATGTTTTAAATACGGGTTACTCCTCTCCCACCCATTTTGATCCCCTCGTACTAATACTCTCTCTTGCATTGATCTATCAGTTCTGCTCTTCCTCCACTGCACTAGACCACTTCACACTGTCTGTCTACCAGACTTACATACAGCATTCAGTTTTCCAATCATTCTTACTTCTCCTTCATAATTCACCCGCCTTTCCATAGCCCTCGCTAGGCAATTGATTCGGGCACATTGGGACCTTTACTCGCAACTCACGGCCTCCTAGTGAGGTTCCTTCTTCCATCCTCCATTGATGAGCTCCCTACAACCCTTTCTCAACGTCATTTATACCGCAGCTTCTCATTCTGTACCCAAACCTCCAGTCAGCCATTCTCAGAAGTGCATACCTTTGGTGGTCTCCTGCTTTGTGCTCATGCAGTACTTTTGCAAATGCGCTTGCATGGGTCATGGTACCAATACAATAGAAACACTGAGAGAACTTCTTGAATTTTAAGCAGAAGCGTGCGATCACTCGCCGTTTCATTCCTGATGCAAAACACACTTAGATAGACTTTGGCGGAGACTATTTCTACCCATCCATCACCTCTGCTCCTCTAGAGTGCACGTGTGGAAAAAAATACGAAAACTTAGTGTACATATTCTCCTGACCCGGCTGCCTTCTGCGGTTGCCCGTGTTGATATAGCAAACCCACTAGATGTTGCATGAAAATGGCAACATCTGGTCCGTATTTCTCAGGGACTCCATCTATGCCCCTCATTTCTTAACTCAAAGTCCTGCCAGAGGAGTTACACCCTTGGACTTTTCTTCTCTCAAGAAGAACAGTATAATGTGCCTTTACACTTCAAGAACTGGAGAGCAACACACTCAGCTTTGCCAGATCAATCGGCAGCTGGGTGCCCGACAACATTAATATTCGTATGCTACAACATTTACATCAGTCACCCTTGCAGTCCTATTATGCCTTTCACTCCTTATTTGATCACAATGAGTTCTTCCACAGCTGTGGAAATCCACCATTGTTCTCCTATCCACAAACCAGCTCTACTTGACATGAAACCTCCCACTATCGCCCGTTTCTCATACCATGCAGTATGCCCCCCCAAAGTGATAGGAACCCTAGAAATAGATTTTCGTGGTGGGTATTTAAGAGACACACACACAGTCCTCTTCACTCATCAATATGGCTTTCCGTAAGGTACGTTCTACCATAGACCCCTTACACGCTTGGATGACGGAATTTTCGTAATGCCCTTTGCGAAAAACCACACAGTTAATTGCCATATTTTTGACCTTTGAGAAGGCATATGACGACAGAACTTGGTAGGTATAATATTTTAGCCCAGCCCACTCCTTTAGGCGTCTGAGGCAATCTACCAAGCCTTCCTTAAGAACTTTTAACTGACAGGCATTTCCGTGTTCAGGTTAATAATGGGCTCTCCCCCGGACATTGTCCCAAGCTGAATGTGTCCCCCAGGGATGTGATCTGAGTCACCACACTTTTTCTCCTTGCTATTAAAGATTTGGCCTCTAGTCTTCCATCAAATATTGGTCATCACTCTGATGTTGATGACTTCCCATTTGCTGTGCAGCGCTGACTGTCACCTCCTTCCAGTTTCCTCTTCCAGCATGCAGTCCGACCGTGTTTCCCAATTGGGGCCAGCCACACGAGGGTTTAAATTTTCCAGCACTAAAACCCACCAATTACTTTCACTAGACGCTCCCGTCAAACTCCCATCAATCCTTTGGTAACCTCATGGCTGCTTCCCGTATCCCTTGAACATGAAACAAGTCAAGTTTTCTGGCCTCATCTTTGATCGTAGGGGTTTATCCTGGAAGACCTCACATACCTCTCTGAAGGCAACATGTCACAGCCGCTGAACCTTCTTAAAACCCTTGCTCATCTTACTTAGGTAGCTGATCATTGAACCCACCTTCGTCTCCTACATTCCACCCTATTTTATCGAAGACTTGATTATGGTGACGCAGAATCTATTCAGCGAGCGGCATCTCCTGCTTCTCTCTTCTACCTTAACCACATTCACATCACCAAGAATTACGTTGATGCCTTGGTCTTTTTCGCTCTTTTCCCCTGTCGAGAGCTCAATGCAAGAAGCGAACTTTTCCATCCTTTCCATCGCCGTGATGCCCATTGCCTTCGCTACTAATGTACGCCTCTCATGATCTCCGCAATCCTTCCATTATAGAATGTCACTGATATAAGAATACATTCTTTATTTGTATCGCCGCCCCTGTTTCTCTTCCCATCTCTCTTCGCCTTCATTCACTCCTTTTCTTCTACTTCAATTACCACCTTTCTAGTACATATACATCTCACATTTTCCCCTACCAAACCTCCCCTGGGAAGTCCAGCTGTTCGGAGTTCTGTTCTTTCCTCTCTCCCTTGCTCGAAAGCCCAATTGTCTACGTCGCTTCCCGCTCTCTTTATTCCTCCACCACTTTCACTCCACATTCTCATGCATTGCTGTTGTACACAGATGGCTCAAAGTCTTCTGACGGCGTAGGATTCGCAGCAGTGTTTTCTGGACAGTGTCCGTACAAGGGCATTACTACTTCGGCTAGTATTTATACTTGCGAATTGTATGCCATCCTTACAAGCACTTATCTGTATTGCATCCTAATCCTGGTGTCTTCATTGGTTGTCTCAGTCTCCTTATTGCTTACAGCTATACAGAAATTTGATAAACCTCACCGACCCCTTAGTCCTCCCGTATCCACTTTGGCTACGCCGCATCTTTACCAAGCATAAACATATTGTTTTTTTTTGCTGGTCCCGGTCATGTTGATGTACAGGGCAATGAAACAGGCAGCCTGCGCGACATCTGCAGTACATTAAACCCTACCATTTTTCATATAGAGTATTCCATTTACGGACTATTTGCTGCAAATATCTTCCCCACCTGTCACACATCCGTTGGCAAACAACTTGGTCTAACTATGCACCGCAACAAACTTCAATCTATTAAAAACGATATAGGTTACTGCCGTCTTCTTATCACCATAGCGAGGTTGGGAGACTACTCCTCCCGTCTTCGCATTGCCAAACACGTCTTTACTCATGGATATCTCATGAGATTCACCCTCTCCTCTCTGTAGAATTGCCAAGCCCATTTATCAGCAGCCACATTCTGTTGGACTGCCCACTTTATCAAAGAGCACGCAGAAATTTCTCCTCCGTCGTCGTCTTTGCTCCGCTGCTCTTTCTTACTCTTCCTTTCTTGCTGATGGACCCACCGTTTTCATCCAGACTCTCACAATGACTTTTTTGACAACAACTGACTTACTTCACAAATTCTGATACCTTCAGCCCTTACTACTTCAATCTCTTGGGCTTTTTACCCCTACCCCCCGTACTATCCCAGCCGCCGCTGTTTTCTGTAACCTACTGATCCATCCCTCCTCCCTTCCTGCCATCCAATACACTTGCATTCCTCCCTTCCCTGCAGCGCTTTATAGACCTTTAGATATGATCTTACACAACTTTTATGACCTTCCCTTCTTTTCCCAGAGATTTGATATTGTGGCAGGCATATCACAGTAATTTTAATCCTTCTTCTAATAGTACATACGGCTTTTCCTACCCCACCATGGTCTGATGCAGTATAGAACTATGCCCTTCGGTTTTGGTAACTGCCTGTGCTACTTTCCTTAACTGATGAGAAAGGTCTTGGGTAATATGCAAATGTTTTTTCAGTTTATTTGATAACATTTAAAGTAATGAACACCACGTGGGGCGACATCTCCAAAATATTAACATCATTTTTTGCGTAGGGTTTACGCTCACATGGCCTCAACAGCCAAGCCAAGAAAAGCTTCTTGGGTATGAACAAGATTAGATATCTTGGACTGATCTTTCTAATAACACTTTGCAGCCTCTCCCCCCAGTAAGATCAAATCTTTATTAGAATTTTAAAATTCCCCAAAACCAAGAAGCTTCATGCTAGCTTTCTTGGTTCAGTAAATTTTTATTCACAGTTTACCCGAACCTTAGCTGATCTTACAGGCCATCTTGTCTACTTCCTTAAAAAGTCTGTAAAGGAGCTCTTGAACTTTCAAACTAGCTCGGGAAAAGTTTAATGAGACAAAAAATAATCTTCTTAAGGACCCTAACTTAAGATTCCAGATATTAATAAAAACATTTTGTTTAAGAACTGATGCTCCAATACTGGCTAGGTGCTGTGTTACTACATACATGGTGGTACTACTTTACTACTTCCCTTCCCTGTATGCTTCCTGTAGCCGGAAACTCCTTCCCAGCAAAACGAGATACTCCCACAATGAAAGGACTGTTCAGTCAGCACCTTGTGTGGGGGTATCTTCAAGCGTAAATAATATTTACTGGGAAAAGAATTCATATTTAGTAACGGATCACAAACCGTTGATAAGCTAGAAATTATCTTTAAGGAACCAACAGTCGTGCCTCTTGAGGTGGACATAGGGCTCTCCAAGCTTTAAAGCTCCATATTGGTAATCAATGGTCATCCAATTATTTCTCTGACTGTTAAGTCATGACAGCATTAGATAGACTTGTTGCCTTACGGCGACTTCCACATGTAATAACTTTTTCCTCCCGCCTATGTCTTCTTATACTCCTTGCTATAAGTCTTGTAAGTGGGAGTGGTGAGGGAAAAGTTCAACAAGATAGAAGTAGCGAGTATATACTAACAATAGTTGATTGCCTGCTACTTGTTAAGGTGGGGAAGTCTAGCTCCCACTATCGGCCCCCGGCTTTTTTTCCCCACCCCCGAAAGTGATAGTTTGATTGCCGGCTCTTGTTAAGGTAGGTAATCTAGCTCCCGCTGTTCCCCCACCCCCACACCGAAAGGTGACGTGTGGGAACTTTTGGACAAACATTAATCATTCGACACAACGAGCTTCCAGCACTAGACCATCACCAGCTTCCAGCACTACTGTAAGTACACGCCTGCTCAATACTAATTGGACTTATTGGTTTAAAGCTTCACTTTGACCAAAAAGAAACTTAGTCCTTTGTGCCTGATATCTCTTAAATGTTTTAATAATCACCACGTCTTTTAGTATTGTACTTAATCATAGAATGATTTCTTGTGCAGTGGTAACATGTCCATCTATCCAACTTGGAATGACAGATTGGGTTCACCTGCAATCCAACCAGAAGTAATGAAGGAGATAAGACTAACTTTCTAGACTTCTCCCTTTTTGATCTACTTACCTGTGTGTATGTTTTTAAAATGCAGTCGCAGGACATAACCCCTCATCATTGCAGTGGTTAAGAACCTGCTTTCTGGTCATCTGGACTGGTTTATTCCAATGCTATAGACTCTTGTGAAGAATGAGCCGTGTTGTCACCAACACCTGTGATCCCCCCCCACATTCATCAGCAACGGCTACTAATTACTAAAAGACGGAGTCAACCTGCACCAGAACACCCCATTCTCACTATAGTATATATTAGCGTTGCATTCCAATGTCATTTTTCATTTCATTTTTCATTTTTCCTTTCAAATAGGATACACCTTCATGGATTCATTCATCATCTGTTTGTTATGTTTGCTTTAATAAATAATAAAGTGTTTAACTTTGTGAATTATTATTTCTTTTCTATTCATTAATTTTTCCTTAGGAGGAGCCAGCTTTGGGAAATACTGAATGAAGTTGTTACAGGCTGAGTAAGCCTTCACAGTATTTCTAGACAATAGTAAATTACCATGGCACGAAAAATATTTACCTGTCAGTGTGATTGTGAATACTTAAAAACTATTTTCAGAAACCTAGAAATTAGTGTCAAACAAAGATTTGTTTTATGAATCACAGTAACTATTATAATTTGTAATTCTTTCAACACACTAGCTGTATCCATCCCACCGATGCGGGTGCCCAAAAGGAAAAACAAAAGTTTCTCCTGGTGTGGCCTGGTGACCCGGTAGCCTTGTGGCAAAGCTGCCGCTTCACACACTGAGGGCCCGGGTATCCGATTCCCGGGCGGTGGAAACACTATCGACAAGTTTCCTAAACACCTGTTGTCCTGTTCACCTAGCAGTAAATAGTACCCTGGGTATTAGCCGACTGGTGTGGTCACATCCTGGGGACAAGGAATAAAGGATGCCCAATGGAAATAAGTTTAGATATCCTCGATGATGCACAGTACTGGGTTAGTCCTGGGTGGCTATAACCTCTGGGTTAAAAATCGTGAACAAAATCTTATCTATCCTTTTACATTTAGTAATTATACAAGAAAGGGTTACGAGCCCCTTGCACCCGGCATTTTAGTGCCTCTTACAACACGCATGGCTTACAGTAGGATTAAATTGTTCCACTTCCCCATGAGATCAGAGGAAGTAACAAGAACAAGAACTAGAAGGAAAAATAGTCAAAAACGCCCAGAAGGTTGTGTGTATAATATGCTTGTACATGTATTGTAGTGTGACCTAAGTGTTAAGTAGAAGTTAGCAGATGTAACCTGAAATCTTGCTGTTTAATGAACAGAAGAGTAAGAACACCAGCAAACCTACCATCATGTAAAACAATTACAAGCTTTTCGTTTTACACTCACTTTGGGAGGACGGTAGTTACGTCACTTTGGGTGGTTGCTGTCTACCAACCTACTACCTAGGTAAATTTTGTAATTATCAGGACATAAAAATATGTAAATTAAAATAAAAAAGAGAAAAAAGGTATAACAGCAACACTTCCTGCCAAGTGGCAATGGTATTGATGTTGCCATCAGTGAGCATCCATAGCCAACTTCACAGTTCTTATATCTCGAGTAAGTACTGGTCCTAATTTTTTACTTTTTTTGGTCTTTAATTCACAGAAATTTGCCCTCTTTAAATAAAAAGCCTGCATCTAAAAATGGCTGTTTAATTACACTGAAAAAAAAAACAGCAACTCTATGGCCACATGTACACTCACAAATATAATGAAGCATGATGCAAATAATTAGATATAGTGTTAGGAAGATACAAAAAACTAACCAGTACAAAATAACCTAATTATAATAAGTAACTTATATGCAACTTACAATCTACTTCCAAAAATCCACCACACCTTCAGTTCACATTAGCTCACCTAGCACACTGGCTACGAGTGACACAAAAATTAATATATAACCAAATTTGTTTTTATATTAACAGGGGCTCCATGACACCTCCCTCCCCCCCCTTCACTTCTGTCTGGTAGCCCTAGTTACCAGCAGCAAAGACACCTTTTATGTATACACTAAAAAACCCCACCCAACACCACATACTCACACGGCTACGTTTTGCTTCCCTGCTGTTGGTAATCTACAGCACACACCTCATCTACTCCTTTTCTGCCCACACTTAACTGACCAGAGATAATAGTACATGTTTGGGTCAGTTAAATCCTAGAACTATGGAGCATAATTTTATTTGTAATATTTTTCTGTACACACTGCAGTTATACAGTCTTCCTGCTACCAGCTTTTTCTGGTCTGTGTCACATGGGGGTCACCCAGTCTCTAATTCTTTTTCTGGAGTTTTTAGCTTCTGAAACCCCCCCCCCCTCCTTACCTCTTCTTCATCTTTCCTCTATTTTCTCAGCTGCAAGCCCTCACACGCCTAGACTACTTCTTGGAGCTATCACCTGTGAATCTGAACCTAACCCTGTGAATCTGAACCTATCACCTGTGAAGCGAACTATCACCTGTTATTCTGAACCTGTCTCTTTAAGCCAACCTGTCTCTTAAGCCCAAGTCTCTTTTGCAGCTCTCCAGTGTTTACAATTCCCGCCAACAAGATTCCTTTTTGGCCTCAGTGCCAAGTTCTCACCCCCTTCCTCTTCTAACTCTCACTCAAGTGGAGTTCAATCCCTATTTAGTGTGGTCACTTCTCCTGTTCCCCCCAGACTTCTTCCCATCCCTCTTTCTTTCTGGTCCACTGAAGGACTTTTCTCTCCTTGTTGGCGCATTTCTCCAGACATACTCCCCTTTCCCCTCTCAGACCTTCTTTGGTTCCTCTCCATAGTCCTCCGCTTATCTCTACATGCTCTCACCCTCACCTGTCTCTAAAACTCATGGCACTGGCATCTTCTTGTCTTGCTGAGACTCTTGACACTATATTGCAGGAGACAAAACCTCAATTGGACACTGGTGTTGCCTCCTTCTGCCCCTTCTTATTTTACACAAAACCCATGCATCAAACATATCTCTCACTTCATTCCGAGTCCTCCTTGCTTACATGCTTCCCGTTGCCGATCCACACATTGGCTTCACTGACCTACTAGACATACATTTTAAGATTCCATGTATCAAGAAATCTTTCCTATGAAAGGATAGACTGAAGGGCCTTGAATCTGCACTCTCTCAAAAGGTGTAGAATTAGGTGGAATTATGATCGAGGTGTATAATTGGAAAACAGGAATAAATAAAGAGTGTAAACAGCATGCTGAAAATTTCCAGCCAAGACCGGACTCACAGCAATGGTTTCAAGTCAGAAATAATTCAGATTCAGAAGGAATAATAGGAAAGCACTGGTTTGGTAAAAGAGATGTGGATGAGTGGAACAAACTCCCCGTAACTTCATAAAGATAAGACATTGAGTATTTATACAAATAGGTATTGATAAAAACATGATGGGTGTGGGTGGGTGTGAGTCTTGGACCTGACTAGCTTGTCTACTAGGTCTGATGCCGTGCTCCTTCCTTAAGTGGAAGTGACTTGACTAGGTGGGTCCAGTGGATAATCCAGAGGGAGAAAAAAAAAAAAAAAAAAGAAAAAAGAAAAAAAAAAGAGAAAAAAAAGAAAAAATAAAAGAGCAAAAAAAAGCAAAAGGAAAAAAAGAAAAGAAAAAAAAAAAAAAAAGAAAAAACAAAAAAAAAAGTAAAAAACATGGACCTGCGTTCTCATGGTCATAGGCCTGCTGCAGTGTTCCTTCTTCTTATGTTGCTTATGTTTTATCCCATCTCATTTTGGGGTATGTGCTGTTTGCCTTCTTCTGATACCCTTTCACTGATGAAACTTTTAATGAGAGTGCACTACTTGTGTATATTGGTATAACTCGTTTCAACAGTCCTTTTGTTCTTCTGCATCCGCATTAATACTAGCATCCCATATTTATCTACATATTGGTATACAGTTTAGGTCCTCCGTGCATTTGTATCTCTGATATTGTATTCTTGATGTCTTTCTCTGTCACTGCCAACTTGTTATTAAAGTATTTAATGTACATCACTTTGGGAGCTTCCCTCCAGGGACTCCCATGGTGGATCACTTGTAGATAATTATTACTTTCTCATCTCCTTCATGTTTTTTTTATAGCGCACCGACTCATTTTGACTCTACAGCTCATGTCTCTCTTGCATTGTCCGTCTGCGCCTTTGTCACTGATTATGCTTGAGTATGTTCACCAGATTTGCATGACAGTGATCACTCTTTTCCATAATACTTACATCCACCTTTGTATTCCACCCCCTCGTTGCCCCATTGCATTTGTATCAAGTGATTTAGGACTTATCCTCTCATCTTACCACTTCATTGTCCTCACGGATTGATGAGCTTTGCACCATTTTTCGACCTAAGTTTTGACCAGCATTTGTCAAGTCCCCCCCTATTCCACATTACCTGCAGCGAGACATTCTCAGACATGTGTGCCTTGGTGGTCTCCAGTGTGTGGCCCTGCAATGCATTTGATACATGCTGCATAGGGCTGTTGCCAATATAATTGGATAGTTGGGATTGGTCTTTTGGATTTAAGTGGCAAGGGCAGTTGACTTGTCATTCATATGCGATGCTAAATGCCTTGTTGAAGACTATGCTTTTAACCTTTACCTCAACTTCCCTATGTAATGCGGTTTGTGGAAGAAGGAAGGAAGTTGTAATGGCAAGAACACTCCAGACCCACTCACTGTTTTGTATGTTGCTGGAGTTAGTGTTGTGGAAACTCTTGAAGTTGTATCCCACCCGCCATGGAAATGAAAGAACTGTCTTTTTGTGACTCCCCCAAGGGCTACAACCTGTCCCTCATTTCTTGATTCTAGTTCGTGTCCAAGGACAGTCACACCATTGACTTTCTCTTCTAATGTGATGGACCAAGTAATTACCTTTTACTCTTTTAGAGCTAGGTCCAGACTTTCCTCTTGCCGGACATCGGAAACTTGGGCCTGTTGATATCCATATCCGTAATTACATCAACTGCATTCTAACAGCCCTTACAGGCCTTTTGCATCTTTTCAATCTTGTTTGAAATTGAGAGGTCTCCATCAACAATGGGAAGTCTTCCATTGACTACTGTTTTTGGCAAACCAGGCACTTCCAAGGTTTTGATACTACCACTATTGGCTGGCTTGTTGCTCTGACCAGAGTAGCCTGCAATTGATGGAGTGAATGGTGAATAGAAGTCTGGTATGGTATTTGCAGACTCACAATTGTTGTGCCTTTGCAAGGGACGCTCTAATTTGGACCTATGCTCCACTTAGATACATAAGTACAAAATGCCTTTACTAATAAATTTCTCCATCTAGCAGTCTTTTTGATCTAGAGAAGGCATGATGACACCACTTGAAGTAAACATCAAAGCGTTCAGGGCCACTCCTTAGGCCTCTCACTGTAATCTACCAACTTTGCTGCTGCTTCAAACGGAGACATTTTTGTGGTCTGTGTTGGCACCTCATTTTCCTCTGACTTTGTTTCAGCCAAGGAGTCCCCACAAGGGTTGTGTCCCTTAGCATAAACCTTACCCCTTTTTCTCTTGGCTATCATGACCAACCATTCTTTCTTTGTCTTCCCGTCGGCATATTTGGTTTTTGCTTAGTGTGAATGACTTCAACCATAGATTACACAGGTGCTGAACTGTCACCTGTTTAATAGCCTCCCTTCATGATTTAAATTTTCTAGTGTATAAACCCATTTTATTACCTTCACTAAATGTCCTCTTATCCCAGATTTTCTAATTGTATTTGCCAACAGATCATGTAACCCAGAATGTGATACGGTTAAGTTTCCTTGGCCCTTGTATTCATCGCTGGTTGACAATGGAAAACCTCACATTTCCTCTTTGAAAGCAGCTTGCCTTGGTATGCTGATCCTCTAAAATTGTTGCACACATCGTTCATGGGGAGGCAGTCTCTACCGACCATTTGTATTACACCTAATCTTAAATCAAGAAGCACTGGATTATGGCTACAAGTCTATTCTGCGGCTTTCCCCTCCCGCTGCAACTCTTCAAGATTAGTCCCATACATCTTAGGGTCTCATTTCTGCCTTGGTGCCTTTCATTCATCCTCTGTTGAAAGCCTCTATGCTGAGGTTGAATGTTTCTTTTCCGTTAGCCAATGTCATGGATACTCATTGCCTTCATTTCTTTGTCCCTCTCATGCCTTTTGGTTTCCTTCCTTTGTATAGGGTTGGTCTCAGACATTAGTAAGAAGCCCATAAATTATTGGCACCCCTGCTTAATCCATCAGTTTTCTCTGTCTTCAACTCACTTCAGGACTTCTCTCCACTTGGCATCCCTTGTATGTTGATAGAGCATCTGCCTTTGATTTCCCATTCCTCCTAGGGAATTCCAATGGTTTGTGTATGTCTCCTACTGCTGAGTGCCAATAGCCCTCTACCTAATGACTGCTTCTTGCTCTCTTTTCTTGATCACTTCTGGTCTCATGTTCTATGTTGTCACTGTTTTATACAGGTGGATCTAAATTTTCTGGATGGTGTTATGGGTTTGCAGTATGTGTTCCCTGACAATTTGTCTGGGGTCCATTTTTGTAGACTCAGTAGCATTTTTACCATGGAGTTGTATGTCATCCTCATAGTGTTTCTCCATATTAACAATATGTCTCCATTGGCTTTTGTTATTCATTTTGATCCCTCAGTGCTTTACCGTACAATTAACAAATTTGAGTTTCCCTCCTTATCCATTGGTCCTTCATATCAACGATGCACTGCGAAAGACAGCAAAAACAAGGACTTCTTTTCTGTAGGGTCTCTGCACATGTTGATGTACAAGGCAAGTGACATGTGATTCAGCTGCTGCATGTCTGTAGTGCAATGATCATCTGTTTCCTATAGATATAGTCCGTTCATGGATTATTTAAACGTTATCTCTACCCTTTCATGCTTTTGGCAAGCAACATTGGTCCGAATATGCACAGTAACAAATTGCACTCTATTAAACCATAGTTTGGGTTTGTGCCATCTCTTACACTTGTTGCATACCAGGAGTCTGTGCTCTCTCCCATCTCTGCATCGTCGTCGCCCATACCGTCTCCTTACACTATGGGTATCTCATGGAATGACACCCTAGTCCCTCTCTGGAGGCTTGTCAGGCCTCTATTTTGGGTTCTTTCTTCACTTCTCGTGGATTTTTTTCCCGGTTACAAGCGAGCTTGCAGATTTAGTCTTCACCAACACCCACTGCCTTATCACACTCTTAAGTTTTCTTTTCCTCTACAGAAGGCGCTGCCCTTTGACTTACTATCACGATTTTTACTTTTGTCAGCAACTGCTTTACAAAGGTACTTTGACAAAAGCCCCTAGCATCTTCTACCCAGCCCTTTTTTCTCCCTCACCTCTGATCTCTCTCCACCTAGCTGTTTATATATCTCCAGCACTGTTTTCGTGACCCCTCACACAAGCAATAACTCTTGTCAGTTTAGTGCTTTATTTAATTTATAATAATCCATTGTTCCAGTCAAAACCAAACTCAAAGCAGTTTCCTAGAACTCCTTTTCCTTCCACCTAATAAAGTGATCAGAAATAGGTAATTTGGTCAATTTCATACAAAATTGAACAAGCCAATTTCAAAATTTGTGGGGTCCAGAAAAACAATGCAGTCATACCTAGCACAAAAATAACATATTGTCTGTTATTAGTCATGTCTCCAGGCCCCTTTTATATACACTTTAACTTTCCATATTGAAATTTACTGACATGTCGGACATACTGCATTAGTGTAAAAATGATATTAAATAATATCCCAGTACATAGGTGGAAGCATATTAGACCCAACCAGTTAACGTGTCTAGGATGACTGACAGGAAGTTTGTGTACTCCTGAAACATCATTAAAAATCATACATTTGTACTAAATCTGAGGTTCACTTTCTAGCTGCTTTTTGTTTGTTAACCATTAAAAATCATCTCTATTTCTGTACCTCTTCAGGGGGCTCCTTGCGCGTGAAGAGGCATTTGTCTGTAGGAATTAGACCTGTTTGGTCTCCTTCCTCAACCGAACCAAATTACCCCCCCCAATCCCCCCCTTCCCTATCCCATCCTCCCCATCCTCCCCCTTTTCCTTTCCTCCTCCTCCTCTCCCCACCCCTCCGCTTTTGCCCCGCCTCTTTTTGGCCTTTGGGATTGTCACCCACAGGTGGCGCTAGTCCTAGGTTGGGGAAAGGATACCGGTCGCATCCCTTCCGTTGAGGTTTCTGGGGGCGTAGTTTGCCATGGAGAACTTGATCTCTGGGGAATGTCCCAATCCTCTCCGTATCCCAGTAGTGTAGCTTGGGTGTTTTCAGCGCAGGTGTATCTCTTGAAGCCACCTTTCAGGTTTCCAGGGGTGGTGCCAAAGGATGTATGCTTTGTGGCGGAGTATCCACCACTCTCTCTTTTGTCCACTGAGGTAGCCTGCAGAATGTGAGGTTGCTATACCGGATTGCTGTTTACCTGGCATGAAGGGTAGGTATGGCAACGGTTCCATGCAGCATTCTGCACTACTAGAGTGAACTGGAGGTCCTCTTGGTGACGGAGGGAGATTTCCGGCCCTTTACATACCTCCTGGGAAATATTCCTTCCACCGCTTCCCCCCCCCCCCCCCGCGTTTTTTATCTTTTTTTATTTTTTATTTTCTTCTACTCTTTTTTATCTTAAAACAAAAAGCAAAGGAGTAACCTAACTTGGAGAACCTAATCCTTGAACCCACTACCTCCCGGGCCTCCTTCTTGATACCGGCACCCCATTCTGACCCTGCCTTTGTTTTTAGACCACCTCTTCGACACGGTCCTGATGCCCCCTGTAACCTCTTGCTGATGCTATTTTCTCACCCGATTCAGGTACCGGGGCTTCGACTGACTCCTTCGATTTGTGGACCCGTCCGTCTCTCCTTTGACTATGCTTCCGGCTCTCCCTCTACGTTTGGCAATTTTCGAATCGCCAGCCGTTTCACGCCGTACCACCACCAGTCGTACTCCTAAAACGCCAACGTCATATCTCCTGATTGATGCTACCTTCGTTACCTTCCCATTCTACTCAGAAAAGACCGACGACACGTCATGCACCCTCTTCTCCACTCTCAGATTCTAGACCACACAATGGGACTAAATTCTTAGCTTAAAACCGACTTCTTCTTCTGCCTATCTTTGCTGACCATAGTAGTGGCAAAGCGCTCCAGCAATCATGTGGTAGAGATATTTCATTTCATGCTCTCAAGAGTGGTTATGCGCATCGTCACTGACCACAAAGCTACCCAATCTCATGACTTTCCTTCTTTTTCGAAATCGATACTTAAACTCCTATCACTATGAAAAACATCTTTCTCTCAATTCTGTAGTGGTACTGTCATTCTGCCCCATACCTAGTCCAACAGAATTTTCCAGTCATGTGCAATGTCATTCTTGAACAGCTGGAACATGCCAGGTTCTCCACCAATCCTCAAAGTAGACACTAATGTCCTTTCCTGCCCGTGGAGGAGACGTTACCCTACAATGTGGCTTTGGATTAACTTTTGACAGCTGAGAACTCCCGTCCTCTGTATTATGTAGCGACAATGGTAACAAGTCAATAGGTGATACCTACACCGCAACAGTGTAGAAATTGCTGCGTATATGGTGCAACCCAGGTGAAATATTGCAGACCTCTATTGCCGAATGCCCAGTACTTTGTGCGACACCAACTAATACATCTTGCAGTCAACCCCAACTTGCCTTAATTGTAATGAAGCTCACCCTTCGTACTCCCCGCCGTTGCCAGGACTACTTAAATGAACGTGAAATCCGTTGCCTCAAAGAGGCAGAAGGTCTCCCTTATGCAAATGCAGTTACTGCATCTCCACCTCCAAGGTGACTACCACCCCATATTTTCTTTATTCGTCTGTTTAAAAAAAACATCCCCCCACTTCCTGGGTTCCATCTTCTCAGCCTCCTCTTTTATTTACCCCGACCCATAGGCCACTCTGGCATCTAATCCTTTTGCTGTCCTTGGTCTGACGTCCCGACTATACTCAGTCTGTTCTCACACTTCGTGTCCCTTCCTCACAAACCCCAGTATCGATAAGACCTCTTACGAACACCTTAATACCAATCGCCCCTCTACATCTCAAAGTCCAAAAAAATCCACTTGATCTCAAATCTTCTTGCCCGCTTCCTTTCCCTTCTTACACCTCCACACTTTACCTTTCGCAGTCTCTGTGCCTATTTCTTCCACTCTCTCCTAGCTAGCTCTATTACAAGTGTGGAGGTTTCACCTCCTCCTCGTCCCCTACCAAGTTTTTCTCCCCTCTTCTGCCACCGTCCCAGGTTTCTGCCTCGTCTGTCTCGACCTTGCCACACTTCATCTCCAGTCCCCTACACTCTTTCGTCCCCCTCTACATTTGGTACAGTCCATTACTGTCCCAATCTTTACTCCCCGTCCTCCTTCTACCTCTAAATGGTCTCCCATCATCTTTGAATTCAGAAACACTTGAACCATTTTTCAAATATATTGCACAGACTAAACAGCCTCCCTCCACTTCCCATTGTACCTTCAAGGTACACTGATTCCACCTCCTGTTCCTTCTCTTTTCCCTCCTCCTCCATCTTCCACAACTCCATTCTTCGCAACGCTCCATTCCTTCACTGCTTGAACTCTCCAATGTCCACCACAAAGCACTTGACTTTCTAACAGCCCTCTAGTCCATAGGTGCCCTTCCCTTGGATTCCTGTATTTTCCTTCATTGCCAATCATGCTTATTTACAGTGGAATATCCGCAGCCTCAGGGTATTGGGGTGAGCTTCCAGATTTTCTTTCCATGTTTTTCCTGTTGCTGCTTGCTGCAAGAACCAAAATTACACTCAGCTGTTTTCCAACCTATCACAGGCTGTAAGATTATTTATTCACTTCGGAATCCTTTCTCAGATTGGGACCTTTATATTAAATGCCCTTCTCATCTACTCAAACGATATTTCCGTACTGTCAACTATTTGTCCATACCCTCGCTGCATTAAAACACTGCAGCCCGTATCCACTATGAATAAGTGGTTTTACAATATGTTCTTTATATCTCCTCTTCTTCTCGAGCATTTTTCTATCCCAGATTATTGCCTTTCTAATTCATCCTTACCACCACCACTTCTTTACTTGGTGATTTTAACGCCCACGCATTTCCTATGGGGGGGGGTCTCATTGTAGGCTCACGTGGCATCCAGTTTGGAGGCTTTTTCTTGCCTCTTCACCCCCTCCATGTTTTAAATACGGGTTACTCCTCTCCCACCCATTTTGATCCCCTCGTACTAATACTCTCTCTTGCATTGATCTATCAGTTCTGCTCTTCCTCCACTGCACTAGACCACTTCACACTGTCTGTCTACCAGACTTACATACAGCATTCAGTTTTCCAATCATTCTTACTTCTCCTTCATAATTCACCCGCCTTTCCATAGCCCTCGCTAGGCAATTGATTCGGGCACATTGGGACCTTTACTCGCAACTCACGGCCTCCTAGTGAGGTTCCTTCTTCCATCCTCCATTGATGAGCTCCCTACAACCCTTTCTCAACGTCATTTATACCGCAGCTTCTCATTCTGTACCCAAACCTCCAGTCAGCCATTCTCAGAAGTGCATACCTTTGGTGGTCTCCTGCTTTGTGCTCATGCAGTACTTTTGCAAATGCGCTTGCATGGGTCATGGTACCAATACAATAGAAACACTGAGAGAACTTCTTGAATTTTAAGCAGAAGCGTGCGATCACTCGCCGTTTCATTCCTGATGCAAAACACACTTAGATAGACTTTGGCGGAGACTATTTCTACCCATCCATCACCTCTGCTCCTCTAGAGTGCACGTGTGGAAAAAAATACGAAAACTTAGTGTACATATTCTCCTGACCCGGCTGCCTTCTGCGGTTGCCCGTGTTGATATAGCAAACCCACTAGATGTTGCATGAAAATGGCAACATCTGGTCCGTATTTCTCAGGGACTCCATCTATGCCCCTCATTTCTTAACTCAAAGTCCTGCCAGAGGAGTTACACCCTTGGACTTTTCTTCTCTCAAGAAGAACAGTATAATGTGCCTTTACACTTCAAGAACTGGAGAGCAACACACTCAGCTTTGCCAGATCAATCGGCAGCTGGGTGCCCGACAACATTAATATTCGTATGCTACAACATTTACATCAGTCACCCTTGCAGTCCTATTATGCCTTTCACTCCTTATTTGATCACAATGAGTTCTTCCACAGCTGTGGAAATCCACCATTGTTCTCCTATCCACAAACCAGCTCTACTTGACATGAAACCTCCCACTATCGCCCGTTTCTCATACCATGCAGTATGCCCCCCCAAAGTGATAGGAACCCTAGAAATAGATTTTCGTGGTGGGTATTTAAGAGACACACACACAGTCCTCTTCACTCATCAATATGGCTTTCCGTAAGGTACGTTCTACCATAGACCCCTTACACGCTTGGATGACGGAATTTTCGTAATGCCCTTTGCGAAAAACCACACAGTTAATTGCCATATTTTTGACCTTTGAGAAGGCATATGACGACAGAACTTGGTAGGTATAATATTTTAGCCCAGCCCACTCCTTTAGGCGTCTGAGGCAATCTACCAAGCCTTCCTTAAGAACTTTTAACTGACAGGCATTTCCGTGTTCAGGTTAATAATGGGCTCTCCCCCGGACATTGTCCCAAGCTGAATGTGTCCCCCAGGGATGTGATCTGAGTCACCACACTTTTTCTCCTTGCTATTAAAGATTTGGCCTCTAGTCTTCCATCAAATATTGGTCATCACTCTGATGTTGATGACTTCCCATTTGCTGTGCAGCGCTGACTGTCACCTCCTTCCAGTTTCCTCTTCCAGCATGCAGTCCGACCGTGTTTCCCAATTGGGGCCAGCCACACGAGGGTTTAAATTTTCCAGCACTAAAACCCACCAATTACTTTCACTAGACGCTCCCGTCAAACTCCCATCAATCCTTTGGTAACCTCATGGCTGCTTCCCGTATCCCTTGAACATGAAACAAGTCAAGTTTTCTGGCCTCATCTTTGATCGTAGGGGTTTATCCTGGAAGACCTCACATACCTCTCTGAAGGCAACATGTCACAGCCGCTGAACCTTCTTAAAACCCTTGCTCATCTTACTTAGGTAGCTGATCATTGAACCCACCTTCGTCTCCTACATTCCACCCTATTTTATCGAAGACTTGATTATGGTGACGCAGAATCTATTCAGCGAGCGGCATCTCCTGCTTCTCTCTTCTACCTTAACCACATTCACATCACCAAGAATTACGTTGATGCCTTGGTCTTTTTCGCTCTTTTCCCCTGTCGAGAGCTCAATGCAAGAAGCGAACTTTTCCATCCTTTCCATCGCCGTGATGCCCATTGCCTTCGCTACTAATGTACGCCTCTCATGATCTCCGCAATCCTTCCATTATAGAATGTCACTGATATAAGAATACATTCTTTATTTGTATCGCCGCCCCTGTTTCTCTTCCCATCTCTCTTCGCCTTCATTCACTCCTTTTCTTCTACTTCAATTACCACCTTTCTAGTACATATACATCTCACATTTTCCCCTACCAAACCTCCCCTGGGAAGTCCAGCTGTTCGGAGTTCTGTTCTTTCCTCTCTCCCTTGCTCGAAAGCCCAATTGTCTACGTCGCTTCCCGCTCTCTTTATTCCTCCACCACTTTCACTCCACATTCTCATGCATTGCTGTTGTACACAGATGGCTCAAAGTCTTCTGACGGCGTAGGATTCGCAGCAGTGTTTTCTGGACAGTGTCCGTACAAGGGCATTACTACTTCGGCTAGTATTTATACTTGCGAATTGTATGCCATCCTTACAAGCACTTATCTGTATTGCATCCTAATCCTGGTGTCTTCATTGGTTGTCTCAGTCTCCTTATTGCTTACAGCTATACAGAAATTTGATAAACCTCACCGACCCCTTAGTCCTCCCGTATCCACTTTGGCTACCCCGCATCTTTACCAAGCATAAACATATTGTTTTTTGCGGGCCCCGGTCATTTTGATGTAAGGGCAATGAACGGGCAGCCTGCGCGAAACTGCAGTACATAACCCCTACCATTTCATATAAGGGGTATTCCTTTACGGATTTTTTGCTGCAATATCTTCCCCCCTTTCAAAACCCTTGGCAACAACTTGGTCTACTATGCCGGCAACAAACTTCAATCTTTTAAAACAAAGGTTACGGGGCCGTCTTTTATCACCATGCGAGGTTGGGAGCCCCCTCCCGTCTTCGCATTGAAAAACCGTCTTACTCATGGATACTCAGGGAGACCCCCTCCCTTCTTAGAATTGCCAAGCCCTTTTATCAGCACCCTTTCTGTTGGACTGCCCCTTTATCAAAGGCACGCGAATTTCCTCCGTCGTCGTTTTTGCCCCGCTGCTTTTTCTTCCCTTTCCCCTTCTTGCGAGGACCCACCTTTCACCCAGACTCTCCATTGACTTTTTGACAACAATGACTTTTTCACAAATTCTAAACCCTTCACCCCCTTACTATTTTCAATCTCTTGCTACCCCTACCCCCTTTACATCCCCCCCCGCTTTTTCTGTAACCTACTGATCACCCCTCCTCCCTTTGCCATCCAATACCCCTTGCTTCCTTCCCTTCCCTGCAGCGCTGTATAGCCCTTGTGGCTTAGTGCTTCTTTTTGATTATAATAATCTACGGATTGCCGATATTGATGTAGCAAACCCTCTTGACATTGGCATTGAAATTGGTGCTCATCTGGTCCGTATTTCCCGGGGGCTCCATCAGCCCCTCGTTTTTTTCCTCAAAGTCTGCCAGAGAGTTAGTACCCTTGGATTTTTCTTCTCTCCGAGAAGAACAGTATAATGTGCCTTTTACACTTCAGGAACTGGAGGCAACACTATCAGCTTGCCGATCATTGGCAGTTGGGCCTGACGACATTCATATTCGTATGTTAAACCATTACACCTCTTCAAGGGGGGTCCTTGGCGTGGTGAAGAGGCTCTTGGTCTGGGAATTAGCCCTGTCGGTCTTCTTCCGAGACCGCACCTAATTACCCCCATCTCCCCTCCCCTATCCCATCCCCCCATCCTCCCCTTTTTCCATCCTCTCCTCTCCTCACCCCTCCCTTTTGCCCTTCCTCTTTTTTAAGCCTCGTGCTTTCTCACACAGGCGCGTGTTCTAGGTAGGGGCAGGCACGGGGTTCCATCCCATTCAGTTGAGGTTTCTTGGCGGTGGCGTTAGTTTTGCCGTGGAATCTGGATTGCCTAGGGATGTCCCGATCCCTCTCCGGTATCCCGGAGTAGCTTTGGGTGTCTTTTGGGCGGACGTGTGTATCCTCTGGAAGGCCACCTTTCGGAGTCCGGGGTGGTGGCTGAGGAGGTATGCTTGTGTGGCGGATATCCGGACGCCCTCTCTTTTGTTCTCCACGAGGTAGCTCGGCAGATGTGAGGTTGCTATCCCAGATTGCTGGTTTACTGGCATGAAGGGTGAGGGTATGGCACGGGTTCCTTGCTGCATTCTGCGATACTAGCGGTGTCGAGTCTCTGGGCGCGGAGGGAGAGTTCTGGCCCTTTCATTCCTCCTAGGAAACTATTCCCTCCCCGGGTCCCCCCTTTTTTTCTTGTTTGTATTTTTATTTTCTTTTCTTCTTTCTTTTTTTTTTCTTTTTAAAAACAAAATGAAAGAAAGTAAACCCCTAAACTGGCAGCCCTTTGTCCAATGGTAATACCTGGTACCCCGGGCCCCTTCTTGATACCGCTCCCCGTTCTGACCCGCATCGTCTTTGGAAACCACTCTTCAGACATTTCCGCATTTGACTCTGGACCTATGGCCGGGTGCTGTTTCATCACACGCTTCAGGTAATGAGGCCTCGACTGACGCCTTCGATTTGTCAGACCTTAGCTCCTCCTCATGAATATGCTTCCGGCCTTCCTCCCCCTACGGTGCGGCAATTTCAAATCGCGACCGTTCCACGTCGGTCCAAACTCTGAGCCCACGGCCTAAACGTCAACGACAATTACCTGCTGATGATACTTTCTCCACCTTCACCTTCTCGTTCTTCTCAGAACGAGCTCGACACGTCCTTCACGACCTTTTCCACGTCAGTTTCGACGAACAGTGGACCTAAATTCTTCACTTGACGCCAACTTCTCTTACTGCCTATCTTTCTGACATAGTATTGGCAAGGCATCCTACGCCATGTTGGTAAAGATATTTCTTTTCATGCTCCTCTTAAGATCGGTACGCTCTTCATTACCGTTCAGAATGCTACCCCAGGCTGTGAGCTCTTCTCGTCTTTCCTCTATAGATACTGTTCCTGTAACCTTGAAAAACATCTTTCCCTCAATTTTGTAGTGGTACCGTTTATTCTGCCCCATACCATAGTTCAACAAAATTTCAGTAAATGTGGCACCGAACATTCTAGATCAGCTGGATCTCCAAGATCTCCAAAATCCTCAAGGTTGGACACTTACGTTCTTCCTGCCGTGGGCGGAGACGATACTAGCATTGTGGCTCGTTTAAACTTTTGACAGCGAGAACTCCCATCCTCGTTTATATAGGCAGGACATCGGTTTACAAGTTCGACTGGTTATCCCTACACCACAACATGTGTAGGAAAATTGCCTGGCGAATTGCCCATCCAGCGAAATATTTGGCAGATCTATGCCGAATGCCCAGTCTGTGGGTGACGATGACCATTCTAATACGTCCTTGCAATCGATCTCCCTCCCCTTGCCTTAACTGTTCATGAGGCTCACCCTTGTTCTCCACCGTTGTCAGGTTTCTATTTTAAACGAGCAGGGAAATCCGTTACCTCAAGAGACAGAAGGTCTCCCTTATGCCATGGCTGTTTCTCATCTCCGCCTCCAAGGGTGACTCCCAGCCCCCCCCACCCCCCCTGTTTCTTAGTTCCCGTGTTTCAAAACGTTCCCCCCACTTCTGGTATACCATCTTCTACACCACCTCTGTGGGTTACCTTCTCCCATAATCACTACTCTGTATTCTAATCCTTTTGCTGTCCTCGGCTCAGGACGTCCCTACTTCAACGCCTCAGTCTATCTCGCTTCTTCGAGTTCTATCTTACAAACTCTGTATCGACTGGAGTCCTCGGACGACACATCTTTCCCAATCGTCCCTCTTACTTCTCAAAAAGTCAAAAAAAGGTCCGGGGTAACACCTCCTACCCATTTCCACGCCTCATTTTACCCTCCTGTCTCCGTCCCTAGTTCTTCCCTCTCAATGGCTCAGTTACAAGTGCAGAGTTCACCCTCCGCCTCTTAATGTACCTTCCTCCCTGTTTCCCTCCCTGTTTCTTCCTCTTCGGCCAACCTCCCAGGTTCCTGTCTATTCTGTCCCCTGCCACGCTTCTCCTGTTCCCTCAACCCTTTCGCCACCCCCCTTCTTGGTTACAGTCCATACAGTTTCAATCTTTACTCTCCTCCCCTACCATTCCCTATAGTGTCTCCCATACGACATCTCTGATTCCGAAAACACTTGAAGCAATCTCTGAATATTTGCAGAGACCAAACCATCATTGGACTCTGATCCAACTTCGCTCTTCCTCTCTCTCTGCTCATCTGCGCAATCCTTTCTCACAGCGCACCGTTTCCTTCGCTGCTTGAACATTTTTCCCACTGCCTCCGCATGTGGACTTTGCTAACCTTTCTAGTTCGTTAGGAACCCTTACTGCGGATTTCAAGTATCTTTATCATTGCAATCATGGACTTTTACAGTGGATATACGCGGGCCTACAGGGGTAATAGGGGGTGCTTCACGGATGTTTCTCTCCCAGTTTGCCCTGTTGGTGTTTGCTTTACAGGAAACCAAAATTTCACTCTGCTGTTATTTCTCACATCTCAGGTATTATAATTTATTGTATTCTCAGATCCTTTTCCTGTTGGGACCTTTTAATGAATGTGCCTTCTTCTCCGCATGATATTTCCGTACCATCAGTATTTGTTCATACTTCGCTGCATTCACAGCAGCCCCGTACACGTCTACATAGTGGTATATCGCTCTGTTCTTTATAGCTCTCTCCTTCTCGGGCATTATTATTCCGGATTATGCCTTCCTTGTTCGTCATTACCGCCACCGATTCTGTTACTTGGTGATTTTAATGCCCACCATTTTCCTGGGGGAGGGTCTCACTGTGATTCCCGTGGATTCGTTAGAGCTTTTCTTGCCACCCACCCCTCCATGTTTTAAATTAGGTACTCACACCCATTTTGATCCTCGGAATCAGTCTCTCTCTTGCATCGACCTCGCAGTTTGCTCTTCTCCGCCGCATTGACTTTACTTGTCATGTTCTCCCGGATTACATGACAGTGATATTTCCCAATCATTCTTACTTCCCCTTCTTAATGAGCCAACCTCTTGCACCCCACGCCTGGCAATTAATCGGGCAAATTGGAACCTTTACTCACACCGGACTGTTTTTTAAAGAGGTTCCTTCTTCGTCCTCCATCGATGAGCTTTTTACACCTCTTCTCGTCCTCCGTTTTTCACCGCAGATTCTCATTCTATACCCCAAACTTCGGGCAGGCATTCTCAGAAATGCGTGCCTTGGTGGGTCTCCTGCTATGTGTGCAGTACGTTTGATACGCGACTGCATGAGGCAGGTAACGGTACAATAGAACCACAGAGCGACTCCTTGATTTTACACAGAAAGCGTGCGATCGCTCGCCGTTTTTTGTCATCCGTGGGACGCTAAACGCCTTGCTGGCGAGATTATGTCTCACCATCCACCTCTGCTGCCTCTATGAGTGCAGTCTGGAGAAAAGTACGAAAAACTGAGTGGTAAATATTCTCCTGACCCGGTCATGTTCTGCGGGTCTGCCGGTGGTGATATAGCAAACCCACTAGATGTTGTTCCACAATGAAATTGGCAATCATCTGGTCCGTATTTCTCAGGGGACTCCATTATGTTACCCCGCATTTCTTGCCTCAAAGTCTGCCAGAGAGTTAGCACCCTTGGACTTTTTTCTTCTCTCAGAGGAAGAACAGTATAATGTGCCCTTTTACACTTCAAGAACTGGGAGGCAAAACTCTCAGCTTGTCGATCATCGCAGTGGGCCCGACTACATTTCATATTCGTTGCTACACATTTACATCAGTCTAGCCCTTGCAGTCCTATTACGCCTTTACAACTTATTGGTCACAAGGAGTTCTTACACAGCTGTGGAAATCCGACATTGTTTCTCCCTTTCCGCAAACCAGCGCTAAGGGACATGAAACTCCACTATCGTTCCCATTGCTCTTCCAGTGCAGATTTGCAAAGTAATGGAACGTCTAGTAAATAGACGGTTAGGGTGGTATTTAGAGACACAACAACATTCTCTCCACTCGTCAATATGGCTGTCCGTAAGGGACGTTCTACCATAGAACCCCTTTCCTACGCTTGGATACGTATGTTCGTAATGCCTTTGCGAAATAACCACTCAGTTATTGCCCTATTTTTTTGACCTTGAGGAAGGCATATGACACAACTTGGAGGTATAATATTTTAGCCAAGCCCACTCCTTAGGCCTTCGGGGCCAATCTACCTCCTCTCCTTAAGAAACTTTTTAACTGACAGGAATTTCCGTGTTCGGGTTAAATAAATGTGCTCTCCCCGGACTTTGTCCAAGCTGAAGGTGTCCCCAGGGATGTGTTCTGAGCACAACACTTTTTTCCTTGTATTAATGATTTGGCCTTTGTCTTACCATCAATTATTTGGTTCCTCACTCTATGTTGATGACTTCGTATTGCCTGTGCAGGCGCCTGACTGTCACCTCTTACAGTTTCTCTTCCAGCATGCAGTCGACCGTTGTTTCCATTTGGGCCACCCACACATGGGGTTTATAATTTTCCAGCATTTAACCCCCAAATCACTTTCATAGAACGCTCTGTCATCTTGATCTTCCTTTGTACCTGATGGCTCACGGATCCCTGAACGTGATACAGTCAAGTTCTGGCCATCCTCTTTGATCGTAGGTTTATCCTGGCAAACCTCTCATTACCTCGCTGAAGGCAATTGTCACAGCCGGGGGGTGAACCTTCTTAAAACCCTTGCTCATTCTTGCGTGGGGAGCTGATCGTCGAACCCTCCCTCACCTACATTCCACCCTTATTTTATCGAAACTTAGCCATGGTGACCAATCATATTCGCGGCTTCTCTGCTTGCTACTCTCTCTAGCCTAACCCCAGTCCATCACCAAGGTTTACGTTTATGCCTTGGTGCTTTTCGCCTTCCCCTGTCGAAAGCCTCTATGCTGAAGCGAGACGTTCCATCCTTATCCGATGTCCGTGATGCCCATTGCCTGCGCTACTATGTACGCTTCATGATCTCCGCAATCCTTCCATTTATAGAATGGTCACTGATATTAGTAGACATTTTATTTGTTCGCGCCTGCTTACTCGTCCCTTCTCTTCTTCGCCTTTCTTCGCTCTTGTCTTCACTTCAAACTAACCACTATCTATGTACATGTAGCATCCTCACTTTTAGCTACCCCCTGGATGTTCCAGATCTGTTCGAGTCTGTTCTTTCTCCCTCCCATTGCTCGGGAAAGCCCAACTTGTCTACGGTCGCTTTCCCGCTCTCTTTTTTCTTGACACTTCATTCATTCTCATGCCATTGCTGTGTACAAGATGGCCTCTAAGTCTTCGGAAGGCGTAGGATTCTCGCAGGCAGTGTTTCCGGTCAGCGTGTACAAGGGCATTTTATATCTCTCAGCTAGTATTTGTTACTGCTGATTTATATGCCATCCTTACGGCACTTATCCGTTATTGCATCTATGCCTGTTGTCATTCATTTGTGGTTGTCTCAGACTCCCTTATGCTTTACAGGCTATACAAAATATTTATACACCTCACCCCTTAGGTCCTCCAGTATCCAACTTTGGCTACGCCGCATCTTTACTAGCATAAAGATATTGTTTTTTGTTGGGTCCCTGGTTCATGTTGACGTACAGGGCAATGAACAGGCATGACACTGCTGCGCGGTCAGCAGTACATGAACCTACCAGTTTCTTTAATAGAGGTATTCACATGTACGGGACTATTTTGCTGGTAATATCTTCCCACCTTCACACACGTTGGCAACAAGTTCGGTTCTACTTTGCGCGGAAACAATACTGCAGTCTATTAAACCGAGTATAGGTTATGGCCGTCTTCTTATCACCAGTGGTCGAGGTTGGGAGACTACTCTCTCCGTCTCTGGCCACACTCGTCTTACTCATGGGTATCTCATGGAGAGACACCCTGTTTCTATCTGTGAGCAGTGTCAAGTTCCAGTATCGATTAGCCACTTTCTGTTAGACTGCCGTCTCTATCAACGAGCACGCAGCATTTATCCCCAACGTCGTCTTCGTTCTACTACTCTCTCTTTACCTTCCCTTCTTGATGATGGACCCTCCTTTAATCCAGACTCTCTCATTGACTTCTTAACACTGACTGATTTACCCCACAAACTCTGATGATGATACCTTTTGCACTTCTCTCAGCCCTTTCTAGCTCAGTCTCTTGCTGCCCTTTACCCTTTCACCATCCACTGCTCTGCTGTTATCCGTAACCTATTACTCATCCACCTCCCTTTTACCACCTGATGCCCTCGCTTCCTTCCTGCCCTGCATCGCTGTATAGTCCTTGTGGCTTAGCGCTTCTTTTTTATTATAATAATAATCTATTTCTGTAATACAGTGGACCCCCGCATAACGATATTAATCCGTTCCTGGGAGCTCATTGTTATGCGAAATTATCGTTATGCGAATGAATTTTCCCCATAAGAAATAATGGAAATCAAATTAATCCGTGCAAGACACCCAAAAGTATGAAAAAAAAATTTTTGCCACATGAAATATACATTTTCCTACACACAAAGAGAAGGATACATGCACAATAGTAGAGTAGTACATGCACAGTATATATTGTGCATGTACTACTCTACTAAATGAAGAATAAATGACACTTACCTTTATTGAAGATGCAGCAATGACTGATGAGACACTGTGTCCTGGGAGTGCCTTTTCCTCCTGAGTAATGTAGGTCCTGTTTGGCATTTTCTTCCAGAACTGGCTTTATCACACTGTGTATGCCACTATGATTCTTAAATCTCTCAAACCAACCTTTGCTGGATTTAAATTCACCAATATGAGCACTAGTTCCAGGCATTTTTCCCTGTTCACCTGGGTGTTAGTCGACTGGTGTGGGTTGCATCCTGGGAGACAAGATTAAGGACCCCAATGGAAATAAGTTAGACAGTCTTCGATGACACTGACTTTTTTGGGTTATCCTGGGTGGCTAACCCTCTGGGGTTAATTGTTTCTTGGTATTCTCAATAAGCCACACAAACAACGGTGCTACAGCAGCAGCAGCAGCAGTTGACAGTGCTACAGCAGCTGCTGACAGTGCTACAGCAGCAGCAGACAGTGCTACAGCAGCAGCAGATGGTACTACAGCAGCAGCAGCAGCTGACAGTGGTACAGCAGCAGCAGCAGCTGATGGTGGTACAGCAGCAGCAGCAGCTGACAGTGCTACAGCAGCAGCAGCATCAGCAGTTGACCATGGTACCACAGTATTTCGATAATATTTCTCACCCTTTTTACCACAGGGTTGGCACCAGAAGCTTTCTTGGGGCCCATGGTCACTTATTTTGCAGATAAAATCTCCAAAAATGCTGTAATAATACGAAATGTTCCGATTGTATGCTTGGATGTAACCGTGGAGGCTGGCTTGTAAACAATGCCACCGGCGGAACATGTGAGGCTGGCTCAGGCCTCACATAGACGAGTCTCGAACGAATAGCGTTGAGCGGGTTTTTTAGCGGTATGCGAGGCAAAATCTTAGTGATAAAATGTTTCGGTATGCGGATTTAACCTTATGTGATGCCAACGGTATGCGGGGGTCCACTGTATGTCTTCCATTCTGCCAAATGACACCAAGAAAACGAGAATACAACCATAAATACTATACAAAACAAATATGCTGTTTTTAACAAAAATGCAGTCCCAGTTTTTTCTCATGGACTGAGTGCTGCAGGATTTTTTTTTATGCTATGTATACTGACCACTCAGACCCATTCTCTCATATGTAGGCCTACCAGCTATCTCCTGCAAGATTGAAAGCTACTAGAATTTTGGCAGAGTACTATTGGATTGACACTGGCTTCTAAGCCATAATAATATGGGACTGACAGTGAATGGGTTAAAAGCGACAATTTTATTTAGTGAAACGTGATAATTGGGAAAAAATCTTTTCTTATTGAGTATGTGTTATTGTTAATTGTGGAATATTTTACAATACTGACTCTATGTTTCTATTGCAGAAATATTTTGTGGAAGATTACCAAGTTGTGTCTTGCCAGACATTATATCTTCAGTACTACAAGAAAGGCAACATCTGTTATCCTTGTAATTTTTTAAATA
>NC_069429.1:39621173-39646503 GCF_026875155.1 Cherax quadricarinatus | reverse complement strand
AGCCAAGACAGCGGGCCCTTTAGTGTGTGCAAAAAGGGCAAACATTTTAACTTGGATTTATCTCAAGAATTTAAGTAACAAAAGTCCAAAAGCAATTTTACGCTCTATACATCCCTAGTGAGGCCTCATTTGTTTGGGGCTGCCATTTTTGGTCCCCTTACTACGGGTGGTTTTAAGACTCTTTAAGAACACACAGAAAAGAATGACTAAATGATTTCTGTGTAAGGAACCCCCCGTATAAAGATAGACTTAAAAACCCTTTAAAAATCTCCCCTCGGAGACTTTGGGTGGGGGAGATATCATTAAAGTTGTAAAAATTTGGGTGGAATTTACCGAAAATGTAAAGAAAAGGGACACAAGGCAACTAATGTACTTTTATTGGGGCAACATTTCGCTTCCAGGCTTTACAACCTTTAAAAACAATACTTGACAAGAGGGATAAAAAGGGCTCAGATTTAGGTGCAATACTTTTAGGTACCATTTCTATGTTCACTAGTGGTAGAAAGAGAGTATGACAAAATATAAAATAGGTGAGCAATTAATTTGTAAGAGTAAAAGGAAAAAAAAGCTTTTATTTTGGGGAAAACAAAAAAAATAGGGGGGGACAAAATATAGACTGGAAAGGGGGCCCTTGTTCATGTTCACTCTCGTAATTTTTTTGTGTAGTATAACAGGAAGACATGTGAGGCAGGTTTACTGTTTTCAGGGGATTCTTGCTAAGACTCAGAGAGGGTGAACTGCCATTGTTTTTTTTAAAATTTATTCGAAACAGCGACATACTGATTCGGGGCCTTGCGTCTGCGGGAATTAGTTTCTTTTGTCAAAATTGGGTGTCTCTGAATTTCATAAAAGATATTGGGGTGAATTTCGGTTTTGACACGGGCGTTGTTCTAGTTATCGTTCCTAATGCGTAAATGGTTATTGAGGGGGGTGCGAGGTTTTTTCCCTTTTTTCACCTACGAAAATTTGTCACAGCCTCCACGGGTAAGTTAAATGCTTGACTGGTTCGGGTTTGCGGGTTTTTTGTCCTGGTTAGATCCTTTATTGAGGTGCTAAAGCGAGGGCAAACCTTTTTGTAGTTTGGGAAAGTACTTTGAAACTTTTCGTAAACCTTGTTGTTGGGAAAAATTTATAACTTTGTTGGGTTTTGGGTTGGTGGGGAGAAAAATATCTGAAGATTTTTTTTCTTGCGTCTCTGATAAAAAAGAAGGAAATGTAACTCGGTGAAGTTTGGTAAGTATGACACCCTCTCAAGAAACTCAGGACTACAAAAATTTGGTATGCCCTTTGCAAAAAACCCATGATGAGCCCCTTTTGGGCTTGGGATCTTTACTGAAGGAAGTGTTGGGGGAATTTTTTTTGGGGGTTTCCCAAAAAACTTGAAACTTGGTTTGTCTTTTTTAATATGACCCCAGGAAAAGGGACTTTTCATTTGGGCTCTTCTTTTATGTAAATTGGATCGCCGATTCAGCCGCATTGACCTTGCCGAAGATTTATACATCAAAAAGTTTTTGGGGGTTATTACGAGGAGTCGCCACGAACTAACCAATGCGCTTGAAGGGTGATGTTTGGGGAAGTGTTCGGGCTTAGGTTTCCATGTAAAGTTGGCTAGATGGGACTGATGAGGGGCACCTTCCCCTCCGTAGGGTTTGTTTGTAAGCTTTTATTTAAAGAAAAACAGTTTAAATAACACAGGTTCAAAAGTCAACAAAATCTCCGGGGGGTAGATTATCTACACAAAGCACATTACAGAAGGAACATGAAACAACCCTCTTTCCCCTCTATATTTGTCCCCCCTATTTTTTTTGTTACCCAAGTAATTGCTTTTATACCTTTTATATGTACATTAATTTTTTTCTACTAATTGTATTACTTTGTCACTAATACTACTTCTACTCTACCACTAGTGAACATCGAAAGGTACCTCACATATTGCACCCACCGAGCCTTTATAACCCTCTAGTCCATGTATTGGGAAAATTTAAAAGCACATATGCAGTATAATGTGATCTTTTATTAAACTTTTCCCCCAGCATGGGCTTTTTCAAGTCACACAAAAAATTACCTGGGGGGGAAGGGGTAGGGAGTTTTTTATAGTCAGTTCGAATGTTATCAGGGGGAGAAAGCTAAATTTATATCTAGGGGGGTTTATCAGTATAAAAACATAAGAATGTAGGAAACTGCAGAAGGCCTACTGGCCTTACGAGGCAGGTCCTTATCAAAACACATCACCAAAAGTACCAAGAAATAACTCCCATCCCCCTTTGACACCAATAAAAAACCCAGCCCCTCCCCCTCAATTTTGTCCAGTCTCTTCTTAAACTACCCAAGGTCCTGCCTCTATCACCCCACTGGGAAGACTTTTCCCACGCATCTCAACCTGTTAAAAAACCAGTACTTACCTTTCCCTTTCTAAATCTAAATTATCCAATTTTAAAATCCATTTTTCCGGGTTCTTACTGGTTGAAACCCTCAGTCTTTATTTTTTCCTCCCTTTTTATCCCCGCACCCTTATCACTTCAATGATTCCCCCCTCATTCTCGCCCCCCCAGATGGAGATTTAAGGCTTAAAGTTATCTTCATCGGGATTCCTTACACGAAATCATTTTAGTCTTTTCTTCTCGTATGTTCTCAAATGAGCTTGCCATCCTTAGAAAGGGGACCAAAAATGGCAGCTAACTAAATGAGGGCCCCAATGATGTAAGGCTTAAAAAACTTTTGGACTTCTGTTTTCTTTTACTTCTAGAGAAAAATCCCAAATAATCGTTTGGGCCCTTTTTGTGCACCAAAAGGGACTGCTGTCTTGGGTTTGATTTCTGCTTACCATGACTCCCAATTTTTTCACATTTGTTGGGCCAAGCTCTACTTTCCCTAGATTATAGCTTCGAGGGGTTTTTTTCATTTCCAAGGGGCAATACCTCACTTATCCACATTAAACTTATCGCCATTTTTCAGACCAAACATTTTTTTTCAAATCGTCCTGGAGTTCATTGATATCCTCCCAGAGTGGGAATTTTTAGGCCTATCTTTGTATCATCACAAACTTACCATTCACTATAATCCCTTCATCAAGGTCATTAATGTAAATTATAAACAGGAGAGGGCGCTAAAACTGATCCGTTGTGGAATGCCATCTAGGAACTTAATCCCCATTCAGAATATCACTCCATTAATGGTAACTCTCTGCTTTCTATTGGTTATAGCAATGCCTCAATATCCATGCTAGAAAAAAACTTTACCACTCCTATCCCAGACCTGCCACTTTTCTAAAGGAGTCTCTTTGTGAGGTACTCTGTCGAAGGCTTAACCTAAAATCCACATAAACAGTATCATATTCCTTATCACTGTCAACTTCCCCAAATGATCTATTGAAGGAACGTCAGTAATTTTTCAGCAGGAACGACCACTCGTGAATCCATTGAGATTCATTTATCAAGTTATGCTCTTTCAAGGTACTTCGTGATAATGTCAGCTATAATTTGATTCTAATAAACTAGCCCACTATAGATGTCAGGCTTTATTGGAACGGTAATTTGAAGGAGTGGACATATCCCCTATTAATAGAGGAAACCACATTAGCCATCATTCCACAACTCAGGCACAGTACACTGGGTAAGGATTGACTCATTGAATAAAACTCGTTAATGGCTGACAAGCTCCATCTTGCATTCCTTAAGTACCCTTGAAAACAACTCATTTTCGGGTCCCGGGACTTAATTTGTTTCAGTTTGTCAATCTGTTTAATAAGCCATTCCCTCGTGACAGTAATATTAGTTAACTTAAATTCATCAGGAACTAATAATTGTAATTACTGAATCTCATTCAACATCTTCCTGTGTAAAAACTGACAAAAAATAGTCCATTAAATAGGAACACATTTCCAGTTCATTAATCCGTCAGCTTCCAATCCCAGATTTCAGAGTCCTACTTTTTTCTTCACCTTCGTCCTATACACTTGAAAGAACCCCTTTGGATTAGTCTTTGATTCATTGCAACCTCAAATTTCATTAGTCACGTTTAAAGCCTTTCTAATCGCCTTTTTTTACTTCTCTTTTAAGCTGGAACATATTGGTCAGTAAGGTTAACCTCATCCACTTCTGATGCGCCCTATAGATTCCCCTACTCTCCCCTAATAGATGCGTTTAGCCTCCTGATTAACCCATTTGGGATTGTTATTATTAGACCTAATATTTCTCTCTGGGGAATGTATATACTCTGGTCAACTGTGTAACATTATTAAGAAAACAATCATAAAAGCAGATCCCTTCATAATCATAATTATGATTATCGTCAATAAAATCATTAGCTAGATAACCCCAATCAAGATTAGACAGATGTTCCCTAAGTCCATTATAATCGGCAGAACGAAAATCAGGGATTTTTACTGTATTATCATTATTCTTGCATTCCCAATTAATGCTAAAGGTGATGGATTTGTGATCACTTGCGCCAAGCTCTTCAGTGATCTCCAGATTATTCACGAGTGTTTCCTTATTTGACAAGACTAGGTCTAGCAAATTATTACCCCTGGTAGGCTCAGTTACACTGTTTCAGAAAACAGTCCTGAACTGTTTCCATGAAGTCACTGGACTCTAGATTACCTGTCAAAGAATTCCAGTCAATTTGGCTAAAGTTAAAGTCCCCTACTATGACTATGTTACTGTGTCCAGAAGCCCTAACAATTTCGTCCCAAAGAAGTCTCCCTCTATCGTGATCCAAGCCTGGAGGTCGGTATATTACACCTAGAATTAGTTTTTCTTGACCCTCCACGAACTCTACCCAAACAGACTCTGTTACTGCTCCATCTATTTTTATACCTGTTTTTATGCAACAATTAATATTTTCTCGAACATACAATGCAACTCCTCCCCCTTCCCATTACATCTATCCACATTGAACAACTTAAATCCTGAATATTACACTCAGCAGTCATATCCCGACTCTTTAAATCATACCACGTTTCAGTTAATGCAATGATATCAAAGTTCCCAGCATATGCTACCAAACGTAGTTCATTAATTTTATTTCTTACACTTCGACTGTTAGCATAAAATACCATCATATGTTTTTTCTTCTGCACATTTTTCCTATTCATCTTTGTTTTACACAATTTCTGAAATTTACATTTACCCAGAGTTACTCCATGACAGTTACTATTAAGATCTTAAATATCAGAGCATAAGTCAATAATCCATACTCATTATTAATCATTTCTCCAAACCCATACCTCTAACTAAACCTAGTTTAAGTCCTAACAACCCCCTCAACGGAGTTTACAAGAAAACCCCACACCTGCCGCTGGATAAGTGAAACCCCATCCTGGCATATATGTCATTTCGGCCATAGAAGTTGTCCCAGTTGTCATGATGGTACTGCATATCCTTACATGTTTTATCCAGACAACAATTAATACCAATTGCTCTGGCAACCATTCATTACCAACACCTCTTCTTGCAAAATAGCCGCAATAACAGGGCGCAGGGCGCCCCCACCCTTCTTCCTAATCATGTCTATACTTGTCCTGACTTTTCCTAACTAAATCCTCACTTCACTCTTCTAATACGCTGCCTACATCAATGCCTCCAGCACTAAGGCAAATTAAAAGGATTGATCCCCATTACCGTTCATGATGTTGTCAATTCCTTCTAACAATGTCCTCCATCCCAGCCCAGGAAAGCATACCCTTGTCTCCTACTCCTGTCCGTCCAAGCAGAAGCCCTATCCATGTATCTAACCTGCTATCCCCAACAACACAATATTTCCTTGCTCCTTGTTAGTCGTTCGTCGTGACGATTCCCTGTAGTAGACTCACATTCGTCGGGTAGCACCGAGAATTGCGTTGGAGGTTTCCACGGAGTTTCCAACGCAGTCTCCTTCTTTCTTCATCGTTTCTGGCTTTCCATTCGTCTTCGTTGATCGTCAACTTCGTCGTCACTGCTGTTCGCAGCCACTAGACCACGATTCCTTCTTGACCTGATGGACTCGAGAACAGAGGACTTACTACGAAACCTCTTGTTTTCCTCGGTCCAATTTGCCGTATCTCCATCTTCGCTGCCCTCAATTCTTCCTTAAGTTGCTGGTAAAGTTGCTCGATTGAGGGCATCTTGGTTCAGTCCACGGGAGCAACAAGACAACTTCTTCACAGAGTTTTAAGTACAGTTAACCACTGAGTTAGTACAAGGTCCCCCTCATTCTACATCTCTCCAGAGAGTGGAGATTTAAGGCTTTAAGTCCATCTTCATACGGGAGATTCTTTACACAGTAAATCATTTTAGTCATTCTTCTCTGTATGTTCTCCAATGAATCTACATCCATCCTGTAGTAAGGAGGCAAAAACTGAGTGCCATAATCCAAATGAGGCCTCACTAGTGAGGTATAGACCTGTTCTAACCATATCATCGGAGATACTCAGTAACTTCCTGGTGTCTCGCAATGTATTATTTCCAGTGTACAGGTCTCCCTCAACATTCGCGTTTTCAACTTTCGCAGGCTTCACACATTCGCTAATTCCCAACCGCCAAATTCCCAGCCTCCAAATCATATTTAAGTTTACCACCACGAGCCCTTACTACCCTCCCTCCGACCCCCACAACTGGCAGCCAGCCCTCCCACCAGTGTGTGGTGAGTGTTTTGTTATTTGCTATTAAACTACAGTATAAATAATGTAAACCCATCCATGACTGCATATTAGAATGGCTATTCGGACAGGTATTGGACGGTGACATCATGTGTTTTACCTCTTGAACACAGCAAAGAACAAACATTTCTGCTAACTGCTAATAATAATAATAATAATATTAATATAATAATAATAATAATAATAATAATAAATAATAATAATAATAAATACGATAGAATTGAAGAAGAAATTGTACAAAATCGAGGGTTTGAAGCAGTGGTGAAGGAAGTGGTTGACGCAGCGTCAGTGTGACTTTTCATGCTTGGGAGTGAGTAATTAGGTCTCCGTGCTCTTACAAACATTTCACAATAATTCATTGTATTTGGTGCTTGTGATTGTGTGTGACTGCATGGTATAGCAGTGGTAGAGGCCAGTGGTAGAGAGGCAGTGGTAGTGCAGTGATAGAGGGCAGTGGTAGAGGCAGTGATAGAGGGCAGTGGTAGAGGCAGTGGTAGAGGCAGTGATAGAGGCAGTGTAGAGGCAGTGTAAGGCAGTGATTAGAGGCAGTGATAGAGGCAGAGATAGAGCAGTGATAGAGGCAGTGGTAGAGGCAGAGTAGAGCAGTGAAAGAGGCAGTGAAGTGGCAGTGATAGAGGCAGTGATATAGGCAGTGGTAGAGGAAGTGGTAGAGGCAGTGATAGAGGCAGTGATTAGAGGCAGTGATAGAGGCAGAGGTAGAGGCAGTGATATAGGGCATGGGTAGAGGCAGTGGTTAGAGCAAGTGGTAGAGGCCGTGGAAGAGGCAGTGGTAGAAGCAGTGAATGAGGCAGTGTTAGAGCAGAGGTAGAGGCAGTGACAGAGGCAGTTGGTAGAGCAGTTGTAGAGGCTGTGGAATGAGGCAGTGGTAGAGGCAGTGATAGAGCTCAGTGGTAGAGCAGTGGTAGAGGCAGATGGTAAGCAGTGGTAGAAGCAGTGAATAGAGGCAGTTGGTAGAGGCAGTGGTAGAGGCAGTTGATATAGGCAGTGGTAAGGCAGTGATAGAGGCAGTGGTAAGAGGCAGTGATAGAGTGCATGATAGAGTCAGTGGTAGAGGGCAGTGGTAGATTCCAGTGGAAGATGCAGTGGTAAAGCATGATAGAGGCAGATGGTAGTGGCAGTTGTAGAGGCAGTGGTAGAGGTAGCAGTGGTAAGGCAAGTGATAGAGGCAGTTGGTAGAGGCAGAGTGGTTAGAAAGCATGATTAGAGGCATTGATGAGAGGCAGTAGTAGAGGCAGTGATAGAGGCAGTGGTAGAGGCAGTGGTTAGAGGCAGTGATAAGGCAGTGAGAGGCAGTGCAGAAGCCAGTAAAAAAATAGAGGCAGTCATAGAGGCAGTGATAGAGGCAGTGGTAGAGGCAGTGATAGAGGCAGTGGTAGAAGCAGTGATAAGAGTGCTGTGATAGAGCAGTGATAGAGGCCAGTGGTACAGGCAGTGATAGAAGACAGTGGAAAGGCAGTGGTAAGGGCAGTGGGTAGAGGCAGTGGTAGAGGCAGTGATAGAGGTCAGTGTAGAGGCAGTGATAAGGGCAGTGGTAGAGGCAGTGTTAGAAGGCAGTGATAGAGGCAGGGATAGAGGCAGTGGTAAACAGTATAAGAGGCAGTGATAGAGGCATATAGAGGCAGTGATATAGGCAGTGTAAGAAGCAGTGAAGAGGCAGTGATAGAGCAGTTATAGAGGCAGTGATAGAGGCAGTGATAGAGGCAGTGGTAAGAGGCGTGGTAGAGGCAGTGATCGAGGCAGTGTAGAAGCAGTGAGAGGCAGTGATAGAGGCAGTGATAGAGGCAGTGGAGAGGCAGTGGATAGAGGCAGTGATAGAGACAGTGATAGAGGCAGTGATAGAGGCAGTGGTAGAGGCATGATAGGCAAGGTAAGGCAGTGATAGAGGCAGTTTTTTATAGAGGCAGTGATAGAGGCAGTGATAGAGGCAGTGTAGAGGGCAGTGGTAGAGGCAGGATAGAGCAGTCATAGAGGCAGTTGGTAAGGCAGTGATAGAGGCAGTGGTAGAGGCAGTGGTAGATGGCAGTGATAGAGGCATCATAGAGGCCAGTGGTAGAAGCAGTGATAGAGGCTAGTGATAGAGGCAGTGATAGAAGGCAAGGTAGAGGCAGCGATAGAGGCAGTGTGAGATGCAAGTGTTAGAGACAGTGATAGAGGCAGTGATAGAGGCGAGTGAAAGGAAGGCAGTGATAGAGGCATAATAGAGGCAGTGATAGAGCAGTTGGTATAGCAGATATAGAGGCAGTGTAGAAGCAGTGATAGAGGCAGTGATAGAGGCAGTGATAGAGGCAGTGGTAGCGGCAGTGGTAGAGGCAGTTATAGAGCCAGAGATAGAGTCAGTGGTAGAGGCAGTGGTAGAGGCAGTGAAAGAGGCAGTGGATAGAGGCCAGTGATAGGAGGCATTGGTAGAGGCAGTGATAGAGGCAGTGTTATAGAGGCAGTGATAGAGGCAAGTGATAGAGGCAGTGGAAGCAGTGATAGAGGCAGGATAGTAGGCAGTGGTAGAGGCAGTGATAGAGGCAGTGGTAGAGGCAGTGATAGAGCAGTGGATAGAGGCAGTGGTAGAAGCAGTGATAGAGGGAGTGGTAGAGGCAGTTATAGAGGCAGTGATAGAGCAGTGGTAGAGGCAAGTGATAGAGGCAGTATAGAGGCAGTGGTAGAGGCAGAGCGATAGAGCAAGTGATAAGAGAAGTGGAGAGGCAGTGGATACAGGCAGTGATAGAGGCAGTGTAGAGGCAGATATAGAGGCAGTGGTAGAGCAGTGGTAGTGGCAGTGGTAGAGGCCCGTGATAGAGGCAGTGTAGAGGCAGTGAATAATGCAGTGGTAAGGCAGTGGTAAAAGGCCATGATAGAGGCATGATAGAGGCAGTGATAAAAGGCAGTGGTAGAAGCAGTGATAGAGGCAGTGGTAGAGGCGTGTAGAGGCAGTGGTAGATGCAAGTGATAGAGGCAGTGATAGAGGGCAGTGGATAGAGGCAGTGGTAGAGGCGGTGATAGAGGAAGTGGTGAAGGCAGTGAAAGAGGCAGTGATAGAGGCAAGTGGTAGAGGCTGTGGTAGAGGCTGTGATAAGGCCAGTGATAGAGGCAGTGATAGATTGCAGTTGGTAGAGCAGTGGTAGAGGCAGTGGTATAGGCGTGATAGAGCAGTGGTAGAGGTAGTGATAGAGGCAGTGATAAGGCAGGTGGTAAAGCATGATATTGGCAGTGATAGAGGCAGTGGAAGAGGCGAGTGATAGAGGCAGTGGTATGAAGCAGTGATAGAGCAGAGTAGAGGCAGGTGGTAGAGGCAGTGATAGAGGCATTGGTAGAGTGCCGTGTAGAGGGCAGTGATAGAGGCAGTGGTAGAGCAGTGATAGAGGCAGTGGTAGGCAGTGGTGAGGCAGTGGTAGAGGCAGTGGAAGAGGCCAGTGTAGAAGGGCATTTAGAGAGTGTAGTGGTAGAGTCAGTTGATAGAGGCATTGGAGAGGCATGGTAGAGGGCAGTGGTATAGGCAGTGATAGAGGCAGTGGTAGAGGCAGTGGTAAGGCAGGTGAAAGAGGCAGTGGTAGAAGGCAGTGGTAGAGGCAGTGGTAGAGGCAGTGATAGAGGGCATTATAGAGGCAGTGGTAGAAGCAGTGATAGAGGCAGTGTTAGAGGCAGTGATAGAGGCAGTGGTAGAGGTCAGTGGAAAGAGCAAAGTGGGTAGAGGCAGTGATAAGGCAGTGGTAGAGGCATGGTAGAGGCATGGTATAGGCAGTGACAGAGGCAGTGAAGAGGCAGTGGTAGAGCAGTGGATAGAGGCAATGGTATAGGCAGTTTAGTATGCGGTGAAAGAGGCAGTGATAGAGGCAGTGGTAGAGGCAGTGATAGAGCAGTGATATGAGTCAGTAGGTATAGGCATGGTAGAGGCAGTGTAGAGGCAGTGATAGAGAGGCAGTGGTACAGTGGTAGAGGCAGTGATAGAGGCAGTGGTAGAGGCAGTGGTTAGAGGCAGGGGTAGAGCAGTGATAGAGGGCAGTGGTAGAGGCAGTGATAGAGTGCAGTGGAAGAGGCAGTATAGAGGCAGTGATAGAGGCAGAGGTAGAGGCAGTGATAGAGGTAGTTATAGAGGCAGTGATAGAGACAGTGATAGAGGCATAGATAGAGGCAGTGGTAAGAGGCAGTGAAGAGGCAGTGATAGAGGCAGTTATAGAGGCAGATGATAAGAGGCAGTGGTTATCGGCCGGTGATAGATGCAGTTATAGAGGCAGTGATCTAAGGCAGTGGTAGAGGCAGTGATAGAGGCAGTGAAGAGGGCAGTGATAGAGGCAGTGGTAGAGGCAGTGGTAGAGGCCAGTGATAGAGGCAGTGGTAGAGGCAGTTATTATGGAGTGAATAGAGGCAGTGAAAGAGTGCAGTTATAGAGGAGCAAGTGTTAGAGGCAGCGATAGAGGCAGTGGTAGAGGCAGTGGTAAGAGACAGTGATAGGGCAGTTACAAGGCAGAGATAAGAGGGCAGTGATAGAGGCAGTGATAGAAGGCAGTGGTAGAAGCAGTGATAGAGGCAGTGATAGGGAAGTGAAGAGGCAGTGATAGAGGCATTGGTAGAGGCAGTTTATAGAGGCAGTGGGTAGAACAGTGAAAGAGGCAGGATAGAGGCAGTGATAAGGGCAGTGGTAGAGGCAGTGAGAGAGGCAGTGATAGAGGCTAGTGATAGAGGCAGTGATAGAGGCAGTGGTAGAAGCACAGATAGGAGGCAGTGATAGAGGCAGTGTAGAGGCATGTGTAAGAGGCATTATAGATGCAGTGGTTAGAGGCAGTGGTAGAGGCATGTAGAGCAGTGATAGAGGCAGTTGGTAGAGCGCAGTGATGAGAGGCAGTGGTAGAGGCAGTGGTAAAGGCAGTGGATAGAGGCAGTGATTGAGGCATTGATAGAAGGCATGTGGTAGAGGCAGTGATAGAGGCAGTGGTAGATGCAGTGATAGAGGCAGTGGTAGAGGCAGTGGAGAGGCAGTGATAGAGGCAGTGATAGAGGCATTGATAGAGCAAGGTGGTAGAGGCAGTGATAGAAGCAGTGGTATAGGCAGTGATAGAGGCAGTGATAGAGGCAGTTGGTAGATGCAGTGGTAAGAGGCTGTGGTAGAGGCAGTTGGGGCTAGAAAGGCAGTGATAGATGCAGTGGTAGAGGCAGTGGTAGAGGCAGGTGGTAGAGCCAGTGATAGAATCAGTGGTAGAGTAGTGATAAGGCAGTGATAGGAGGCAGTGGTAGAAGCAGTGATATTGGCAGGATTATGCAGAGTAGAGGGCAGGATAGAGGCAGATGGTAAGAGTGCAGTGATAGAGGCAGGGGTAGAGCAGTGGTAGATGCAGGATAGAGGGCAGTGGTAGAGTATTAGGTAGAGCAGTGATAGAGGCAGTGTAGAGGCCAGTGATAGAGGCAGTGGTAGTGGCAGTGGTAGAGGCAGTGGTAGAGGCAGTGATAGAGGCAGTGGTAGAGGCAGTTATAGAGGTAAGTGGTGAGAGCCGAGTGATAGAGGCAGTCGTATGAGGCAGTGGTAGAGGCAGTGGTAGAGGCAGTGATAGAGGCAGTGGTAAAGGCAGTGGAAGAGGCGAGTGAATAGAGGCAGTGGTAGAGGCAGTGTAGGAGGCAGTGGTAGAGGCAAGTGATTAGAGGCAGTGATAGAGCATGTGGTAGAAGCATTGATACGATGGAAGTGATTAGAGGCAGGATAGAGGCAGTGGTAGAGGCAGTGATAGAGCAGTGGTAGAGGCAGTGATAGAGGCAGTGTAGAGGCTGGTAGAGACAGTGGTAGAGGCAGCGACAGAGGCAATGATAGAGGCAGGGTAACAGTGATATAGCAAAGGTAGAGGGAGTTATAGAGGTGGTGATAGAGGCAGTGATAGAGGCAGTGGTAGAGCAGTGATAGAGCAGTGATAGATGCAGTGGTAAGGCATTGTTAGAGGCAGTGTAGAGGCAGTGATAGAAGGCAGTGAAGAGACAGTGGTAGAGGCAAGTGATAGAGGCAGTGGTAGAGGCAGTGGTAAGGCAGTGGTAAGAGGCAGTGATAGAGGCCAGTGTAAGGCAGTTGATAGAGGCAGTGGTAGCGGCAGTGATAGAGGCAGAGAATAGAAGCAGTGTTAGAGGCAGTGATAGAGGTAAGTTATAAGAGGAAGTGATAGAGACAGTGATAGAGGCAGTGATATAGCAGTGGTAGAAGGCAGTGAAGAGAGGCATTTATAGAGGCCAGTGGATAGAGGCAGTGGTAGAAGGGCAGTTGATAGAGGCAGTTGATAGAGCAGTGGGTAGAGGCAGTGGTAGAGGCAGTTATATGGCAGTGATAGAGGCAGTGATAGAGGCAGTGATAGAGGCAGTTTTTAGATGAATTATAGAGCAGTGATAGAGGCAGTGATAGGAGGCAGTGGTAGAGGCAATTATAGAGGCGTGGTAGAGGCAGTGGTAGAGCAGTGATAGAGGCAGGTGGTAGAGGCATTGATAGAGGCAGTTCTAGATGGCAGTGATAGAGGCATGGATATAGGCAGTGATAGAGGCAGTGATAGAGGCCAGTGGTAGAGGCTTGTGGATAGAGGCAGTTATAAGGCAGTGATAGAGGCAGTGATAGAGGCAGTGATAGAGGCAGTGTAGATGCAAATATAGAGGCAGTGATAGAGCGCGTGATGAGGCATTGGTAGAGGCAATTATAGAGGCAGTGTTAGAGGCAGTGTAGAGGCCGTTAAGATGCAGTGGTAAGAGGCAGTTATTAGAGGCATGGTATAGGCAATTATAGAGGCAGTGATAGAGGCAGTGGTATAGGTAGTTAATAGAGGCCAGTGGTAGAAAGTCAGTTATAGAGCAGTATAGAGCCAGTGAATAGAGGAGTGGTAAGAGGCAGTTACAGATCAGATTGTAGGGGCTGTTTAGAGGCAGTGGTATAAGCAATGGTAGAGGCAGTGATAGAGGCAGTGATAGATGCAGTGGTAGCGGCAGTGATAGAGGCAGTGGTAAGGCAGTGTAGAGGCCAGTTATAGAGGCAGTGTTAGAGGCAGTTAAAGAGGCAGTGATAGAGGCAGTATAAGAGGCAGTATAGAGGCAGTGTAGAGGCAGTGACATAGGTAGTTATAGAGGCAGTGAAAGAGGCAGCGGTAGAGGGCCGTGAAAGAGGCAGTGATAGATGCAGTGGTAGGGCAGTGAATAGAGGCAGTGATATAGGTCATGATAGAGGCAGTGTAGAGGCAGTTATAGAGGCAGTGGTCTAGGCAGTGATATGAGGCAGTGTAGAGGCAGTGGTAGTAGGCAGTTATAGAGGCAGTTGAAGAGGCAGTTATAGAGGCAGTGTAGAGGCAGTGATAGAGGCAGTTACAGAGGCAGTGATAGAGGCAGTGATAGAGCAGTGGTAGAGGTCAGTGATAGAGGCAAGTGGTAGAGCAGTGATAGAGGCAATTTAGAGGCAGTTATAGATGCAGGGTAGAGGCATTAGAGGCAGTGCCTCATCATATCATCTGCCTCTATCACTGCTGTCTTACCACTGCCACTATCATGCCTCTATCATTGCCGTCAACCACTGCCTCTAAACCACTGCCTCTAATCATTCACTGCCTCTAACACTGCCTCTATCACTGCCTCTATCACTGCCATCTATCACTTCCGTCTACTGCTGCCTCTATCACTGCCTCTATCACTGCCTCTATCACTGCCTCTACCACTGCCTCATACCAGTGCCTCTACCACTGCCTCTATCACTGCCTCTAACACTGCCTCTATCACTGCCTCTACCACTGCCTCTATCACTGCCTCAACCATTATGCCCTACCACTGCCTATCACTGCCTCTACACTGCCTCCTATCACTTGCCTCAACACTGCCTCTATCACTGCTCTATCACTGCCTCAACCAACTGTCCCTCTACCACTGCCTCTATCACTGCCCTCTATCACTGCCTCAACCACTGCGCTACTACCACTGCCTCTATCACTGCCACTATCACTGCACTCTACCACAGTACTCAACCACTGCTCTATCGACGCCTCTACCACTGCCTCTATCACGGCCTTTACCACTGCTCTATCACTGCCTTCAACACTGCCTCTACCACTGTCTCTATCACTGCCTCTACCACTGCCTCCATCACTGCCTCTATCACTGCCTCTATCACTGCCTCAACCACTGCCTCTACCATGCTCTCACTGGCTCTATCACTGCTCTACCACTCCTCTATCACAGCCCTGTACCACTGCCTCTATCACTGCCCTTTCATGAGCTCTACCACTGCCTCAACCACAGCCTCTAACCACTGCCTCTATCACTGCCTCTATCACAGCCTCAAACCACTGCCTCAACACTTCCTCTATCACTCCTACTACCACTGCGCTCTAATCACGCCTCTACCAATGCCTCTAACACTGCCTCACCACAGGCCTCTACCACTGCCTCTATCACTGCTCTATCACTGCCTCAACACTGCCTCTACCACTGCGCTCTATCACTGCCTCGATCAGTGCCTCAATCCACTGCCACTACCACTGCCTCTACCACTGCCTCTATCACTCCACTACCACTGTCCTCTATCACTGCCTCTACCACTGTCCTCAACCACTGCCTCTATCACTGCCTCTATCACTGCCTCAACCACTGCCCATTACCACTGCCTCTATCACAGCCTCTAACACTGCCACTAATCACTGCCTCAACCACTGCCTCTACCACTGCCTCTATCAATGCCTCTATCACTTCCTTCTACCACTGCCTCTATCCACTGCCGTCTACCACTGCCTCTAACCACTGCCTCTACGCACTGTCCTTCTACCACTGCCTCTATCACTGCCTCTACCACTGCCTCTATCACTGCCTCTATCACTGCCTCTATCACTGCTTCTACCACTGCCTCTATCACTGCCTCTACCACGTGCCTCTATCACTGCCTCTACCACAGCATTCTTATAACCTGCCTCTATCACTGCCCTCTACCACTTCCTCTACCACTGCCTCTATCTCTGCCTCTACCACTGCCTCTATCACTGCCTCTATCATGCTTCTACCACTGCCACTAACCACTGCCTCTATCACTGCCTCTACCACTGCCTCTATCACTTGCCTCTATCACTGCTTCTAGCTGCCTCCTATCACTGCCTCTATCACTGCCTCTTACCACTGCCTCTACCACTGGCCCCCCCCCCCCCCCCCCCCCCCCCCCCCCCCTCTATCAGTGCCTCACCACAGCCTCTATCACTGCCTCTACCACTGCCTCTACCACTGCCTCTATCACTGCCTCTATCACTGCCTCTACCACTGCCTGCTAACACTGCCTCTATCCTCTCTACCACTCCTCTATCACTGCTGTCTACCACTGCCTCTATCACTGCCTCTACCACTGCCTCTATCACAGCCATTATCACTGGTCCCTCTATCACTGCCTCTACACTGCCTCAATGCACTGCCTCTATCACTGCTTCTACCACTGCCTCTACACTGGGGGCCTTTTTTTTTTTTTTTATTTTTTTTTTTTTTTTTTTTTTTTTTAAAAATTTTTTTTTTTTTTTTGTTTTATTTTTATTTTTTTTTTTTTTTTTTTTTTTAAATTTTCTTTTTTTTTTTTTTTTTTTTTTTTTGTTTTTTTTTTTTTTTTTTTTTTTTTTTGTTTGCTCTATCACTGCCTCTGACCACTGCCTCTATCACTGCCTCTATCACCTGCCTCAACCACGCCTCTATCACTGCCTCTATCACTGCCTCTACACACTGCCTCTATCTCCTGCCTCTACCACTGCCTCACCACTGCCTCTACCACGCCTCTATCACTGCCTCTACCACTGCTCTATCACTGCCTCTATCACTGCTTCTACACTGCCTCTATCACTGCCTCTACCATGCCTCTATCACTGCCGTCTATCACAGCTTCTATCCAATGCCTTCTGTCACTGCCTTCTATCACTGCCTCAACCACTGCCAACTATCACTGCCCTCTACCACTGCCTCTATCACTGCCTCTATTACAGCTTCTACACTGCCTCTACCACTGCCTCTATCACTGCCTCTATCCTGCCTCTAGACCCTGCCTCTATCACGCCCTCTAACCACTGCCTCTACCAACTTGCCTCTATTCACTGCCTCCTACCACTGCCTCTATCACTGCCTCTATCACTGCTTCTACCACTGCCTCTCTCTACAGCCTCTATCACGACCTCTACCACTGCCTCTATCAGTTTTTTTTAGGGGGCCTCTACCACTCCTCTATTACACTGCCCTCTATCACTGCCTCTATAACTGCCTCTACCACTGTCTTCTACCACTGCCTTATCACTGCCTCTACCACGGGGGGGGGGTGCCTCTACCAGCTGCCTCTATCACTGCCTCTATCACTGCCTCTACCACTGCTCTATCACTGCCCTAACACTGCACTCTATCACTGCCTCTATCACTGCCTCTACCACTGCCTCTACCACTGCTCTATCACTGCCTCTAACCACTGCCTTCTATCACTGTCTCTATCACTGCCTCTATGACTTGCCTCTACCACAGCCTCTACCACAGCCTCTACCACTGCCTCTATCACTGCCCACCACTGCCTCTATCACTGTCCTCTACCACTGCCCTCTATGCACTGCCTCTACCATTGCCTCTACCCACAGCTTCTAAATCACTGCCTCTACCACTGCCTCTACCACTGCCCTCTAACCACTGGCCTCACCACTGCCTCTATCACTGTCTCTATCACTGCCTCTACCACTGCTCTACACTTCCACTACCACTGCCTCTAACCACTCTCTACCACTTGCCTCTATCACTGCCACATCACTGCGCCCTCTACACTGCCCACCACTGCCTCTATCACGCTCTACTCACTGCCCTACCACGCCTTCCAATCAGTGCCTCTATCACTGCCTCTTCCACTGCCTCTATCAACACTGCCTCTATCACTGCCTCTACCACTGCCTCTGCCACAGCCTCTACACTGCCTCTATCCTGCCTCTACCACTGCCTCTATCACTGCCTCTCCCTCTGCCTCTATCACTGCCCTTACCACTGCTCTATTCCACAGCCTCTACCACTGCCTCTACCACTGACTCTATCACTGCCTCTACCACTGCCTCAACACTGCTCTATCACTGCCTATACCACTGGCTCCTACCACTGCCTCTATCACTGTCTCTATCACTGCCGCTACCACTGCCTTCTATCACTGCCTCTCACTGCCTCTACCACTGCCTCTACCACTGCCTCTATCACTGCCTCAACCACGCCTCTACACTGCCTCTCCACTGCCTCTATCACTGCCTCTACCACTGCCTCTACCACTGCCTCTACAGTGCCTCTAACACTGCCTCTTCCACTGCCTCTATCACTGCCTCTATCACTGCCTCTACCACTGCAATCTGCCCTGCCTCTACCACTGCCGTCTATCACTGCCTCTACCACTGCCTCTATCACTGGCCTCTACCACTGCCTCTTCACTGCCTCACCCACTGCCTCTACCACTGCCTCTACCACTGCCTCTATAACTGCCTCTACCACTGCCTCTATCACTGCCTCCACCACTGCCTCTACGGCTCTACCACTGCCCTCTACCACTGCCTCTATCACTGCCTCTATCACTGCCTCACCACTGTCCTCTAAACCACTGCCTCTACCACTGCCCTCTATCACTGCTCTACCACTGCTCTACCACTGCCTCTATCACTGCCTCTACCACTGCCTCTACCACTTGCTCTACACCACCTGCCTCTACCACTGCGTCTATCCACTGCCTCTACCACTGCTCTACACTTGCCGCTACACTGCCGTCTATCACTGCCTCTACCACTGCCTGCTACCACTGCCTTTTTCACTGCCTCTACCACTGCCTCTACCACTGCCTCTAACCACTGCCTCTACCACAGCCTCTACCACTGCCTCAAGCCACTGCCTCTATCACTGCCCCTCTATCACTGCCACTAACCACTGCCTCAACCACTGCCACGTACCACTGCCTCTATCACTGCCCTACCACTTGCCTCTACCACTGCCTCTATCACTGCCTCTACTCACTGCCTCTACACTGCCTCTATCCTGCTTCTACCACTGCCTTCTAACCACTGCCTCAACCACTGTCCTCTACCACGCTCTACCACTGCCTCTATCACTGCCTCAACCACTGCCTCTATCACTGCCTCTAGTCACGGCCTCAATCACTGCCCTCTACCACTGCTCAACCACTGCCTCACACTGCCTCTATCACTGCCTCTTACCAACTGCCTCTATCACTGCCTCTATCACTGCCTCTACCATGCTCTACCACTGCCTCTATCACTGCCTCTACCACTGCTCAACCACTGCCTCTATCACTGCTCTAACACGCCTCTACACTGTCCTCTATCACTGCCTCCTATCACTGCCTCTGCACTGCCTCTACCACTGCCTCTACCACAGCCTCTACCACGCCTCTACTCACTGCCCTCTATCACTGGCCTCTATCACTGCTCTATCACTGCCTCTACACTGCCTCTACCACTGCTCTATCACTGCCTCTACACTGCCTCTACCACTGCTCTAGTCACTGCCTCTACCACTGCCTCTACCACTGCCTCTACCACAGCCCTCTACACGCTCTACCACTGCTCTACCACGCCTCTACCACTGCCTCTACACTGCCTCTACCACTGGCCCTCTACCACTGCCTCTACCACTGCCTCTACCACTGCCTTCTACACTGCAGTCACACACAATCTACAAGCACCAACTACTGATGCTATATTGTGAAATGTTGTAAGAAGCAGGAGACTAATACTCAACTCCAGCATAAACAATAGTCACACTGACGCTGCGTCAACCACTTCCTTCACCAATGCTTTCAACCCTCGTATTTTTGAACAATTTCCTTCTACAATTCTATCGTATTTAATATATTATTTATTATTATTATTATTATATTAATATTATTATTATTATTATTAGCAGTAGCAGTAATTTTGATTCTTGGCTGTGTTCAAGAGTAAACAAATGATGTCACCGTCCAATACCTGTCCGAATAGCCATCAAATATGCAGTCCCCATGGATTTATTTATTTATTTAATTTATTTAGTTTATTTAACAATTTGAGCACGACAAACAGAGGTACAAAAAATACAGATATGACGAAGCATGCCAAAAGCCACTATACAATGGCATGACCATTACGGGCTGGCTTAAAATTAAACTTAAGATTAACTAAGTCCAATGATGAAATCAGTGATAAAACATTAATGTAAACAGATTTACTATAAAGCACAAGTGAAGTATACAAGACAGGTATATGGTTGCATGCATTTGTTGTACATTCAAGTAGAATGGAGTATTCTGTTAGGTAGTGTAGTTTAAAAAATAATAAAGTTAGATTGGGTTTTTAGGTTTAACATTTTATGTGATATAATTGTGAGAAACATTTAAGATATACAATTTATAAGTTCAGTTATTCAGTATTTTATTATGGTTTGGGTGAGTAAGTGATCTTTGAGAAGTGACTTGAATTTATAAACAGGTAGTGTTTCTTTTATATTTACAGGTCAATGAATTCCAGATTTAGAGGCCTTTTTAATAAAGTGCATTGAGTTTTTTACATAGTGTGAGATGGACACGAGGAATATCTAAGATGACTGTGCCGTTGTGTTATGGTCATGTGTTCTGTTGAGTTGGCAAGGAGAATTGTATGAGGGAATGGTTAATATCAGAGTTAGAAGTGTTTCTAAATGTTATGAATAGGTGCAGTAATAAGTATGGATGTTTTGTATGGTGAAGTAGGGTTTAGTGTATTGAATATTGGAGGATGTGTCTGCCTATAGTGAGAATTTTGTACATACTAACTAGCAGGATGGGTTTACATTATTATACTGTAGTTTAATAAGCAATAATGAACAAAACACTCACCACACATGGAGTGAGGGCTTGCGCCATTGAGGGGGTCGGAGGGAGGTTATTAGGAAGCTTGCAGTGGTGGAGGCAGTGTATTTAACCCTTTGAGGGTCGACGCCTCGTCAGAAACTCGTTCTCAGGTCGGCCAAATTTTAAAAAAAAAAATAATTTTTTTCTTATGAAAAGATAGAGAATCTTTATCCCCCGATCATAATGACAACCAAAAATATGAATTTTGGGAAAACTTACGGAATTAATATGTCTCGCGAAGTTTTGAGGTTCTTGGCGATGTTTTACGCAAACGGTCGATTTTGCCCAATTTGAGCCCATTTTTCTGGCCAATTCCTCTGTACTAGTCGACAAAACATGAATATTTCGCTAGAACTACATTTTTCCTATTGAATGAGTGCAAGATAACCACCCATTTTTACCATTGTTTCCCCAACTATCCAATACCAGTGGTCCGAAATTAGCAATTTTGCCAATTTCACACAAATTTCAAAAAAATGCCAATTTCCGAATAGGGTCCAGAACAAACAAGAATACATTCCTGGCACCTAAAATGACATGTTCTTCTGTCATTATCACGTCTCAAGACCCCTCATACATTCTTTTGCTTTCCACTTTGAAATTTTTAGTTCTCACAAAAATATAAGATAGTACTGTTATGCAGACTAACTGCATTAGTGTAAAAAAAGGTATAAATCATATTGGCGCACTGCAAAAGAATTTAACTCACCAGTTGAATGTGTAATTGGAACGCTTGGCATGATCATTACATCCTATTCCACATTGAACAAACATAAATCCCTAATATTACACTCAGCATCATATCCCGACTCCTTTAAATCATACACACGTTCAGTTAATGCAATGATATCAAAGTTCCCAGATACGCAATACCAACGTATTTCATTTAATTTTATTTCATACTACTTCGCACTGTTAGCATAAAATACCATCATATGTTTTTTCTTCTGCACATTTTTCCTATTCATCTTTGTTTTACACAATTTCTGAAATTTACATTTACCCAGAGTTACTCCATGACAGTTACTATTAAGATCTTAAATATCAGAGCATAAGTCAATAATCCATACTCATTATTAATCATTTCTCCAAACCCATACCTCTAACTAAACCTAGTTTAAGTCCTAACAACCCCCTCAACGGAGTTTACAAGAAAACCCCACACCTGCCGCTGGATAAGTGAAACCCCATCCTGGCATATATGTCATTTCGGCCATAGAAGTTGTCCCAGTTGTCATGATGGTACTGCATATCCTTACATGTTTTATCCAGACAACAATTAATACCAATTGCTCTGGCAACCATTCATTACCAACACCTCTTCTTGCAAAATAGCCGCAATAACAGGGCGCAGGGCGCCCCCACCCTTCTTCCTAATCATGTCTATACTTGTCCTGACTTTTCCTAACTAAATCCTCACTTCACTCTTCTAATACGCTGCCTACATCAATGCCTCCAGCACTAAGGCAAATTAAAAGGATTGATCCCCATTACCGTTCATGATGTTGTCAATTCCTTCTAACAATGTCCTCCATCCCAGCCCAGGAAAGCATACCCTTGTCTCCTACTCCTGTCCGTCCAAGCAGAAGCCCTATCCATGTATCTAACCTGCTATCCCCAACAACACAATATTTCCTTGCTCCTTGTTAGTCGTTCGTCGTGACGATTCCCTGTAGTAGACTCACATTCGTCGGGTAGCACCGAGAATTGCGTTGGAGGTTTCCACGGAGTTTCCAACGCAGTCTCCTTCTTTCTTCATCGTTTCTGAAAACAAATAAAAATCCATACGAAAATACAGTGCAAAGTCGCTGTTTTAGGCCAAAAAAACGGTGAAAGTTTTTTTTTTTCATTATACACTGTGTGCTGCAGGATTTTTTTTATACTGTGCACACTGACCACATAGACCCATTCTTTCATATGGAGGCCTACCAGCCTTTCCCGCGAGATTTGACGGCGCTAGAATTTATGCGTACTAGTACGTCAAAAACCCCTGCGCGTAAGACGTACTAGTACGTCTGAAACCCTCAAAGGGTTAATAACATACATGTTATTAAGCCATAACGTATGTATTTAGTACAATTTACGACGTTTTCATGTATTTTATGATTGTTAATGGTTCAACAAGTTAAGGAAGCAGTATTGTATTATATTTCCCTACAATATATTGGGGCATCAAACATTCACGGTTTTTCAACATTCACGAGGCTCTTAATCCCCTAACCCCCGCGAATGTTGAGGGAGAACTGTACTCAACTATATCCAATACAAGACCACTGTAAAAATCACAAAGCACAAACAATTTTATACCAAAGTGTTTCCTCTTGCTTGGAATGTATTGCTTGAATAAGAGTCTTCCCTTGAACAGAATCAAAGACTCATCAATAACAAGCTTCCTGAAGGGATAAAAATACATATTGAATTACTGTTTCAGATACATGAACACATTCCTAATCTTATATAACCTGTCGTTTCTGTCAGGCCTGGTTTTGTCTGAGAGTGAAGCATACATAATAGTAGCACAAATCGACTCACTCCTTTTTATATCACTGAAACCGGGGGTTGCAATCAGGCGGTCTGTTGACCAGTATTGTTTATAATGTTCATAGAATTAAACCGACAATATGTAAAGTTAAGTGGACACAAATGCAACTAATGTGATATTTTTGTTGTGGCAACATTTCGCTCTCCAGGAGCATTGTCAAGGCCGTTACAAAAAAGTACATGGACACAGAGGGTATATATAGGCTCAGAGTGAGCTGCAATACTAGTGGTAGTAGTAGTAGTGACATGAGTTGTAGCAGTAGTAGTAGTAGTAATACAATATGGTACAACAATTAACTCGTACATGAGTAAAAGGATCTAAAATCTAATACTTGGGCAACATAAAAATAGATTAGACAAATATAGACTGGATAGAGAAGGCCTGTTTCAGTGTTCACTCTCTGTAATGTGCTTTGTGTAGTATTAACAGGAGAGACTATGTGATGCCAGGGTTTACTGTTTTCAGGAGGATTCTTGCTAAGACTTCAGAGATGGTGAAGCTGCCTTTGTTTTGTTTAATTGTATTCGAAACTGCGATTAGTGCTGATTCAAGGCACTTGCGTCTGCGGAAATTATTTTCTTTGATCACTAATTGGGCGTCCCTGAATTTCATGAGATGATTGGTGGAATTTCGGTGTTGTACACAGGCGTTGTTCAAGTTATCATTCCTACATGTGTAAATGTGTTCATTGAGGCGGGTGTCAAGGTTTCTTGCTGTTTCACCTACATAAATCTTGTCACAGCCTCCACAGGGTATAGTGTAAACCCCTGCATTGACTGGTTCTTGGTGCTTTGATTTTGTCTTGGTTAGATCCTTGTTGAAGTGCTGAAGTAATGGCAACTCTGGGGTTTAGCTTTGTGAAAGCACTTTAGAAACATTCAGTGCAACCTGGCTGTTGGGAAGAATTATAACTTTGTCGGGAGTGGTGTTGGTGCATGGAGAATTAATGATCAGAAGAGCTTTTTTCTTGCAATCTTTGATGAAAAAGGAAGGAAAATGTAACTCAGTGAAGGTTTGGTGAATGTATGTACATTCCTCATCAAGAAACTCAGGACTACAAATTCGGTATGCTCTTAGAAAAGACCCAGTGATGATGCCTCTTTTGGTCTTAGTATCTTGACTGGAATAGAAGTGTGTGAGATCATTTTTATTGGTAGGTTTCCAATAAACTTGAAATCTTAGGTTGTTGTCTACTTCATGAATGAGGACGTCGAGGAAAGGTAGCTTGTCATTGGACTTTTCTTCTAGTGTAAACTGGATCGCCGGTTCAAATGCATTGAGCCTTGCCTGAAGATTCCGTTCATCAAAACATTTGTGAGTTATTATGAGGATGTCGTCCACGTAATGTAACCAACTGACGCTTGAGGGGATGATGTATGCGAAGTGTTCAGACACTAGGTGTTCCATGTATAAGTTGGCTAGGACGGCACTGATGGGGGACCCCATTCCCGTGCCATAGGTTTGTTTGTAGACCTTGATATTGATAGGAAAACAGTTGAAATTAACACAGAGTTCAGTCAAGTCAACAAAATCTTCGGGAGGTAGAGGAAGTTTAAGGTCCTGATTGACTTTACGTCGTAGAACCTCGATGGCTTCTGTGGTAGGTACTTTTGTGAAGAGGGAAGTCACGTCCAAACTGCTTAGTTTCTTGTTACGGATGGAGAGGTTTTGGATCCGGTTGAGAATGTTGCCTGAGTGTTTAAGATGAGCGGGGCTTATGGTCCTCAAAAGGCAGGAAAGATATTTGGCAAGAACTCCGGCTAGTTTGTGTGGGAGCACTGCCTATTCCTGATGTGATTGGTCTGAGAGGAATATTGTGTTTATGGGTCTTGGGTAAACCATACATGTGTGCTGGTTTAGGGTTGCTGGGTAACAAGTACAGAAGTTTATTCCCTTCTCTAGTGCATTTGAGTATTTGTCTGGTTTTGTATAGAAAATCTTTGGTGAGCGTCTCCCATTGTTGAGTGCTGATGGGTTTGTATGTAGACTGATCACTCAAAAGGTCCATCATTTCAGTTTTGTAGTCACTGGTGTTGAGTATGACGAGTCCACCTCCTTTGTCGGCGGTGGTGACAATGTTGGGGTCGTTGGCGAGGTCCTTAAGGGCAGTGATGTATCATCTACAAAGATTAGGAGAAGAAGGTTCACATAAAGCTGCAGTGAGAATGTCTTGTATATAACCCTTCTGGAAGTTGCTGTCACTGTGTCTATGGTTCCGAACTAGGGTTTATTTGATGGTTTGCATATTTGGTTTAAATTTGATCGCAACTCATTTCTTGTTTTTTATAGT
>NC_069429.1:39593901-39620673 GCF_026875155.1 Cherax quadricarinatus | reverse complement strand
GCTTTTCCAAAAAAATGCCTTAGTTGCACTTGTGTCCTTTTACTTACAATTGTATGTAATTCTACCAACATTATTACAATCTTGGACACCGAACAAAATGGACATTTCAGCAGACATTATTTGGCCCCTCTTCCTCTGCCAAAGCTACGCAAAAACCCAAAAACTTCCACAAGATTGCCTGGCGGAGAGGTGATCCCAAATTTACCCCTCAAACTCTCCAACCCCAAACACCCCTTCTCTCCAGTCCCCAAGTTACTTAACTAATGGGAAGAATTTTTCTAACATCGCTAAGGAAACCTTTGAAATGCAAGGAATATGAGGGCCAACTTCAATTGACCAACACCTGTGAGCATTTTCTCAGCAAGTCACCACACCCCAACTTAAACGTTAAAATCAATGAAAAACTTCAGTCCCTTTGCCTAACAGTCTAGGGAAGGGAAATGGGACACAAATCCCTGATAAAAAAACTTTCGTTGACCTTAACGACTATGAAAAAAAAGCACTGAGTCTGGGACCAATTTAAAACCAACTATGCAAACCCTATCAACTAAACCCCTATTTACCAGGAAATAACACAGTGACGCAACTTCCAAAGGGTTATATACAAGACTTTCCCACTGCGCTTTATGTAAACCCTTTCTTCCCCAAATTTTTGGATGACATCATGAGGGGTAATGGGAGCAATCCTATTTCGTCTCTGTGGAGGCAACGTGTTGGCAGCGGGGGGTGAGGACCGATTAGCGGGTATAGGTCAGAAAAAGAAATAATTAAAGTAAGGGTGGGGAACCCCTTTCATAGTGGTTTTTTGCCAAGGGGGGGGGTTTTGGAAGTGAATGGTTTCCGGGGCAATTGGGTCAATTGCTGGCTGGACAAATACTGTAAAAAAAAAAATGCGGTAACATTCTTTGACAACGGGGACCTCTTCTATGGCAAAAGACATGTATGCGGGGATGGGGTTCACTTATCTAGGTGTGGGGGGGGAAAGCACTGGCAACTGCAGTGGAGGGCAGTTGGGATTTTAAACTAGAATAGTTAGTGGTAGGGGTTTTTGGCGGGAAAACAGGAATCCCAGTGTAGTAATTTACGAGTTCTGGGGGAAAAGTAATAATAAGAACGAATAGATATTAAAAAACCCCGGGCCCTTTGGGGTGAAAAAGACGGAAATAGGTTTAGTAAAAAATGAAATGAGCGGGAAGGGGGAAAAGGGAAAAAGGGGAAGTCTTTCATTTTTTTTATGAAATTGCCGTAGTGCTAGGAAAAAGATGGACGGTTGAGATTATTGCATGAGGTAACATTGTTTTTTTTCCCTTTAAATAGCGGGGTTTAAATTAAAAAAGGGGGAAAAAAAAAGCGCGGAATGTCAAATTCAGGTTTTAAAATTTGTTCCAAGAAGATAGAATATTGGAGGGGGGTGGGGGGGCTTTACTCCCGGATCGCTTGAATTTTTGCATAAAAACGGGTTTTAAGTTGAAGTAACACATCAAGTTTTTTTGGATAGAATTTCGAGGGCATGAAAAACGATTTTGGAGTGATATACCGTCCCCCAAACTAGTAGGGACCAAGGGAAACTACTATGGGGGGAAATTTTTAAAGGGCCACAAGGCACGAAAATGTAGTAATTCTAGGAACTTTAATTTTATTGTTGTTTGGAATTTTTTTACGGGGGAATTTAGAATCGTCGCTTCTTAAGGGTATTTCAGGTTTGTTTTTGAAGCGTTTGGACAGAACCTACAAGGGGAAATAACCTGCTTGCTTAGTTAGCAAACAATGAACCCCCTTTTAAAAATTTTAAAAAATTTTCAGAGGAACTGGGTCTAGCGACCACAAATCATTACATTTAGCTTAAAAGGAAGTAGATAGTACGATAACTCGTAACATCCCGTTTTTCGCTTAGAGATTACGAGGGGCTTAAAGAACCTTATCATCTGTGATGGGTAACAAAGAAGTACAAAGACGTTTTTAAACATATCTGCTCTCAAAGATTTTTATCCCAATAAAGAAATTAGATCAAATAGAAATCCCCAAAGGATAAAAAAAGGCTCAAATATCATGGGGCATAAAAAGGAATTATAGGCTATCAAAAGAGGTAGGGTCATCTATGAATCAGTAATTTTGACATAAGGGGGGACTTTAAAAAAGGGGGATAAGAAAAGCTAAAAGGGACTATAAAATTAAATTGCTAGGGATTCTAAAACAAACCCAAAAAATTTTTTTCAGGCTATAGAACAAAAGTTAGAGATAAGATAGGTCCCCTTAAAATAACTAGGGGACCTTACTGCAATGGAAAAAAGTGCTTGATTTTAAAAAAAATTTTTTTTCTCTCAGTTTTACAAGGAAGACATAACAATTTCCAGTAATTAATTTTTTCAGTGGCTAAAGAAAAAATTATGTAAAAACACATCACTTTGGGGATGGTTGGGGAGGGATAACAGACGAAGCAAAAATAAGTCGCCGGGTCCTGATGAGGTTTTTTTTAAGGGGCTAAGGAAAGCAAAAAGGGAAATCTGTGAACCATTAACTAAATTTTTAATTTATTCTTCAAACGGTTAGTGTTTTGATATGTGGAAATGGCTAATTAACTCCTATTTTTTAAAAAAGGGGACAAGTCGTTACCGTCAAATTACCGCCCAATAAGCCCCGACCTCAATTGAGGGAAATTTCTAGAGTCAAATTTTACTGAATTATAAAAAGCCATCTGATAAAATACTTGATTAATATACTCAGCAGGATTTACAAGAGGCCGGGTTTTTCTAACAAAAATTTTTAACTTTTTTCAGTAAAGCTTTTGAGGCGTTTACCACAATAAAAATTTTATATTTTTTTTACTTAGATTTTTGTAAGGGGTTTTGATAGAGTACCGCACCATAACTGTTAAAGAAAGTGGGAGCCCCTGGCAGGGGGGGAAAAATGCTCTCGTGGGTCGAGCAGCTCACGACAGAACAGAGAGGTCCCTAAATGGGTTAAATCCGAGGGGGTTGTAACAATTGCGTTCCACGGGATCGTCTTGGGCCCCCTTTTTGTTTATAAATATATCAAGTTTGATGAGGGAATTACTAGGATATGGCAAATTCGCCGATGACACAAAGATAGGTAGGATAATTGATTCAAAAGTAGAGTTAGGGAAAATTCAGGAGGACTTAAACAACTCTATTTTGGGCAAAAAAGGGGGAAGCAGTTCAATGTAGATAAGTAAGGTTTTGAGCTTGGGGGTGCCCAAACCCTAGACTTATAAATTAAATGAGTAGAAATAGCCAACGATTGCGAAAAGGACTTGGGGGTTTATGGTGGCACAACCTTAAAAAGACAGCAATGCCCAAGGTCGTAATAAGGCAAAAGATTTTGGATTTAATCAAGAAGGTAAAACAAAGTCCCGAGGCATACTGCAGCTTTAACATCATAGAAGGCCTCACCCTTTATTATGCATCATTTGGTCTCCTATTTCAAAAAGGACATAAATTCGTTAGAAAAAATTCAGCGTAGGATGACTAAATTATACATAGCATCAGAAATCTTCCTTATGAAGAAGATTGAAGATCTTAAGTTACATTCACTTGTTAGACGAAGAATGAGGGGAGACTGATCGAAGTGTATAAGTGGAAGATAGGTATTAATAAGGGGATATTAATAAGGTCTTGAGGATGTCTCTCCAAGAGAGAACCCGCATAATGGATTTAAATTAGATAAGTTAGATTTAGAAAGGACATAGGAAAGTATTGGTTTGGAATAGGGTAGTTGATGAGTGGAACAGTCTACCTAGTTGGGTTATTGAGGCTAGGACTTTGGGTAGTTTCAAATCTAGGTTGGATAAGTACATGAGTGGGAAGGGTTGGATTTGAGTGGGACTTTCACATCAGAGCTTATTTCTTGGGTAGCATTGAAAATTGGGTTGGGTAAATGTTTTGTTAGTGGGATGAATTGTAAAGGACCTGCCTAGTATGGGCCAGCAGGCCTCCTGCAGTGTTCCTCCTTTCTTATGTTCTTATGTTCTTATGATACATCACTGCCCTTAAGGACCTCGCCAACGACCCCAACATTATCGTCACCACCGCCGACAAAGGAGGTGGACTCGTCATACTCAACACCAGTGACTACAAAACTGAAATGATGGACCTTTTGAGTGATCAGTCTACATACAAACCCATCAGCACTCAACAGTGGGAGATGCTCACCAAAGATTTTCTATACAAAACCAGACAAATACTCAAATGCACTAGAGAAGGGAATAAACTTCTGTACTTGTTACCCAGCAACCCTAAACCAGCACACATGTATGGTTTACCCAAGACCCATAAACACAATATTCCTCTCAGACCAATCACGTCAGGAATAGGAAGTGCTCCACACAAACTAGCCGGAGTTCTTGCCAAATATCTTTCCTGCCTTTTGAGGACCATCAGCCCCGCTCATCTTAAACACTCAAGCGACCTTCTCAACCGGATCCAAAACCTCTCCATCCGTAACAAGAAACTAAGCAGTTTGGACGTGACTTCCCTCTTCACAAAAGTACCTACCACAGAAGCCATCGAGGTTCTACGACGTAAAGTCAATCAAGACCTTAAACTTCCTCTACCTCCCGAAGATTTTGTTGACTTGACTGAACTCTGTGTTAATTTCAACTGTTTTCCTATCAATATCAAGGTCTACAAACAAACCTATGGCACGGGAATGGGGTCCCCCATCAGAGCCATCCTAGCCAACTTATACATGGAACACCTAGAGTCTGAACACTTCACATACATCATCCCCTCAAGCGTCAGTTGGTTACGTTATGTGGACGACATCCTCATAATAACTCCCAAATGTTTTGATGAACGGAATCTTCAGGCAAGGCTCAACACATTTGAACCAGCGATCCAGTTTACACTAGAAGAAAAGTCCAATGACAAGCTACCTTTCCTCGACGTCCTCATTCATGAAGTAGACAACAACCTAAGATTTCAAGTTTATTGGAAACCTACCAATAAAAATGATCTCACACACTTCTATTCCAGTCAAGATACTAAGACCAAAAGAGGCATCATCACTGGGTCTTTTCTAAGAGCATACCGAATTTGTAGTCCTGAGTTTCTTGATGAGGAATGTACATGCATTCACCAAGCCTTCACTGAGTTACATTTTCCTTCCTTTTTCATCAAAGATTGCAAGAAAAAAGCTCTTCTGATCATTAATTCTCCATGCACCAACACCACTCCCGACAAAGTTATAATTCTTCCCAACAGCCAGGTTGCACTGAATGTTTCTAAAGTGCTTTCACAAGCTAACACCAGAGTTGCCATTACTTCCAGCACTTCAACAAAGGATCTAACCAAGACAAAATCAAAGCACCAAGAACCAGTCAATGCAGGGGTTTACACTATACCCTGTGGAGGCTGCGACAAGATTTATGTAGGTGAAACAGCAAGAAACCTTGACACCCGCCTCAATGAACACATTTACACATGTAGGAATGATAACTTGAACAACGCCTGTGTACAACACTGAAATTCCACCAATCATCTCATGAAATTCAGGGACGCCCAATTAGTGATCAAAGAAAATAATTTCTGCAGACGCAAGTGCCTTGAATCAGCACTAATCGCAGTTTCGAATACAATTAAACAAAACAAAGGCAGCTTCACCATCTCTGAAGTCTTAGCAAGAATCCTCCTGAAAACAGTAAACCCTAGCATCACATAGTCTCTCCTGTTAATACTACACAAAGCACATTACAGAGAGTGAACACTGAAACAGGCCTTCTCTATCCAGTCTATATTTGTCTAACCTATTTTTATGTTGCCCAAGGAATAGATTTTATATCCTTTTACTAATGTACGAGTTAATTGTTGTACCATATTATATTACTACTACTACTACTACAACTCATGTCACTACTATTACTACTACTACCACTAGTATTGCAGCTCACTCTGAGCCTATATATACCCTCTGTGTCCATGTACTTTTTTGTAACGGCTTGACAAAGCTCCTGGAGAGCGAAATGTTGCCACAACAAAATATCACATTAGTTGCATTTGTGTCCTTTTACTTTACATATTGTCGGTAATTCTATGAACATTATAAACAATACTGGTCAACAGACCACCTGATTGCAACCCCAGGTTTCAGTGATATAATAGGAGTGAGTCGATTTGTGCTACTATTATGTATGCTTCACTCTCAGACAAAACCAGGCCTGACAGAAACGACAGGTTATATAAGATTAGGAATGTGTTCATGTATCTGAAACAGTAATTCAATATGTATTTTTATCCCGTCAGGAAGCTTGTTATTGATGAGTCTTTGATTCTGTTCAAGGGAAGACTCTTATTCAAGCAATACATTCCAAGCAAGAGGAAACACTTTGGTATAAAATTGTTTGTGCTTTGTGATTTTTACAGTGGTCTTGTATTGGATATAGTTGAGTACAGGTCTCCCTCAACATTCGCGAGGGTTAGGGGATCAAGAGCCTCATGAATGTTGAAAAACCGTGAATGTTTGGTGCCCCAATATATTGTAGAGAAATATAATACAATACTGCTTCCTTAACTTGTTGAACCATGAACAATCATAAAATACATGAAAACGTCATAAATTGTACTAAATACATACGTTATGCCTTAATAACATGTATGTTATTAAATACACTGCATCCACCACTGCAAGTTCCATACTACCCTCCCTCCGACCCCCTGCAACTGGCAGCCAGCCCTCCCACCAGTGTAGTGGGTGAGTGTTTTGTTAGTATTTGCTATTAAACTACAGCATAAATTAATGTAACCCATCCATGACTGGCATATTAGGAATTGGCTATTCGGAAAGATATTGGACGGTTGACTCATGTGTTTACTCTTGAACACACAAACGAATCAAATTTCTTCTACTGCTAATAATAATAATAATAAATATTAATATAATAATAATAATAATAATATATAATAATAATAATAATAATAATAAATACGATAGAATTGAGAAGGAAATTTGTACAAAATACGAGGGTTGCAGCAGTGGTGAAGGAAGTGGTTGACGCGCGTCATGTGTGATTTTGTTAGGATGAGTGAGTATTAGTTCTCCGTTGCTCTTACAAACATTTCACATATTCATTGTATTTGGTGCTTGTAGATGTGTGTGCTGTAGTGGTTGAGGCAGTGGTAGAGGCTAGTGGTAGAAGGCAGTGATAAGAGGCTGTGATTGAGGCAGTGATAGAGGCAGTGATAGAGGCAGTGGTAGAGCTGTGGTATGAGGCAGTGGTAGAGGCAGTGATAGAGGCAGTGGTTTATAGGCGTGGGTAGAGGCAGTGATAGAGGCCAGGATAGAGGGCAGTTATAGAGGCAGTGGTAGAGGCATTGATAGAGGCAGTGGTAGAGGCAGTGGTAGAGGCAGTGGTAGAGGCAGTGGTAGAGGCAGTGATAGAGGCAGTGGATAGAGCTCAGTGGTAGAGGCAGTGATAGAGGCACTGATAGAGGCATGATAGGGGCAGTGGTAGAGGCGTGGTAGAGGCAGTGTTAGAGGCAGTGATTGAGGCAGTGGTAGAGTGCAGTGATAGAGGCAGTGGTAGAGGCGTTATAGAGGCAGTGGTAGAGGCAGTGGTAGAGGCAGTGGTAGAGGCAGTGATAGAGGCAGTGGTAGAAGCAGTGATAGAGGCAGTGATAGAGCAGTGGTAGAGGCAGTGATAAGAGGCAGTGATAGAGGCAGTGGTAGAGGCAGTGGTAGAGGCCAGTGGTAGAGGCAGTGATAGAGCAGTGGTAGAGGCAGTGGTAGAGGCAGTGATAGAGGCAGTGATAGAGGCAGTGGTAGATATAAAAAATAAAAAAAGGCAGTGGTAGAGGCAGTGATAGAGGCAGTGGTAGAGGCAGTGTAGAGGCAGTGATAGAGGCAGTGGTAGAGGCAGTGATAGAGCAGTGGTAGAGGCAGTGATAGAGGCAGTGGTAGAGGCTGTGGTAGAGGCAGTGATAGAGGCAGTGATAGAGGCAGTGGTAGAGGGCAGTGATAGAGACAGTGGTAGAGGCAGTGATAGAGGCAGTGGTAAAGGCAGTCGTAGAAATGCAGTGATAGAGGCAGTGTTAGAGGCAGTGGTAGAGGCAGTGATAGAGCAGTGGTTGAGGCAGTGGTAGAGGCAGTGATAGAGCAGTGATAGAGGCCAGTGCTAGACGCATGATAGAGGCAGTGATAGCGGCATTGATAGAGGCAGTGGTAGAGGCAGTGATACAGGCAGTGGTAGAAGCAGTGATAGAGGCAGTGATAGAGGCAGTGGTAGAGGCAGTGATAGAGGCAGTGGTAGAGGCAGTGGTAGAGGCAGTGATAGAGGCAGTGATAGAGGCAGTGCTAGAAGCAGTGATAGAGGCAGTGATAGAGGCAGTGATAGAGGCAATGATTACAGGCAGCCAAATGTAGAAGCAGTGATAGAGGCAGTGATAGAGGCAGTGATAGAGGCGTGGTAGAGGCAGTGGTAGAGGCAGTGATAGAGGCAGTGGGGAGGGCGGGGGGCGCTAGGGGCAGTGATAGGGGCAGTGGTAGAGGCAGTGAATAGAGGCAGTGGTAGAGGCAGGGTAGAGGCAGTGGTAGAGGCTGTGGTAGAGGCAGTGAATACTGGCAGTGGTAGAGGCAGTGTAGAGGCAGTGGTAGCATGCAGTGTTTGAGGCAGTGATAGAGGCAGTGATAGAGCAGTGATAGAGGGCAGTGGTAGAGGCAGTGATAGAGCAGTGGATAGAAGCAGTGATAGAGGCAGTGATAGAGGCAGTGATAGAGGCCAGTGATAGAGGCTGTGGTAGAGGCTAGTGAATTAGAGGCAGTGGTAGAGGCAGTGATAAAGGCGTGATAGAGGCAGTGGTAGAGGAGTGATTGAGGCAGTGGTAGAAGCAGTGATAGAGGCAGTGGTTGAGGCAGTGCATAGACGCAGTGATACGAGGCAGTGGTAGAGGCAGTGATAGTAGGCAGTGATAGAGGCAGTGGTAGAGGGCAGTGATAGAGGCAGTGATAGAGGCAGTGCTAGAAGCAGTGATTGAGGCTGTGATAGAGGCGTGGTTGAGGCAGTGATAGAGGCAGTGGTAGAGGCAGTGGTAGAGGCAGTGATAGAGGCAGAGATAGAGGCAGTGCTAGAAGCAGTGATAGATGGCTGTGATAGAGGCAGTGATAGTGGAGGCAGTGTAGAGGCAGTGATAGAGGCAGTGGTAGAAGCAAGTGATAGAGGCAGTGATAGAGGCAGTGATAGAGGCAGTGGTTTAGAGGCAGTGATGAGGCAGTGGTAGAGGCCAGTGGTAGAGGCAGTGGTAGAGGAAGTGATAAGAGGCATGTGGTAGAGGCTGTGATAGAGGCAGTGATAGAGGCTGTGGGTAGAGGCAGTGGTTGAGGCAGTGATAGAGGCAGTGTGTTGAGGCAGCAAACCCACAAAAAACCCCAAAAAAAACTGATTAGAGCAGTTGGCCCAGAGGCTGTGGTTGAGGCTGTGATAGAGGCAGTGATAGAGGGCAGATGGTTGAGGCAGAGATAGAGGCAGTGATAGAACAGTGGTATGTGGCAGTGATAGTAGGCAGTGGTAGAGGCAGTGGTAGAGGCAGTGGTAGTGGCAGTGTTGAGGCAGTGATAGAGGCAGTGGTAGAGGCAGTGGTAGAGGCAGTGGTAGAGGCAGTGGTTGAGGCAGTGATAGAGGGATAGTGATAGAGGCAGTGGTTAGAGCAGTGGTAGAGGCAGTGGTAGAGGCAGTGATGAGGCAGTGGTAGAGGCAATGGTTAGAGGCAGTGGTAGAGGCAGTGGTAGAGGCAGTGATACAGGCAGTGTAGAGGCAGTGTGATGAGGAGCAGTGGTAGAAGCAGTGATAGGGCAGTGATAGAGGCAGTGTTAGGAGGCAGTGATAGAGGCAGTGGTAGCAGGCCAGTGATAGTGGCAGTGGTAGAAGCTGTGATAGAGGCAGTGATAGAGGCAGTGATCGACGGCAGTGATAGAAGAGCAGTGGTAGAGGCAGTGATAGAGGCAGTGATAGGGCAGTGGTAGAGGCAGTGATAGAGGCAGTGATAGAGGCAGTGCAGAAAGCAGTGTAGAGGCAGGATAGAGGCAGTAGGTAGAGGCTGTGATAGAGGCTGTAGGTAGAGGCAGTGCGTAGAGGCAGTGATAGGAGCGTGATAGAGGCAGTGTAGAAGCTAGTGATTGAGCTGTGATAGATGCAGAATGATAGAAGGCAGTGGTAGAGGCAGTGATAGTAGGCATGGTAGAAGCAGTGATGAGGCAGTGTAGAGGCAGTGATAGTAGGCAGTGGTAGAGGCAGTGATTGAGGCTGTGGTTGAGGCAGTGGTAGAGGCAGTGGTAGAGGGCTGTGATAGAGGCAGTGGTAGAGGCAGTGTTAGAGGCAGTGTGAGAGGCAGTGGTAGAGGCAGTGGTTGAGGCAGTGATAGAGGCATGGTTGAGGCTGTGATAGAGGCTGTGGTAGAGGCAGTGGTTGAGGAGTTGATAGAGGCAGTGATAGAGGCAGTGGTGGAGGCTGTGGTAGTGGCAGTGATAGAGACAGTGGTAGAGGCAGTGATTGAGGCAGTGGTAGTGGCAGTGGTAGAGGCAGGGTAGAGGCAGTGGTTGAGGCAGTGATAGAGGCAGTGATAGAGGCAGTGGATAGTGGCTGTGGTAGGAGCGTGGTGACGGCAGTGATAGAGGGAGTGATTGAGGCACTGTGGTAGAGGCAGTGGTTGAGCAGTGTTGAGGCACACAGTGATAGAGGCAGTGATAGAGGCAGTGGTAGAGCAGTGATAGAGGCAGTGGTAGAGACAGTGGTTTGAGGCAGTGATTAGAGGCAGTGTTAGAAGGCAGTGGTAGAGGCAGGTGGTAGAGGCTGTGATAAGAGGCAGTGATAGAGCAGTGGTAGAGGCAGTGGTTGTGCAGTGATAGAGGCTGTGTTAGAGGCAGTGATTGAGGCAGTGGTAGAGCAGTGATTAGAGGACAGTGTAGTAGCAGTGGTTGAGGCAGGGATACGGGCAGTGGTGAGGCAGTGGTTTGAGGCAGTGGTTAGAGGCAGTGATAGAGCAGTGATTGAGGCAAGTGGTAGAGGCTGGTTGTGGCAGTGATTGTGGCAGTGATAGAGGCAAGTGGTGAGGCAATGGGTAGGGGTGTGGCAGGGATAGAGGGCAGTGTTAGAGGCAGTGGAAGAGGCAGTTGGTGAGGCAGTGATAGAGGCAGTGGTAGAGGCAGTGGTTGAGGCCTGTTAGAGGCAGTGATAGAGGCAGTGGTAGAGACAGTGGTAGAGGGCAGGTGTAGAGGCAGTGATATGAGGCAAGCAGTAGAGGCATGGGGATAGAAGGCAGTATATAGCAGGCAGTGTTTAGAGGCGTGGTAGAGGCAGTGATAGGAATGGCAGTGGCTAAGAGGCAGTGGTGAGGCAGTGATAGTGGCAGTGGTAGAGGCGTTGGTTGAGCAGTGTTAGAGGCAGTGGTAGAAGCAGTGATAGCGGCGTGATAGAGGCACTGCCTCTAACTGCCTTACCATCTTGCCTCTATAACTGCCTCTAACCACTGACTTCATATAACTGCCTCTATCCACTGCTCTACCACTGCCTCTATCACTGACTTCTACCACTGCCTCTATCACTTGCCTCTATCACTTTTTGCCTCAATAACTGCATACCACTGCCTCTACCACTGCCTCTAAAACAGCCTCTACCAACTGCCTCTTTAAATGCCACTTCCACTGCTCTACCATGCCTCTATCACTGCCTATACCACTGCCTCTATAACGGCCTCTACCACTGACTCTATCACCCAATGGCCTCTATCACTGCATTTATCAATGCCTCTATCATGCCTCTCTAAACTGCCTCTATCACAACTCGCCTCTACCATGCCTCTATCACTGCCTCTATCACTGCCTCTATCATGCCTACTACCACCTGCCTCTATCACTGGCCTCTATCCACTGCCTCTACCCACTGCCTCTTTCACCTGCCTCTAACTGCCTCTATCACTGCTCTATCACTGCTCTATCATGCTTCTACACTGCCTCTATAAATGCTCTATCATGCCTTACCACTGCCTCTATACTGCCTCTCTCTTACACTGCCTCTATCACTGCCTCTACCATGCCTCTACCTGACTCTATAAACTGCTCTACCACTGCCTCTATTACTGCCTCTACCTCTGCCTCTACACTGCCTCTACCCTGCCTATATAACTGCCTCTACCACTGTCTCTACCCCTGCCTCTATAAGTGCCTCTACCAATGCCTACTATCACTGCCTCTATCCACTGGCTTATAATTGACTTAGCACTGCATCTACCACTGCATCTACCAATGCACTCTCCGTGCCTCTCAATGCCCTCTACCCCTGCCTCTACCACTGCCTCTACCACTGCTCTGATCACTGCCTCTATAACTGCCTCTTACACTGCCTCTACCACTGCCTATATCACTGCCCTCTACCAGCTGCCCTCTACAACTGCCGCTACTCACTGCCTCTATCACTGCCTCTATCACTGCCTCTATAATGCCTCTATCACTGCCTCTATCATGGCCTCTATCACTGACTCTATAACTGCCTCTATCACTCTGCCTTACCACTGCCTCTTTCACTGCCGCTACCACTGCTCTACCACTGCCTTCTACCACTGCCTCTATCACTGCTCTATACACTGCCATCTACCACAGCCTTATCACTGTCTCTACCACTGCCTTATCACTGCATCTACCACTGCATCTACCTCTGCACTTACCACTGCCTCTATCACTGCACTCTATCACTGCCTCTAACACTGCCTCTATCAGTGCCTCTATCACTGCCTCTATCACTGCTTCTACCACTGCCTCTATCACTGCCTCTACACTGCCTCTCCACTGCCTCTACCATGCTCTATCAAAGGCCTCTACCACTTCCTCCATCAGTGCCTCTATCACTGCCTCTATCCACTGCTTATACCACTGCCTCTATCATTGCCTCTTACCACTGCCGCTATCATGCCTCTATGGACTGCCTTATCACTGCTTCTACACTGCCTGTATCACTGCCCTCATTCACTGCCTCTACCACTGCCTATACCACTGCCTCTTCCACTGCCTCTATCACGCCTCTATCAATGCTTCTACCACTGCCTCTACCACTGCCTCTATCACTGCCTTTACACTGACCTTTACTCTGCCTTACCACTGCCTATATCACTGCTCTTACACTGCCTTTACCACTGCCTCTACCACTGCCTCTATCACTGCCTCTACCACTGCTTACCACTGCCTCTATCACTGCCGCTACCACTGCCTTCTAGCATGCATCTATCAATGCTATACCACTGCCTATACAATTGCCTCTTTCACTGCCTCTACCCCTGCCTTATCACATCCTCTACACTGCCTCTATCACTGCCAATATCAATGCTTATATCACTGCCTCTATCCACTGCCTCTATCATGCCTTACCACTGCCTCTATCACTGCCTCTACCACTGCTCTTCCACTGCTTCTAACACTGCATCTATCACTGTCTCTATACTGCCTCTATCACTGCCTCTACCATGCCTCTTCATCTGCCCTCTATCACTGCCTCTACCACTGCCTTTATCCACTGCCTCTCATCCACTGCCTTTTCATGCCTCTATAACTGCCTCTATCAATGCCTTATCACTGCCTCTATCACATGCCTCTATCAATGCCCTCTACCACTGCCTCAACCACTGCCTCTTACTGCCTCTATCACTGCTCTACTCATGGCCTCTATCTCTGCCTCTATCATGCTTTACCACTGCCCTAAAACTGCACCTCTATAACTGCCTCTACACTCGCCTCTTTCACTTCCTCTATCACTGCCTCTATCACTGCCTCTGCCATGCCTCTACCACTGCTCTTTTCACTGCATCTATCATCTGCTTCTTCTACCACTGACCTCTTTCACTGCCTCTATCACCGCCTCTACCACTGCCTCTATCACTGCTCTCTATCACTGCATTCATACCACTGCCTCTAACACTGCCTCTACCAATGCCTCTATCACACTGCCTCTATCACTTGCCATCTCCTCACATGCTCTATCACTGCCTCTATCACTGCCTTCTCACTGCTTCTACCACTGCTCTATCACTGCATCTATCACTGACCTCTACCACTGCCTCTATCTCTGCCTCTACACTGCCTATATAAATGTCTCTACCATGTACCTCTATCACTGGCCTTACCACTGCCTCTATCACTGCCTTACCATGCTCTACACATTCTCTATCCCACTGTCTTATCCACTGCCTCTACCACTGCCCTCATCACTACCTACTATCACTGCCTCTACCACTTCCCTCTATCACTGCCTCTATCACTGCAATTATCACTGCATTCTACCACTGACTCTTCATCTGCCTCTATCACTGCCATATCTCTGCCTCCTATAACTGCCTCTATGACGGCTTTACCACTGCTTCTATCACTGCCTCTATCACTGCCTGTACCACTGCACTCTATCACTGCTTTACCACTGCCTCTATCAATGCCTTCTACCACTGCCTCTATCAATGACTGTACACTGCCTCTACCACAGCCTCTACCACTGGCCTCTACCACTGCCTCTTATCCTGTTCCCTCTTCACTCTGCCTCTATCACGGACTATATCACCTTGCCTCTTTCACTGCTTCTCCATCTGCCTCTCAACACTGACTCTTTCAATGCTCTCTATACACTGCCTCTATCCTGCTTCTAGCATCGGCCTCTATCCACTGCCGTCTTATCACTGCCTACTACCACTGCCTCTATCACTGCACTCTTTCACTGCTCTTCCAGGCCTCTATCACTGCTACTATACCACTGACCTCTATCACTGCTTACCACTGACTAATCACTTGCCTCTACCACTGCCTCAAATCTACTGCCTCTTTCTCTGGGGGGCCTCTACCAATGCCTCTATAATAAAAATAGCAACTGCTTATAACTGCTCTACCACTGCCTCTTCCACGCCTACTATCACTGCTTCTACTCTGCCTCTATCACTGCTCTATCTCTGCATCTACCACTGCCTCTACCACTGCCTCTTTTCCACTGTTCTACCACACTGCCTCTATCATGACTCTACCTATATGCCTCTATCAATGCCTCTATCCACTTGCCTCTATCACTGCTTCATACCACTGCCTCTATCACTGCCTCTTTTCACTGCTCTATCACTCGCTTCTACCTCTGCCTCTATCTATGCCCTACCACTGCCTCTATCATATGCCTCTACCAATGCCTCTTCTTACCACTGCCTCTTCCACTGCCTTTATAACACTGCTCCTTTCACTGCCTCTACCACTGCCTCTATCACTGCTATATCACTGCCCTCTATCACTGCATCTACCACTGGCCTCTATCACTTGCATCTACACTGCCTTATCACTGCCTCTTTCACTGCCTCTATCACTGCTTCTAGCACTGCCTTACTCACTGCTCTAATACAATGACTCTACCTACTGCCTCTACCACTGCCTCTATCATCTGCCTCTACCTCTGCCTCTATCACTGCATCTATCACTGCTTCTACACTGCCTTACACCACTGCCTCTACACTGCCTCTACCATGCCTCTAACACTGCTCTATCACTTGCCTCTATCAATGCTTCTACCCACATGCTCTACTACTCGCCGTACCACCGCCTCTATCCCCTGCTCTACCACTGCCTTACCACTGCCTCTATCACTGCCTCTACCAATGCCTCTTACCACTGCCTTTATCACTGCCTTACCACTGCCTCTAACCTGCCTCAATCACTGCTCTAACCACCTGCCTCTATCACTGCCTCTATTCACTGCCCTTCTCTGCTTCTAACACTGCTCTATTCACTGCCTTACCACTGCCTCTATCACTGCCTCTCAACACTGACCTCTACTAATGCCTTACCACTGCTCTATCACTGCCTCTATCACTGCTCTATCAACTGCTCTACCACTGCCTCTTTCACTGCCTCTACCACTGCCTCTATCACTGCTTCTACCACTGACTCTGACCACTGCTCTTCACTGCCTTTACACTGCTCTATCACATGCCTCTATCACTGCTCTACCACATGCTCTACCACTCACCTCTATCACTGCCTTCTACCACTGCCTCTACCACTGCTCTATCACTGCCCTAACCACTGCCTCTATCACTGCCTCTATTCACTGCTCTTACCAATGCCTCTATCACTGCCTTCTACCACTGCCTCTATCACTGCCTCTATAACTGCACTCTATCACTTGCTCTATCACACTGCCTCTACACTGCCTCTATAACTGACTCTACCACTGCCTCTAGTCACTGCCTCTACCACTGCCTCTATCTCTGCCTCTACCACTGCTCTATCACTGCACTCTTCACTGCCTCTATCACTGCCTCTATCACTGCCTATTATACTGCTCTATCACTGCCTTATCGCTAGCCCTCTAATCACTGACTCTACCACTGCCTCTACACTGCCTCTACCTCTGCCTCTATCACTGCCTCATATCACTGACTCTACCAATGCCTCTATCACTGCCCTCTATCACTGCCTTCTACCACTGCCTCTATAACTGCCTCTACCACTGCCTCTATAAACTGCCTATATCACACTGCCTCACCACTGCTCTCTCAATGCTCTAACACTGCTCTATAACTGCATCTATCACTGCTTCTATCACTGCCTCTTTCATGCCTCTACCAATGCCTCTACCACTGCCTCTACCACTGACTATATTCACATGACTCTATCATGCTCTACACTGCTACTACCACTGCTCTACCACTGCTCTATCACTGATTCTACCACTGCCTCTATATGGCCTATACCACTGCTCTATCACTGCCTCTATGACGTGCCTCTATCACTGCTTCTACCTCTGCCTGCTTCACTGCCTTCTAGCACTGCCTCTACCACTGGCCTCTAACACTGCCTCTACACTGCCTCTATCCACTGCCTCTATCATGCATTCTACCACTGCCTCTTCCAATGCCTCTTCACTGCCTCTTCTCCACTTGCCTCTACCACTGCTCTACCACTGCCTCTAACACTGCTCTACCACTGCCTCTACCACGCCTCTACCACTGCCTCTCTCACTTGCCTCTACCAATGCCTTACAACTGCCTCTTTAACTGCGCTACCACTGCCTCTAGCACTGCCTCTTTCACTGCTACACTGCACTCTACCCACTGCTCCTATCACTGCCTCTACCACTCCTATATCACTGCCTCTACCTCATGCCTCTATCACTGCCAATATCTATGACTTAATCAACTGCTCTATCACTGCCTCTTATCACTGCCTCTACCACTGCCTATCACTGCCTCATACCACTGCCTCTACCACTGCTTCTACACTGCTCAACTATCACTGGTCTCTATCTCTGCCTCTATCTCACTGCTTACCACTGCCTCTATCACAGCCTCTATCACTGCTCTACTCACTTCTCCTTTATCACTTGCATTATACACTGCTCTATCCACTGCCTTATTAATACTGCCTCTATCACTGCCTCTATCACTGCCTCTATTCACTGCTCTATCACTGCCTTACCACTGCATCAACTCACTGCCTCTTTCACTGCCTCTATACACTCGCCATCTACCACTGCCTGTATTCTCTGCCTCTATCACTGCTTTACCACTGCCCTAAACACTGGCCTCTATAACTGCCTCTACCACTGCCTCTATCTCGCATCTATCACTGGCTCTATCACTGCCTCTACCACTTGCCTCTACCACTGCCTCTTTCACTGCCTCTATCACTGCTTCTACCACTGCCTCTATCACTCCTCTATCACCGACTCTACCACTGCCTCTTTCACTGCCTCTATCACTGCATCTCCAAAACCATGCCTCTATTCACTCTCTACCAATGCCTCTATCACTGCCTTCTAATCACTGCCTATACCACTTGGCCTCTATCACACTGGCCTATATCTCTGCATCTCCACTGAACCTTCTACCTATGCCTCTATCACTGCCTCTATCACTGCCTCTACCACTGCCTTATCTCTGCCTCTATCACTGCCTCTATAAACTGCCGTACACACTGCCTCTATCATGCCTCTACCACTGCCTCTATCACAGCCTCTACCACTGCCTCTACCACTACCTCTATCACTGTCTCTATTCACTGCCTCTACCATGCCCTCTATGATTACCTCTATCACTGCCCTCTCTACCACTGCCTCTATCACTGCCTTATCACTGCCTTATCACTCTTCTACCAAATGCCTCTATCACTGACGTCTATCACTGCCTTCTATCACTGCTCTATAACTGACATTTATGACTGCTTCTAACCACTGCTTCTATCACTGCCTCTATCACTGCCTGTTACCACTGCATCTATCACTGCTTCTACCACTGCCTCTATAACTGCCTCTACCACTGCCTCTATCCTGACTGTTACACTGCCTCTACCACAGCCTCTACCACCTGCCTTACCACTGCCTCTATCACTGCTCTACCACTGCCTCGATCACTGCCTCTATCACTGCTCTCTATCACTGCTTCTACACTGCCTCCTACCACTGCATCTATCACTACCTATATCACTGCCTCGATCTCTGTTCTAGCAAGGCCTCTAATCAATGCCTCTATCACTGCCATCTACCACTGCCTCTATCACTGCCTCTATCACGCCTCTAACCACTGCTCTATTCATCTGCCTCGACCACTGCCTTATCACTGCCTCTACCACTGCTCTACAATGTCCTCTACACTGCCTCTATCACTGCCTCTTTCACTGGCCTCTACCACTGCATCTATCACTGCCTCTATCACACTGCCATCTACCACTGCCTTACTTGCCTATATCACTGCTTCTACTCTGCCTCTATCACTGCCTCTATCACTGCCTCTACACTGCTCTACCACTGCCTCTAATCATGCTTTACAATGCTCTATCAATGCCTCTACCACTGCCTCTATCATGCCTCTATCACTGCTTTTCACTGCTTCTACCATGCCTCTATCACTGCCTATATTCTACTTGCCTCTATCCACTGCTTCTACACTGCCTCTAGCAATGCCTCTACCACTGCCTCTATCACTGCCTCTACCACTGCCTCATACCACTGCCTCACTACCATGACACTTACCACTGCTCTTATACACTGCCTCTTCCACTGCCTCTATCACTGCCTATTTCACTGCCTCTATCACTGATTCTACCACTGCCTCTATCACTGCCTCTACCACTGCTCTATTCACTGCTCTATCACGGCCTTATCATGCTTATAGCTCTGCCTCTATCACTGCTCTATCACTGCCTCTACCACTGCCTCTTACATGCCCTCTTTCACTTCTCTACCACATGCCTCTATCACTGCCTCTAAAAATCAATGCTTCTACCACTGCCTATACCATCTGCCTCTTTCACTGCCTCTACACTGCCTTCTTACCACTGCCTCTATCAATGCCTCTATCCTGCTTCTACCAATGCCTCTTACTACTGCCTCTAACCACTGCCTCTATCACTGCCTCTACCACTCTTGCTCTCCACTGCCTCTCTATCCTGCTCTAACACTGCTCATACCACTGCCTCTCTCACTGCACTCTACCAATGCTCTACCATGCCTCTATCACTGCTTCTACCACTGCCTCTCTCACTAGCCTCTTTCACTTGCATCATTATCACTGCTTCTACCACCTGCTCTTCACTGCCTCTACACTGCCTGCTATCTATGCTCTACCACTGCCTCTACTACTGCCTCTACCACTGCCTCTATCATGCCTCTTTACACTGCCTCTATCACTGCCTCTACCAACTGCCTCTATCACTGACTATACCAATGCCTCTATCACTGCCCTACCACTGCTCTACCACTGCCTCTATCACTGCCTTACCACTGGCTCGATCACTCCTCTAGTCACACGCCTCTTCCATGACATCTACACTGCCTCTATCACTGCCTCTACCACTGCCTCTAACCACTGCTCTATCACTGCCTCTACACACTGTCATCTATCATGCTCTATCACTGCTCTACGATGCCTCTATCACTGCCTTACCACTGCCTCTATCACCTGCCTCTATACTGCCTCTATCACTGCCTCTATTCACTTCACCTCTACCACTGCCCTCTTAACTGCCTCTTCCACTGCCTCTATCACTGCCTTTACACTGCCTCATCACTGCTCTAACCACTGCAGTCTCTAATCTCTGCCATCTATAACTGCCTCTATACAACTGCCTCTTCACTGCCTCTATACTGCCTCTATACACTGATTCTATCACTGCCTCTATCACATGCCTCTACCACTGACTCTACCACTGCCTTACACTGCCTCTATCTCTGCCTCTATCACTGCTCTACCACTGCCTCTATCACTGCCTCTATCACTGCCTCTACCACTGCCTTATCCATGCCTCTACCACTGCCTCTATAACTGCCTCTATCATGCCTCTACCACTGCCTTCTCACTGCCTCTACCACTGCCTCTATCCACTTGCATCAATCACTGACTGCTACTATGCCTTATCACTGCTCTACCACTGCCTATACCACTGCCTCTACCACTGCTCTACAGGCCTCTATCACTGCCTCTAACCACTGCCTCTACACACTGCCTTCTTCCACTGCCTCTATCATGCTCTAACCACTGCCTCTCTCACTGCCTCTATCACTGCCTCTATCACTGCCTCTTTCACTGCCTCTACCACTGCCTCTATCACTGCCATTTACCACTGCCTCTATCCACTGCCTCACCATTCAGTAACACTCAGTCTACAAGCACCAATAATTGAATTATTGTGAAATGTTTGTTTATGGCAGGAGGACGAATACTCACTTCAGATAAACAATGTCTCATCTGACGCTGCGTCAACCAATTCCTTCACCAATGCTTCAACCCTCGTATTTTTGTACAATTTTTATGCAAATTCTATCGTATTTTTATTAGTATTATTTTTATTATTATTATTTTATTATATTAATATTATTTTTTTATTAATTAGCAGTAGCAGAAATGTTTGATTCTTTGCTGTGTTCAAGAGTAAACACTTGATGTCACCGTCACAATACCTGGTCCGAATAGCCATTCTATATGCTGTCTTGGATGGGTTTTACATTATTTATGCTGTAGTTTAATAGCAATTAATAAACAAAAAAAACACTCACCACACACTGGTGGGATAGGGCTGGTGCCAGTTGCAGGGGGTCGGAGGGGTGGGTAGTTAGGACTTCGTGGTGTAAACTTAAATATGATTTGGAGGCTGCTGAATTTGGCGGTTGGGGAATTAGGAATGTGGTACGCCCGCTGAAAGTGAAAAAGAGAATGTTGAGGGAGACCTGTTCACTGGAAAGAATAATACAGTGCGAGACACCAGGAAAGTTACTGAGTAATCTCAATGTTGTGGTTAGAACAGGTCTAATACTCACTAGTGAGGCCTCAATTGGATTTTGAGGCACGCAGTTTTTGCCTCCTTTCTACAGATGGATGTAGTATTCATTGAGAACATACAGAGAGATGACTAATATGATTTACATGTGTAATGAATTTCCCGTATGAAGATGGACTTAAAGCCTAAATTCTCCACTCTCTGGAGAGGCGTAGAATGAGGGGACCTGTACTGAACTCGTGGTGAGGCTGTACTTAACTCTGTGAAGAAGTGTCTTCGCTTGCTCGTGGATGAACCAAGATGCCCTCCATCGAGCAACTGTACAGCAAAATTAAGGAAGAATTGAGTGCAGCGAAGAAGGGAGATACGGCTACTTGACGAGGAAAACATGTAGGATCGTAATAGTCCTCCTGCTTTCGAAGTCCTAAGGTCAAGAAAGGGATCAGTGGTCCAGTGGTATCTGGGACAGCAGGGGGACGGACGAAGTTGACGATCAAGAGACGATGGAGAGCCCAGAAATGATGAAGAAGTAGAGACTGCTGTGAAACTCCGTGGAAACTCCACGCATTCTCGGTGCTACCCGACGATGTGATCACTACTGGATCGTCACACGAACGACAACAAGGAAGGGAAGAAAATTTTTGTTGTTGGGGATGCCGGTTAGTACATGGATAGGGCATTCTGTTTAAGGACGGAGTAGGAGACAAAGGGGACTTTTCCCGGGGCTGGGGTGGGGACATTGTTAGCGGTTTACAACATCATGAAAGGTAATGGGATCAATCCCATTTTTCCTCGTGGGGCAATGATGTAGGCAAGCATAGAAGTGAGGATTTTTTTTAGAAAGTTAGGACAGCTATAGACTGATTAGGAAGAAGGGGGGGTGCCCTGTTATATGTGGCATTTTGCCAGAAGAGGTGTTGGTAATGAATGGATGTCCAGAGCAAATGGAATTAATTGTTGGCTGGATAAACACTGTAAGGAAATGCAGTACCAGTCATTGACACCTGGGACAACTGACTAATGGCCAAATGACATGTAGCCATGGATGGGGTCACTATCCAGGGCGTGGGGTTTTCTTGCTAAACTCAGTTGAGGGGTTTGTTAGGACTTTATACTAGGATTAGTAGAGGTATGGGTTTAGACTGATTAATAATGAGTAAGGATTATATTGACTTATCTCGATATTAAGAATCTTAATAGTAACTGTCAAGGAGTACTCTGGGTAATGATAGTTTCAGAAAATTGTGTAAAAACAAAGATGAATAAAGAGGAAAATGTGCAGAAGAAAAAACATATGATGGTATTTTTATGCTAACAGTCGCAGTGCAAGAAATAAAATTAATGAACTATACGTTTGTAGCATGTGGCTGGAACTTTGATATCATTGCATTAACTGAAACGTGTGTATGATTTAAAGAGTCGGGAAATGACTGCTGAGTGTAATATCAGGGATTTAAGTTGTTCAATGTGGATAGATTAATAGAGGGGGGAGGAGTTGATTGTATGTTCGAGAAAATATTAATTGTTGCATAAAAACAGTATAAAAATAGATTGGAGCAGTAAACAGAGTCCTGTTTTGGGTAGAGTCGTGTGGATGTCACCTCAGCCACGTGTCTTCCTTTGCAGATGACACCCGAATCAGCATGACAGAGGACTTCCATTTGCAGACACTGCAAAGCTTCCAGGCAGACATCACCAAATCTTTCAGTGGGCTGCAAAACAATATAGAAGTTCAACGATGAAAATTTCAATTACTCCAGATATGGTAAAAACATGAGGAAATAAATCTTCATCAGGTACAAAAACAAATCTGGCCATTGTGAAGGCAAAACAGAGTGAAACACAACGTCAAAGACCTGGAGTAGATCATGTCGGAGATCCACCTTCAAGGACCATAACATTGTATCAATCCATCTGCAGAAAAAATGACAGGATGGATAATGAGAACCTTCAAACTAGGGAGGCCCAGTCCCATGGATGACACTCTTCCAAGGTCACTTGTTCATCTAGGGGCTGGAATATGCTGCACACTAACACACCTTTCAAGGCAGGTTAAATTGCCGACACTAGAAAATGTACAGAGAATTTTCACGGCGCGCAAACGAGATAAAACACCTCAATTATTGGGACGCTTGAGGTTCCTAACCTGTATTACCTGAACGCAGGAGGGAGAGATACATGATTATATCAACCGGAAAATCCTAAGGGACTAGTACCCGAACTTGCACACTACGAAATCACCCACTAACGAAGAGCTAAAGACTTGGCAACGATGCACCATCCCCCCAATGAAAAGCAGGTGTCACTAGCACGTTAAGAGACCAAATAAGTGTCAGGGGCCCGAGACAGTTCAACTGCCTCCCACACACATAAGGGGGATTACCAACAGACCCCTGGCAAGTCCTCCAAGCTTTGCACTGGATCAAGCACCTAAAGTCAGTTCCGGATCAGCTGGTCTGTGCTCGTATGTTGGTTTGCGTGCAGCCAGCAGCAACAGCCTGGTTGATCAGCTCTGATCCACCAGGAGGCCTGGTCTCAGACCGGGCCGCGGGGCGTTGACCCCCGAAACTCTCTCCAGGTAAACTCCAGGGTCAAGAAAACCTAATTCTAGGTGTAATATACTGACCTCCAGGCTTGGATCACGATCGAGGGAGACTTCTTTGGGACGAAATTGTTAGGGCTTCTGGACACAGTAACATAGTCATAGTAGGGGGCTTTACTTTAGCCAAATTGACTGGAATTCTTTGACAGTAATCTAGATCCAGTGACTCATGAAACAGTCAGGACTGTTTTTCTGAAACAGAGTGAAACTAGCTACCAGGGGTAATAATTTGCTAGACCTAGTCTTGTCAAATAAGAAAACACTCGGTGAATAATCTGGAGATCACTGAAGAGCTGGCGCAAGTGATCACAAATCCATCAACCTTTAGCATTAATTGGGAATGCAAGAATAAGGATAATACAGTAAACATCCCATGAGTTTGTTCCTGCCGATTATAATGTACTTAGGAACATCTGTCTAATCTTGATTGGGGTTATCTAGCTTAATGATTTTTAATTGACGAATAATCATACTTAAGAATATGAAGGACTGCTTTTATGATTGTTTTCTTATAATGTACACAAGTGCCCAGAAGTAATATACATTCCCCAGAGAGAAATTAGGCTAATAATACGGGATCCAAATGGTGTGTTAACAGGAGGCTAAAAGCATCTATTAGGGGGAGAAAAGGGAATCTATAGGCGCATCAGAAGGAGGAGAGGTTAACCTTACTGACCAATAGGTTCAGCTTAAAAAGAATAAAAAAGGCGATTAGAAAGCTAAACGTACTATGAAATTATAGTTGCTAATGAAATCAAAGACTAATTCCAAAGGGGTTCTTTCAAGTGTATAGGAGACAAGAGAAGGAAAAAGAGGACCTCTGAAATCTGGGAATGGACAGCTGACAGATAATGAACTGGAAAAGTGTATCCTTATTATGACTATTTTTTGTCAGTTTTTACAACAGAAGATGTAAATGAGATTCCATAATTAAAATTATTTAGTTCCTGAATGAATTTAAGTAACTAATATTACCTGTCCACGAGGACATGGTTATTAAACAGATACGAAACTGAAACAAAATAAGTCCCCGGGACACGATGATTGTTTTCAAAGGTACTTAGAATGCAGATGGAGCTTTAGTCCGCATTACCGAGTGTATTCAATGATCCATCCTTAACCAGTGTTGTCCAGAGTTGTGGAAGATGGCTAATGTGGTTCCTATATTCAAATCAGGGGATAAGTCCATTCCTTCAAATTACCGTCCAATAAGCCTGAATCTATGGGAAAGTTTTTGAATAAATTATATGACATTACAGAATTTCCCCTTGAAGGCATAACTTGATAAAGAATCTCAGAGGGATTCATGGGGTCTTCCGCCTGACAAACTTACTGACGTTCTTCAATAGAAACTTTTTGGGGCGTTGACAGTGAAAAGGATTGATATTGTTTTTTTGGGGTTTTTAGTAAAGCCTTCGACAGGTACCTCACAAAATCTTAAAAAAAAATGGCACTCATGGTATGGGGGTAATGTTCTAGCATGGATTAGGCATGGCTTACCATAAAAGCAGGGGTTCCATTAAGGAGGAAATCGAATGGGGATTAGTCACTAGGGGCTTTCCCACAAGGATCAGTTTTGGGCCCTTCCTTTTTATAATTTACATTAAGACCTTGAAAAAGGGATTACTGTGACAGAGAATTTTTGCTGATGTTTACAAAGTGGGCCCGATAATTCACTCTGAGGGGGATACAATGAACCCCAGGGATTTGAACAAATTAATGTTTGGGTCTAAAAAAAGGGCAGATAAATTTTAAATGTGGAAAGTGTAAGGTACTTCCCATTGGTAATGAAAAAAACCCTGAAGCTATAATCAGGTAAAGTAGATTTGGTATACGAAGTAAAAAGACGGGGGAGTCTTTGGTAAGCAGAAATCAAAAGCCTAGCGCAGTGCCTTATTGCGAAACAAGGCCCAAAGTTTACTTGGTTTTATCTCAGAAGTAAAGTAACGAAGCCCAAAAAAGTTTTTTACGCTTAACTCATAGTGGGGCCCTATTTAGTTTAGCTGCTCAGTTTTTTGGTCCCTTATACAGGATGGACATGACTCATTAGAGAAAAAAGAGAAAATGACTAAAATGATTTACTGTGTAAGGAACCTCCCGTAAAGATAGACTTAAAGCCTTAAATCTCCACTCTCTGGAGAGGCGAGAATGAGGGGAGATATCACTGAAGTTATAAATGGTCGGGCTAAACAAGGGGGACATTTAAAAAAGTACTGAGGTGTCGAACCAGTAAGAACCAGGATAAGGGGTTTAAGTTGGATAAATTTTAATTTTGAAAGGGGCATAGGTAAACCCGGTTTTTAAAAGAGTTGTAGATCGTGGAACAGCTTCCCCGTGGGGTGATAGAGCTAGACCTGGGTCTTTAAGAAGAGACGGGCAAAATAGATGGGAGGGGCTGGGTTTTTTTGGGTCAAGGGGTACGGGAGTTTTTTCTTGGTACTTTTGGGAGATGTCGTTTTGAAAGGACCTGCCTCGTTGGGCCATTGGCCTTTTGCAGTGTTTCCCACATTTTTATGTTCTTATGTTCTTATGACTCAAAAAACCCCCCCCGGGAGATCTCAATGTAGATTCTCCACCTGACCTCAAAAATTCTGAACAGACTATAAATACTCCCCTACCCTTTCCCCCCCAGGTAATCTTTTGGGGACTTGAAAAAGCCCCCGCATGGGTAAAAATTTTCAAAAAAATCCAAAATTTTAATCATATTTGGGTCATTTTCCAATACATGGACTAGAGGGGTTTTAAAGGGTAGAGTGAGGGCAATACTAGTGAGGTACCATTTCGGTCACTAGTGGTAGTAATAGAAGTGTATTAGTGACAAAATAATACAAAATGTAAGCAATTAATTCGTTTCATGAGTAAAAGAAATAAAAGTATTCTTGGGGAACATAAAAATAGGTTGGACAAATTAGTGGGAAAAGGCAGCTTGTTTCAGTGTTCAC
>NC_069429.1:39567934-39593401 GCF_026875155.1 Cherax quadricarinatus | reverse complement strand
GAAATCCCTCTATAAGAAATGGTGGGTCATGACTGCTGACCGCGCAGCAGTGTCTGCTTTTCATTTGCCTGTACGTAACATGACCGGGGGGGGACCCAACAAAAACAATATCTTTAGCTTGGAAAATGGGGCGTGCCCAAAGTTGGAAAAAGGGGACTAAGGGGGGAGGTGTATAAAATTTTTTTGTATGCTGTAAAGCACTAAGGGATCTGAGAAAACCACAAATGATGACACAGGCATATTTTGCAATACGGATAAGTCTGTAAGGAGGGAAAAAAATTCGCAGTAAAAAATACTGCCGAAGATGTAAATCCCCTTGTACGCGCTGCCCCGGAAAACACTGTGCGAATCCACCCCGTCAAAAAGACTTAGAGCCTCTGTGTACACAGAAAGGGCATGAGAATGAGAGTGAAGTGGTAAGAAAAAGGAGGGGGGAAGCGGCCGTAGACATTTTGGGCTTTCGAGAAAAGGGAGGGAAAAGAACAGACTCAAAACAGTGGAACTTCCCGGGGGGGTAGGAAAAGTAGATGCTACTGAAATTAAAAAGGTGGTAGTTAAGAGGGGGACAAGAGGAAAAAGGGGAAAGAGAAAGGGACGGGTAAACAGGGGGGCGAAAAAAATAAAGTTCTACTAATATCAGTGACCATTCTATAAAGGGAAGGGATTGGGGAGATCATAGGGTACTAGTAGCGCAGGCAATGGGCATCACGGCGATCGGGTAAGGATGGAACGTTCGCTTCTGCATAGAGTCTCGGGCAGGGGAAGAGGAAAAGCACCAAGGCATAAACGTAATCCTTGGTGATGAATGGGTTAAAGGGTAGGGAGAGTAGCAGGAGATGCCGCTGAATAGATCTGGTCACCATAATCAAGTTTCGATAAAATAAGGGTGGAATGTAGGCGAAGGAGGGTTCGACGATCAGCTCCCCACGAAAGATGAGCAAGGGTTTTAAGAAGGTTCAGCCGGCTGTGACAGGGTTTCCTTCAGAGAGGTAATGTGAGGTTTCCAGGATAACCTACGATCAAAGAGGAGGCCCAGAAACTTGACTGTATCACGTTCAGGGATCGGGGGGCCATAGAGGTCAAAGGATGATCGGAGATGACAGAGCGTCTAGTGAAAGTGATTTGGTGGGTTTTAGTGCTGGAAAATTTAAACCCACGTGTGGTGGCCCAATTGGAACACGGTCGACTGAAAGTTGGAGAGAAACTGTAAGGAGGTGACAGTCAGCGCTGCACAGGCAATAGCGAAGTCATCACATAGAGTGATGACCAAATATTTGATGGAAGACTAGAGGCCAAATCAATTTAAAAGCAAGGAGGAAAAAAGTGTTGTGCTCAGAACAATCCCTGGGGACACCTTCAGCTTGGTAAAGTCCGGGGAGAGCACATTATTAACCCGAACACGGAAATTGCCTGTCAGTTAAAAGTTCTTAAGGAAGGATGGTAGATTGCCTCGAAAGGGCCCAAGGAGTGGGCTTGGGCTAAAATATTTATACCCCCAAGTTGTGTCATATGCCTTCTCAAAGGGCAAAAAATATGGCAATAACTGAGTGGTTATTCGCAAAGGCATTACGAACATACGTATCCAAGCTAGTAAGGGGTCTATGGTAGAACGTCCCTTACGAAAGCCATATTTGACGAGTGGAGAGAACTGTTGTGTGTCTCAAATTTCCACACTAAACGTCTATTTACTAGGCGTTCCATTACTTTGCAAAACTGCACTGGTAAGAGCAATGGGACGATAGTGGAGGTTCATGTCCCCGTAGTGCCTGGTTTGCGGGAAAGGGAGAACAATGGCAGATTTCCCACAGCTGTGGAAGAATCTTGTGACCAAAATAAGATTGTAAAGGCCGTAATAGGACTGCTAGGGCTGACTGATGTCAAATGTTGTAGATACGAATATGAATGTCGTCGGGCCCAGCTGCCGATGATCGGACAAGCTGAGTAGTGTTGCCTCCAGTTCTTGAAGTGTAAAAAGGCACATTATCTGTTCTTTCTCTGAGAGAAGGAAAAAGTCCAAGGGTGCTAACTCTCTGGCAGACTTTGAGAAGAAAATGAGGGGCATAGAGGAGTCCCTAGAATTACGGACAGATGATTCCAATTTCATTGGCAACATATCAATAAACGCTGGGCCACCCGTTTGTATATTCGAACGGCAACCCGCTGAAACAGGAGTCGGTGTCAGGAGGAATATTTACACTCAGTTTTCGTACTTTTTTCCAGATGCACTCATGAGAAGCTAGAGGTGATGGTGGAGACATAATCTCGCCAGCAAGTGCGGTTTAGCATCACGGAATGACACGGGGGAGTAATCGCACGCTTCTGTTTAAATCAAGGAGTCGCTCTGTGGTTCTATTGTACGTGTGGTACCTGCCCTGCAGCGCGTTCAAAGTACTGACCACAAGCACAAGCAGGAGAGACCACCAAGGCACGCATTTCTGGAGCAATGCCTGCCCGAACAGTTTTAAGGGTATAGAATGAGAAGCTGCGGTGAAAACAGAGGATGAGAAGAGGTGTAAAGGTCATCGATGGAGGACGAAGAAGGAACTCTTTAAAAACAGTTAGGTGTTGAGTAAAGGTTACAATTTGCCGATATTAAATTGCCAGAGCATGGGGTGCGAAGATGCGTGGCGAATAATGTAGGGGAAGTAAGAATGATTGGGAAATGATCACTGTCATGTAAGTCCGGGAGACACAGGGACCAAGTGAAGGTCTAATGCGGCGGTAAGGAAGAGCAGATTGTGTGAGATCGATGCGAGAGAGTATGAGTCGAGGATCAAAATGGGTGTGAGTACCTGTATTTAAAACATGGATGCGTGTGGGTGGCAAGAAAAGCCTCTAACTGAATTCCACGGGATCACAGTGAGACCCCCCCCAGAGGAAGGGTGGGCATTAAACATCACCAAGTAACGAATCGGTGGCGGGGTTAATGACGAAAACAAAGGAAGGCAAATCTGGAATAGATAATGCCGAGTAGGAGAGAGATATAAGAACAGAGCGTATACCTCCTATGTAAGTGGATACGGGTGCTGTGTAAAATGCTGCGAAGTATGAACAAATAAGTGATCCCGTACGGAAATATCAGTGCGGAGAAGAGGGCACTACATAAAGGTCCCATCAGGAAAAAGGATCTGAAGAATACAATAAATTATAGCCTGAGATGTGGAAATAACAGCAGAGTGTAATTTTGGTTCCTGTAAGGCAAACACGAACAGGCGGCAAACTGGTGGAGTAACTTCTGAAGCTTCACCCGATTTACCCTGAGGCCGGCGTATATTCCACTGTAAATAGGCATGATTGTTACTGCAAATGATAAAGATACTTGAAAGCCGCAGGTAAGGGGTTCCTACGGGACTAGAAGGGTTAAGAAAAGTCCACATGCGGAGCAGTGGAAAATGTTCAAGCAGCGAAAGGAACGGTTGCGCTGTGAAGAACGGAGTTGCGCAGATGGAGCCATGAGGAGAGAGAAGAGGCGGAAGGGTGGATCAGTGTCATTGATAGTTTAGGTCTCTGCAATTTATTCAGAGATGGTTCAAGTGTTTCAGAATTCAGAGATGTGTTACGGGAGACAATATTTGGGAATGGTAGGGGGAGTGAGGTTGAGTAAAGATTGGAACTTGAATTGGACTGTACCAAGGTAGGGGGGGGGCGAAGGGTGGGGGAACTGGTAAGACGTGGAGGGGACAGAAGTGCAGGAACCTGGGAGGTGGCAGAAGAGAAGAAACTTGGGAGGGGACAGGGAGGAACTGTACATTACGAGGGATGGAGGGTTGAACCTCTGCACTTGTACTGAGCCAGTGAGAGGGGAAGAATAGGGACAGAGACAGGGAGGGTTTAAAATGAGGGAGATGGAAGAGGGTAGGTGTTACCGGGACCCTTTTTTTTGACTTTTGAGAAGTAGAGGGACGATTGGGAGGAGGTGTCGTAGTGGTCTGTCGATACTGAGGCTTTGTGAGAGAGAACATCCGACAAGGAAGCTAGATTAGTCTGAGGCTTGAAGTATGGACGTCTGAGCCGAGGACAGAAAGGATTAAGATACAGGAGTGATTATGGGAGCAGGTAACCACAGAGGTGTCTGAAGATGGGATACCAGAAGTGGGGGGACGTTTTGAAACACGGGAATAAAGAAAACACGTGGAGTCTCCCTTGGAGAGGGGGAGTGTGAGAACTGCCATGGCATAAGGGAGAACCTTCTGTCTCTTTGAAGTAACGGATTTCCCGCTTGTTTAAATAGACCTGACAACGGCGAGAGTACGAAGGTGGGAGCCTTCATGAAGGTTAAGCAAGAGGGATAATGATTTGCAAGACGTATTAGGAATGGTCATCAGCACCACAGACTGGCCCCCCCGGGCATTGGCGATCGATCTGCAGTATTTCGCTCTGGATGGCCAAATCGCTGCAATTTCTACACTGTTGTGGTGTAGGGATCACCTTTCGAACTGTATCCGATGTTTCATGCTTATAAACTGAGGATGGGAGGTTCTCGGCTGTCAAAGTTTTTTTTTAAACGAGCCACATTGCTAGGGTTCGTCTCCAGCCCTCGGGCAGGAAGAAACGTAAGTGTCATACTGGAGGGATTGGGAGATCTTGGAGTTCCAGCTGTTCTAGAATGTCAGTGCCGAATGTATGGAAATTTTGTTTGAACTATGGGTATGTGGTTAGAATGACGGTACCACTAAAGGAATTGAGGGAATGATGTTTTCAAGAATGACAGGAACAGTATCGATATGGGAAGGAAAGACAAGAGAGCTTCATGAAGCCTATGGTAGCATTCTGTCCCGGTAATGCATGCGCGTACCGCTCTTAAGAGCATGAAAAGAAATATCTTTACACAACATGGCGTAGGAGTGCCTTGCCATACTTGGTCAGAAAGATAGGCAGTAGAGGGAAAGTTGGTCGTTAAAGTGAAGAACTTTAGTCCACTGTATCAGTCTGAAAACTGAGCGTGGAAGGTATGAAGGACGTGTCGATCGTTTCTGAGAAGAACAGAGAAGGTGGAGAAGTTATCATCAGCAGGTAATTGTCGTTGGCATTTAGGCATGGACCAGAGTTGGTCCGTCGTTGGAAGGGGTCGGCGATTTGAAATTGCCGCTCCTAGAGGAGGAGGCCGGAAGCATATAGTCAGAGGAGAGCGGAAGGTTCCGAATAAATCGAAGGAGTCAGTCGAGGCCTCACTACCTGAAGTGGGTGAGGAAACAGCAACGGGGGAGGCAATAGGTACAGAGGCCCAATGAGGAATGTCTGATGAAGTGGTCCAAAGACGAGGCGGTTCAGACGGGGTGCAGGTATCAAGAAGGGGCCCTGGGGTACCAGGTTTCATGGACTAGGGCTGGCCATTGTTAGGTTACTTCTTTCTTTTTGTTTTTAAGAAAAAAAAGAAAGAAGAAAAGAAAATAAAAATAAAAAAAGAAAAAAAACGGGGGGACCGGGGAAAGGATAGGTCCTAGGAGGAATGAAGGGCCAGAAATCTCCTCCATGCCCAAGTGGACCTCGCACCGCAAGTAGCGCAGATGCAGCATGGAGACCAGTGCCTTACCCCTATCATCATGCTAGTAAGTAAACTAACATCCGGGGATAGCACCTCCATCTGCCGAGCTACCTCGGTGGACAAAAAGTAGAGGGGGCTTGGATATCCAACCCAAAGCATACCTCAGCCTTCGGCCACCCCCCGGAATCCAAAGGTGGCTTCCAGAGTTACACTCGTCGCCGAAAGACCCCAAAGCTTATCGGGGATACGGGAGAGGGATCGGGGACATCCCCAGGCGATCCAGATTCCATGGGCAAAACAACGCCACGCTAAGAACCTCAACGGAATGGGATGGTCCCAGGGTATCCTTTCCCTTCCTAGGAACTAGCGTGCCTGTGGGAGAAATCCAAAGGAACAAAAGAGGAAGGGGGGGCCCAAATAAAGGGAGTGGTGGGGAGGGGGAGGAGGAAAGGAAAAAGGGAAGGATGGGGAGGATGGGATCGGGGAGGGAGGTTGGGGGGTAATTAGGTTCTGTCTGGGAAGAAGACCGATAGGTCTAATTCCTCAGACCAAAGCCTCTTCACAACGCCAAGGAGCCCCCTTGAAGAGTGTGTGCGGTAGAAACATTTGGGCGTGTTTCTTTACACTGGTTGTCTATGTTCACCCATCAGTAAGATGGGTACCTAGAAGTTAGTGGATGGTGTGGGTTGCATCCTGGGGCCAAGGCCCTAATTTGTGGGAATGCTCAGCGTAACAAGAGGCTTTTTATATAGTAGAATGTCACTGATGCCAGCTAGGCTGTATACCTTGTACCATGTTACTTGTAGTAAGCAAATATATTATTATTTTATTATTATTATTTTATTATTATTATTTTTAAACATATTTCACTCTCAACACTGTTATGGTAAAATTCTTTTTATATATTTGATGAGTTTTATAACTAAAATATTACTTAACATTCACACTAACATTATTTTATCGCCTGCATGTTCTTTTCATATGTGTCACAGAAAAGGGGGGGGGATTGCCTTTTTGACTAAAACCTTTTCCAAACACTGTGAACATTGATATGGTTTTAACTCCTGCATGTTCTTTCTTATGTGTCACAGATTGCTTTTTGACTAAAACAATTTCATAAAACACTCTGAACATTGATATGGTTTATCTCCTGGAATGATCTTTATATGTGTCACAGATGTGTTTTCACACTAAAAGATTTCATAAACACTCCGAACATTGATATGGCTTATCTCCTTATGTTCTTTCATATGTTCACAAGATTGCTTTTTTGACTAAAACATTTCAAACCACTCTGAAACATTGATATGGTTTATCTCCTGTATGTACTTTCATATGTGTCACAAGACTGTGTTTCACACTAAAACATTTCAGACACTCTGAACATTGATATGGTTTATCTCCTGTATGTACTTTCATATGTGTCACAAGACTGCGTTTCACACTAAAACATTTCAGACACTCTGAACATTGATATGGTTTATCTTACTGCAATGTACTTTCATATGTGTCACAAGATTGCTTTTTTGACTAAAACTTTTCAAACACTCAGAAATTGATATGGTTTATCTCCTGTATGTTGTACTCTCATATGTGTAAAAAAATTGCTTTATCGTAAAATATTCAGACACTCTGAACATTGATATGGTTTATCTCCTGTATGTACTCTCATATGTGTCACAAGATTGCCTTTTTGACTAAAACATTTCAAACACTCTGAACATTGATATGGTTTATCTCCTGTATGTACTTTCATATGTGTCACAAGATTGCCTTTTAGACTAAAACATTTCAAACACTCTGAACATTGATATGGTGTAGTTCTTTATGTTTTTCCATATTTTTTAAAAACAATTGGGATTTCAATTTAAAATATTTTAGTCATCAACATTGGTATAGTTAATCTTCTTATGTACTCACATGTCTATTTCAAGATAGTTTTTTCAACTATTTGGAAAACTGAAAAACTCTGTTTTCTTATAACATATTCCATGTTAAGATTATTTAAGCAAACTTTCCCTTACTTAGAAGCACTAATAAGTTTTTATATTGTGCATTAATAAACACTATCATAATTTTTGTGTTTGTGTGTTTTAAAAGAGGTAATATATGTAGTGGAACACTGCAGATACACTCAACATCACTTTTATTATTTTATATTATCTTGTTTTTATACTGTTTTTCTGAAAATATTAATAACAGTATTACTTGCATGTATTTTTCTATTAACTACCATGCATATTTAGATTAGAATTTGCCAATATCAAAAGTATAAATTGTTTAATTAGGAATACTTAGGTAGTTAAAAATTCACAAGATAACTGATGTTGCCTTTCTTGTGGTACTGAAGATATAATGCTGGCAAGACAGAACTTGGTATTCTTCCACAAAATATTTCTGCAATAGAAAAATGAGTCAGTATAGTACATTTATTTCACAAATTAACAACAACACATACCAACAAGAAAGATCTTTTCCCAATTATCATTGTTTCACTAAACAAAAAATTGTCACTTTTAACCCATTTTTCACTGTCAGTCTATCATATTTTTAGTGGCTTAGAAGCCAGTGTCAATCCCATAGTACTCTGCCAAAATTCTAGTAGCTTTCTATCTTGCAGGAGATAGCTGGTAGTCATACATATGAGGGAATGGGTCTGAGTGGTAAGTATAAATAGCATAAAAAAAAATCTGCAGCAATCAGTGCATGAGAAAAAACTGGGACTGTGTCTTTTTGTATAAAAAGTCATATTTGTTTTGTATGGTTATTTATGGTTGTATTCTCGTTTTCTTGGGTGTAATTTGGCAGAATGAAGAACATATTACAGAATAGATTATTATTATAATCAAAAGATAGCGCTAAGCCACAAGGCTATACAGTGCTTGCAGGGCAGGAAGCGTAGTGAGAGTTTCAGGTGGACAAAAGGAGAATGGATGTGTATTAGGTTAGGGATAACAGCGGCGGCAGTGGATGTGAAAGGGTAAAGGGCAAGCCAAGAGGACTGAGCTAGAAAGGCCGAGGGGAACATGTATGGTAAAGGTATCAGCATCAGAGTTTGATGGAGTAAAATCTGTCGTTAAGAAGTCAATGAGAGAGTCAGGATTAAGGATGGTCCATCAGCAAGAAGGGAAGGTAACAGAAAGTGTAGAACGAGATGAAGTTAGAGTAATTTTGCGTGCTCGTTGATAGAGACGGGCAGTCTAACAGAATGTGGCTAATCGATATGGAACTTGAACTGCTCACAGAGAGGAACAGGGTGTCTCTCCATGAGTACCTATGAGTAAGACTGAGTGTGGCCAATGCGATGGCGAGAGAGAGGGGAGAGAGTGGTCTCCGAACATAGGCACTGATGACAAGAAGACGGCCTGTAACCTATGCCGGTTTAAACATTTCAGGGTCCAAGACCAAAATCTGAAGTCACGCACCAGTCTCCAAAGAAATTTTGAAAAAAAAAAAAAAATTTTTCTTACAGAATTAAAGAGCATATTTTTTGTGAAGGTAATAAAAAACAAAAAAAAAATAGAATCTGATCATTACTTACCGAGATACTGTGCCAAGAAGTTTATAGAAAATGATGTCGGTGGCGGCAACATCGACGAATTCAACATACGAGTATTATATTTTTTGTTGTTTTAGTTGTTTTTTTTCTTTTCTTTTCAATTTTTTTTCTATTCATACTAACATTTGCGGCACCTGAGAGACCAATACTGTATTATAATTGATAATATATTTTACTCACTTTATTGAACACAATAACCGCACTAAGTTATTATCATATTATTGTTTCCCACTGTTGTTTAGTACAATTAAACATGTCAAATATTGTATAATACTAATGTTCTAATATTTATTTCATATTTACAATCACTGGACATGGTTTTTAGAACTGCTGGAGGTTGTGAATCCTTGAAACAAGGCAACATGAACAGAGGAACCTTACATTCTCAACATATAAAACCGAGTGTCTTTGCGTCTTTGTTGCCGTTTCGTTTTTGATTTGTCGCAATCAGACAATGCATCTCTTCTGAGCAAATTTCTTTTGAGTTGAAGAAGATGTATTATGAATGACACCTTCTCTCCACAAACGCTTTGGGTATATGTGATGAATGAGGGACATGTTGTATTGAGGTGTTGTTACTGGTACTTCATTTGGTTGGTCTGACACGACAAACAAAATTAACCATACGGTGGTCTAGTTACAGTCTTTATTGGTACATATTATATGCATTCAGCATTGAAATGTCCATGAGATGGAAGAAAAGTTTCAAGTACTCACTTGTAACTCTTACGGAACACAGTTCAACAAAAACAATCTGCAATGTCAACACTTTGTCACCAAGCGCTGTTTTGTGTATAATCAATCACTGGACACTTGGTTTTTCGTATACGCTTCTTAGTCACTCGATCAACTTTGCCACTGTCTTGCCATATCATTACGGTGAATGGTTGTCAACAATGTGACATCTCGTTTGTCATGCCACCGTAATGCTTGCTGTCATATGGCAGTAAACACCTGCAACGTCATCACCGAACACCTGCGTTGAGCTGGGCATATGTTTTACGATTAGAACGCACTGTGCCACACACATACTGTTTGTTCACTCGCATGAAATCACTGGTAATGGGCTTGTGTACCAGTTATCGGTATATAATGTATGCCCTTACCATAGATAGGTGCATCATGTTTCTCACTACGTCACTGAGTTAACCCATAACATACTTGGTCATCTTTCAATGTTTTACTACCCGTGTATACAACAATATCCAACACCAGGCCACTGTCACAATCACAGAGTACAACAATTTTATACCAAAGCGGCTTCATCTTGATCGGTATATACTGCTTGAATGACAGTTCCTTTGAACAAAATCAAAAATCGTCAATTACAAGATTCTTGAATGGATAAAAGTATATCCTGAACTTTTTGTTTTTGAGATACATGAAAACATTTCTAATCTTGTATAACTGTCAATTCTGTCAAGGTCTGGTTATGTTCAGAGAAGTGCATTATACGTAACAGTAAGATAAAACCTGTTCACTGGTCATCTTTCCCCCAGAAGGATGGGGTACAAATTAGCCGATCTGTGGACCAGTAGATTTTATATTTGCCTTATAACGTGAGGCATAAGCATTATTGTTGCAAAAAGCAAATACATTTCTGCAACAGTCGTCTCTTTCCAACCGGTGTAGTCTTGACTGTGGGTGATAAGATCGGTTATTTGCCATTGTGTATGAAAATACTTATACTTTCCCTGAAAATAATTTCCATCAATGGCTGAGACAAAGAATAATTCAAGAATCTCCAGTTCATTGGCCGTGGTTCCAAGGGGGGACAGGTAGGTTAGAATTCACTTTGTCGAGTCATCAAAGAGGTGAGGGCTGAGGAACAAAATTGGGATTTTGCTGCCATCCAGATACGGTTTGCTGGTGGATACTGGACATCATAGGCTGGTTTTAATACGGGTGGTTGTGGCGGGCTGGTGGGTTGACGCTCGCTTTGTCCTTGAACTGCGGAGTCAGCAGAGTGGCCGTCCCCGCGTGGCACAGTGAGTCAGCCTGGCGAGTGCCATACCACACAGCACCAATAACACCATCCACTGATGCCTGTGGACATCCATGCTAAGTGTAGCCAACCTCATCCCACTATCACTACTAAAACGGGTGTAGGTCCATGGGAGTACTCCAGGGATGTACTCAGGGATGTACTCGGGATGTACTCCGTCCCCTGGGCCACCAGCATAGGGTACACTACCGAGCGCATGCGGCGGCGAACATACCGACGCTCATGAGTGAATATGTTTCTCACTATCACTACTCGACTGACTCGTCGAGCGCAATAAAATCACAATCCACGTCAGAATCGTCATTTACTCTGATAGTCAGATGGCTGGTACGGGAAAATATTAGTTTTTCTTAAGTCTAGAACACCCGACCGTGAGTATGAGTGCCACACAGAGTAGAGGTCGAGGATCGTCGGGGTTTTCTGCACATATTATCGATATCCTGGTCATTTATTTTCGGTCACTAACTTATCAAAGCTGTAGAATTCGTCTTCATTTCCACTTCCATCAGTGTCAGAACTATCAGACAGGAAGAGGAGAGTCCCAATTTTCCGGGGAGTGAGAGCTGACTTCCGACGAGGCATGGTGAACAAGGGTGACTGAGCCGGCGTTCCCACAATGCTATGCAGGCGCCTAGATTTTTTGTTTATGGCGCACACCCACGGTGCAGACCCATTCTCTCACATGTAGGCCTATGAGCGCTTTCGCACTAAATTTGACGGCACTAGAATTTTGGCGTAGATCTACGGTTTGGACACTCACCGAAAAGCCGTAGATCTACAGGACGGACCCTGAAACGGTTAATAGAATGAAGTGTGTTACCGAGCAGAGTTGACCAACGTTGTTGCCAACGGGTGTGAAGGTGGGTAGCTATTGCAGCAAAATAGTCCAGAAATGGAACACCTTTATTGGAAATTGGTAGGTAAAGGTAATGGTACTGCTGACCACGCAGCAGTGTCTGTCTGTTCATTGCCCTGTACGTCGACATGACCAGGGACCCAACAAAAAACAATATCTTTATGTTTGGTAGAGATACGGCGTAGCCATAGTTGGATACGGAGAACTAGGAGGTGAGATGTATCAAATTTTCGTATAGCTGTAAGAGCACTAAAGGAGTCTGAGAACTACCACAAATGATGACACAGGTATAGATGCGATACATATAAGTGCTGAAGAATGGCATACAACTCAGCAGTAAAAATGCTGTAGTGAAGATAGTTAAATGTCCACACACGACGCTGTCGGAAACAACTGCTTGCGAATCCGACACCGTCTGAAGCTAGAGCCATCTGTGTAACAGCGATAGCATGAGAATGAGAGGTGGAAAATGATCAAGAAAAAGAGAGTGGGCTTATCGAGTAAGGGAGTGAGAAAGAACAAGACCCTAACAGCTGGAACTTCCCAGGGGGGTAGGGAAAAGTGAGATGCTACATGACATATAAGGTGGTAATGAAGGGAAGACACGAGCTATGAATGTAGGTTACGAGAAAAGGGACGGAGAAACAGGAGGTGGCCAAACAAATAAAGAATGTCTCATTAATATCGGGACCAATCTATAAATGGACGGATTGGGAGATCGTGAGAGCATACTAGTAGTGAAGGCAATAGATAAGGATGGAACGTTCATTCTGCATTAGAGGATATCAACAGCGGAAGATGTGTAAAGCACCAAGGATAAACGTAATCCTTGATGATGGATGGGGTTAAGGCTAGATGAGAGTAGAAGGAGAGCTGTGAATAAATCTGGTCACCATTATCTTGTTCGCATTAAAATGAGGCTGATGTAGGCGATGCAGAGTTCGATCGATCAGCTTACCAGGAAAGATGAGCAAGGGTTTTAAGAAGGTTTTAGCTGGCTGTGACAAGTTGCCTTCAAAGAGGTATTGTGAGGTTTCCAGGATAACTACAGTCAAAGGAAAAAGGCCTAGGAAAAAAAAAAAACCTGACTATCATGTTCAGGGATCGGGAGCCATAGAGATACAAAGGATGATCGGAAGATGACAGAGCGTCTAGTGAAAGTAATTTGGTGGAGTTTTGGTACGGGAAAATATTTTAAACCCATGCGTGGTGGCCCAAGTGAAACACGGTCGACCGCATGCTCGAGAGAAACTGCAATGAGACGACAGTCAGCGCCTGCACAAGCAATAGCAAAAGTCATCAACATAGAGTGAGGACCAAATATTGGGTGGAAGTACAGAAGCCAAAACATTTATAGCAAGGGAGAAAAAAGTGTTGTGCCTCAGACACATCCCTGAGGAAAACCTTAAGCTTGGACGAAGTCCGGGGGGGAAAGCACCATTTTTAATTTTGGGACTCCCGAAGGGACGTGTCTGTCAGTTAAAAAGTTCTTAAGGAAGGATGGAGATTGCCTCGGTAGGCCTAAGGGTGGCTTGGGCCTAATATTATTACTCCAAGTTGTGTCATATGCATTCTCAAGGTCAAAAATATGGCAATAATGATTATTAGCAAAGGCATTCGGAAAATACGTTATACAACGCGTAGTAAGGGCGTTCTTGGTAGAACAGCCTTACGAAAGCCATATTTGACTGCGGGAGAAGAGAAGACTGTTGGTGTCTTAAATACCACATTAAACGTCGATTTCCAGACGTTCCATCACTTTTGCAAACTGCACTAGTAAGAGCGATGGGACGATAGTGGGAGGCATCATGTCCTGTAGTATCCCAGCTTGTGGAAGAGGAGAACATGGCAGATTTTTCCATAGTTGGCGAAGAATTCCTTGTGCCCAAATAGACTGAAAGAGGTGTAAGAGGACTACAAGGGCTGACCTGATGTAATGTTGTAACAATGAATATTGAATGTTGTCAGGAACATGCTGCCAATGATCGGCAAGCTGATAGGGTTGCTTCCTGTTCCTGAAGTGTAAAGCACATTATACTGTCTTCTCCGAGAGAAGAAAAGTCCAAGGGTACTAACTCTCTGGAGTCTTGAGGAAAAAGAAACGTAGGGGCATAGAATGGAGCCCCGGAAATACGGACCAGATGAGCACCAAATTTCTATGGCAACATCAGGGGTGTTTGCTACGTCAATACCGGCGACCGTTATAGATAGAACAGGAGCAGGTCGGTAGGTATTTACCACTCAATTTCCTCATTTTTTTCCAGACTGCACTAATAGAGGAAGCAGAGGTGATGGTGGAAAAACATAGTTCGCCAGCAAGTGCGTTTAGCATCACGCGATGACATGATGAAGGGCGATCGCACGCTTTTTTTCCTGCTTAAAATCAAGGAAGTCTCTCAGTGGTTATATTGTATCGGTACTGCCCCCATGCAGCCCACGTTTCAAACGTACTGCATGAGCACAAGCAGGAGGTACACCAAGAATGCATGCCTGAGGGTTTGGGGTATAGAATGGAGAAGCTGCGGTATAAACTAGACGTTTGAGAAGAGGTGTAGGAGCACCATCAATGGAGGATAAAGAAGGAAACCTTCACTAAAAACAGTGAGAGGAGTAAGGTCTAATTTGCCCGATCAAATTGCCAGCGGGGCTATGGAAAGGTGGTGGAATATGAAGGAGAAGTAAGAATGATTGGAAAAAAATTGATGGACTGTCATGTAAAGTTGGTGAAACAGACCAGGGTGAAAGTCTAGTGCAGTGGAGGGAAGTAGCAAGACTGATAGATGGATGCAAGAGTGATTATGAGTACGAGGATTAAAATGGGTGGGAGTACCCGTATTTAAAACATGGAGGGGGTGAGTGAGAGGAAAGAAAAGCCTCCAAACTGGATGCCGTGAGCCACAATGAGACCCCCCAGAGGCAAAAATGGTGGGCGTTAAAATCACAAGATCAGAAAGTGGTGGTGGTAAGGATGAAACTAGGAAAGGTAAAATCTGGGATAGAAATGCTCGAGGAGAAGAGAGATATAAAGTACATATTGTAAACCACTTAATCAAGTGGAATACGGGGCTAAAGTGTAATGCTGCGAGGTATGGACAAATAGTTGACAGTACGGAATATCATTGTAGAAGAAGGGCACTTTCATTAGGTCCCTCTGGAAAGGATCCAAAGGAATACTAATAAATTATAGCCTGAGATACTGGAAAACAGCTGAGTGTATTTTGGTTCTTGTAAAGCAAGCACAACAGGGGAAGGAAAACCTGGAGAAAGCAACAATCTGAAGCTCACTAGATTTACCCCTGAGCGCGGATATTCACTGTAAATAGGCCATGATTAGCAATGAAGAAAATACCAGGAATCCATAGGGAAGGGCACCTACATACTAGAGGGGTTAGAAAAGTTAATGTGTGGTGGCATTGGAAGACGTTCAAGCAGCGAAGGAACGGAGCGTTGCGAAGAATGGAGTTGTGGAGATGGAGGAGAGGGAAGAGAAGGAACAGGAGGTGAATCAGTGTCAATTGAAGGTTTAGTCTCTGCAATATATTCTGAAATGGCTTCAAGTGTTTCTGAATTCAAAGATGTATGGGAGACCATACTGGAGGTAGAAGGAGGAGGGTGAGTAAAGATTGGGACAGTAATGGACTGTACCAAAGTAGAGGGGGATAAAAGAGTGTAGGGGACTGGAGATGAAGTGTGGGGGGAGACAGAAGAGGCAGAAACCTGGGAGGTGGCAGAAGAGGGAGAAACTTGGGAGGGGACGGGGGTGGAAGGCATAGTACGAGGAGGAAGGTGAACCTCCACACTTGTAATAGAGCTAGAGAGAGGGGAAGAACTAGGCACAGAGACTGGAAAGGTAAAGTGTGGAGGTGTAAGAAGGGAAGGAAGGGGCAAAGAAGATTTGAGCAATGTGGATTTTTTGGACTTCTGAGAAGTAGAGGGGCGATTGGTATAAGGTGTCGTAAGAGGTCTTATCGATACTGGGGTTTGTGAGGAAGGACGCGAAGATGTGAGAACAGACTGAGTAGTAGTCGGGACGTCAGAGCCAAGGACAGCAAAAGGATTAGATGCCAGAGTGGCTATGGGAGGGGTAATAACAGAGGCTGCAAAAGATGGAACCCCAGAAGTGGGGGGATGTTTTGAAACACAAGAATAAGAAACATGGGGTAGTCTCCCTTGGAGGCGGAGATGAGTAACTGCCATAGCATAAGGGAGACCTTCTGCCTCTTTGAGGCAACGGACTTCACGTTCATTTAAGTAGACCTGGCAATGGCGGGAGTACGAAGGGTGAGCTTCATTACAATTAGGCAAGATGGAGGTTGACTGCAAGATGTATTAGAATGGTCGTCAGCACCACAGACTGGGCATTCGGCAATAGATCTGCAATGTTTCACTGGGTGACCAAAACACCAGCAATTTCTACACTGTTGCGGTGTAGGTATCACCTTTCGAAATTGTAACCGAGGTCCCGGCGACATATACAGAGGACGGGAGTTTTCGGCTGTCCAGTTATTCGAGCCACACTGCAAGGGTAATGTCTTCCTCCAAGGGCAGGAAGGAATAAGGTGTCTACTTCGAGGATGGAAGATCCTGGAGTTCAGCTGTTCAGAATGTTCTTGCACATGACTGGAAATTCTGTTGGACTATGGTATGGGGCAGAATGACAGTACCACTACAAGAATTGAGAGAAAAAATGTTTTTCCATAGTGATAGGAGTAGTATCGATATTCGAAAGAAGAGAAAAGATCATGAGCTTGGGTAGCATTTGGACTGTGACAATGCGCGTACGCTCTTGAGAGCATGAAGTGAAATATCTCTACCACATGATGCAGGAGTGTGTTGCCATTACTATGGTCAGAAAGATAGCAGAAGAAGAAGTTGGTTCTTAAGGTAAAAGAATTTACTCCATTGTGGTCTGAAAACTGAGCGTGGAGAGGGTGTGCATGAGTGTGGTACTTTTCTAAATAGAATGGGAAGGTAAACGAAGGAGCATCATCAGGAGATTGACGTTTGGCGTTTAGGGTAGGACCGGGGTGGTATGGCGTGAAAATGGTGGCGATTTCGGAAAATTGCCAAACCGTAGAGGAAGAGGCTGGAAGCATTAGTCAAAGGAGAGCGGAGGTCAGGACAAATTGAAGGAGTCAGTCGAAGCCCCGGTCCGTCAGGCGGTGTGAGGAAACAACACCAGCAAGAGGTACAGGGGCATCAGGATGTGTCCGAAAGAGTGGTCTAAAACAAGGCCAGGGTCAGAAATGGGGAGCAGTATCAAGAGGAAGCCCGGGGGTAGTTGGGTTCATAGATTGGGTTCTCCTATGGTTAGGTTACTCCTTTGCTTTGATTTAAGAAAAAAAAAAGAAAGGAAATAAAAATAAAGAATAAAAAAAGCGGGGGAGCGGGGAGAAGATATAGTTCCCAGGAGGGATTGAAAGGACCGGAAATCTCCTCCACGCCAAGGAGGAACTCAACACCACTCAGTAGCGCAGATGCAGCATGGAACCGTGCCATACCCTACCCTTCATGACAGTAAACCAGCAATTCCGGTATAGCAACCTCACATCTGCCGAGCTACCTCGGTGGACAAAAGATGCGATCGGGCGGATATCCGCCACAAAGCATACCTCTTGGCCACCACCCCTGGAATCCGAAAGGTGGCTTCCAGAGATTACACCGTCGCCTGAAAGGGACACCCAAAGCTACACTCTGGGATACCGGAGGGGTTGGGACATCCCCCCCAGGCGATCAAGATTCCACGGCCAAATACTACGCCACCACAAGAACCTCAACGGAATGGGATGGACCCCGGTATCCTTTCCCCAACCTAGGAACTAGCGCCCCTGTGGGAGAATCCCAAAAGGCCAAAAAGAGAAGGGCAAAAGGGAGGTGGAGAGGAGGAGAAAGGTAAAAAGGGGATGGATGGGGATAGGATAGGGAAGGGGGGATTGGGGGGTAATTGGTTCGGTCTGAGGAAGGAGACCAAACAGGTCTAGTTGTCAGGGACCAAGGCCTCTTCACCGCGTCAAGGAGCCCCCTTGAAGAGGTTATCAGAAATAGAGATGATTTTTAAAGGTAAACAAACAAAAAGCGCTTGAAAAGTGAACTCAGATTAGTTACAAATGTTTGATTTTAATGATGTTCAGGAGTTAAACAAATTCCGTCATGAATCCAAGACACGTCAATGGTGGTCTAATATGCGTCACAAATGCACTGCTTCACCCCCTTCTTTATATCATTTTTCACTAATGCAGTATTAGTCCGCGTGACAGTAAATTTTCAATATGGGAAAGACAAGTGTAATATAAAGGGGCCAGGAGACCTGGACTATAAACAGACAAAATGTTATTTTAGTGCTCAGGTATGACTGCATTTGTTTAATTCTGGACCTATTTTGAAAATTGGCCTTTCTTCAATTTTGTATGAATTGGCCAAATTACCAATTTCTGCATCACTTTATTAGGTGGAAGAAAAGAGTTCTAGTGAAAACTGCTTTGATTTGGTCGACTGGAAACAATGGATTAATATTATAACAAATAAAGCACTAAACTGAACAAGAGTCATGCTGTGTCTGAGGGCAGAAAAAGTGCTGGAGATATATAAACGGTAGGTGGAGAGGAGATCAGATGGTGAGGGGAGAAAAGGGCTGCCCCCCCCCCCCCCCCCCCCCCCCCGCCGAGATGCTAGGGGCTATTTGTCAAAGTACCTATTGTAAAAGCAGTTGCTGACAAAAAAGTAAAATTGTGATAGTAAGTCAAAGGCAGCGCTATCTGTAAGAAGGAAGAAAACGTAAGTGTGATAAGGCAGTGGAGTTGGTGGACGATAAATCCTTGGCTCGAGCTCGCTTGTAAACGGGAAATCCACGAGAAAGTGAAGATCCATAATAGAGGCCTGACAAGCCTCACAGAGAGGTATAGGGTGGTCATTCCATGACGATACCATAGTTAAGGAGAGTATGGCCGATGCGGAGATGGGAGAGCACAGTCTCCTGAGTATGGCAACAGTAGTATGAAGATGGCAACAAACCCAAAGTGTTTAATAGAGTGCATTTGTTACTGTGCATGTTCGACCACGTTGCTGCAGGCCATGAAAAGGGTAGAGATAATGGGTAAAATAATCCCTGAATGGAATATATCTATGGAAAACCAGGTGATCATGCAACTACAGGACCATGCAGCAGCAGGATCCACATGTTCACTGCCTTGTACATCAAACATGTGCAGGGACCCAACAGAAAAAAGTCCTTGTTTTTGCTGGTCCTACGCAGTGAATAGTTGAATATGAAGGACCAATGGATAAGGGGAAAATTCAAATTGTTAAATGGCCTGCTAAAGCACTGATGGGGATCCAAAAGTGATAACAAAAGCAATGGGAGACATATATGTAATATGGAGAAAACATATGAGGATGACATACAATCTATGTAAAATGCTACCTGAGTCTTAACAAATGACCCAGAAACCACGTCAGGAACACAACTGCAAACCCAAACACATCAGAAAATTTAGAAACCACCTGTATACAGTGACACATGAAACATGAGACAGAACGTGATCAAGAAAAAGAAGAGCAAGAAGCAGTATAGGTAGAAGAGCTTTGCACTCAGCAGTAGAGGGAGAACAGGACAAAAACATTTGGAACCTCCCAAGGAGGAAGGGAAAAGGCAGATTGCTATATCAACCAACAAGGAATGCAAGTGGAGAGAAGACTGAGTGAGTGAAGACTTAGAGAAAAAAGATGGTTTTATCAGGGGTGCCATCCAATTAATGGGCTTCTACTAATGTTGAGACCACCCTATACAAAGAAGGAACCGAAAGTCATGAGAGCGCGACAAGTAATGAAGGCAATTGTGTATCATGACAATTGGGCTAGGAAAGAACCATTCAACCTCAGCATAGAGGGCTTTCCTCAACAGAGGATGAATGGAAAGGCACCAAGGCATAATTGTAGAACCCTAATGATGAATGGGATCTAAACTTAGAAAGAGTTGCAGGAGAAGGCCGCAGAATTGGACTTGGTTGCCATAATCCGCTTTGACAAGATTTGGGTGGAATACAAATGGTGGTAGAGAATGCTCCCATGACGATGTGCAACAATTTTAAGGGGAGATCAGGCCAACCCATAGGCAAGCTGCATTCAGAAAGAGGAAATGTGCAGGTTTCCATGTCAACAGCGATTGAATACAAGGCCAAGGAAACTTAACCATATCACATTCTGGGATACATGATCTGTGCAAATACAATAGAAATTGGACAAGACGGGACATTTAGTGAAAGGTAATAAAAGTGTTTATACACTAGGAAAATTTAAATCCATGAAGGGAGGACTACTAACAGGGTGACAGTCAGCCACCTGTGTAATCTATGGTGAAGTCGTTCCACATAAAGCAAAAACCAAATATGCGAGGGAAGAATGGAAGGTAGCGTCATCTATAGCCAAAGAGAAAAGGGGCAAGTGCTAAGGACACAACCTTGTGGGACTCCCTTGGCACTGAACAAAGTTCAGGAGGAAAACGAGGGTCCATCACAGACACAAAAATGTATTTCAGAATAAGAAAGCAGCAGCAAAGTTGGTAGATTATGGGGAGGCCTAAGGAGTGGCCCTGAGCTTAGTTGTCTTACCTTTCAAGTGTTGGTCATATGCTTCTCTAGATCAAAAAGACTGCTAAGTTGGAGAATTTATTAGTAAAGGCATTTTGCTACCTAAGTATGTAAGTGGTGCAATAGGTCCATATTAGAGCGTCCCTTACAAAGGCCAATTGTGAGTTCAAATACAGTAACAGACAATCTAATTTTTTTTTTCACATTCACTCCATCACCTTGCAAGCTACACTGGTCAGAGCAATGGCACATAGGAGAAGAATATCAAACTTGATGTGGCCTGGTTTGCAAAACAGTAGTACATGGAAGATTCCCATTGTTGATGGAGTACCCCTCACATTCTAACAAAGATTGAAAAGATGCAAAAGGACTGTTAAGGGCTTGTAGAATGCAGATGTTGTATATTACGGATATGGATATCAACGGCCCAGTTTCCGATGACCAGCAATCGGTAAAGTCTGGACCCTAGCTCTAAAAGAGTAAAGGTACATTACATGGCTCCATCCCGTAGAAGGAAATCCAATAGGGTGAATGCTCCTTGCAGACCTAGAATCAAGAATGAGGGACAGGTGAAGCCCTTGGGAGACACAAAACGACAGTTCTTGTTTTCATGGCAACTTCAAGAGTTTCCCACAACACTAACCCAGCAACCTACAAAACCCCAGGAAGCTGGGCCTGGAGTGTACTGCCATACAACTTCCATACCTTCTTCCAAAGCGCATACATAGGGAGAAGTCGAGGTACAGGTAAAAACATTAGTCTTCCCAACAAGTGCATTTAGCATTGCGTATGAATGCTCCAAGTAACTGCCCTTGCCCACTTAAATTCCAAAAGGGACAATCCATATCCAATTATATTGGATAACAGCCTATGCGCATTGTTTCAAATGCATTGCAGGGGCACACACTGGAGACCACCAAGGCACACATGTCTGAGAATGTCTGCCTGATGTATGAGGAATAGAAACTTGCAAAACTGCAGTCAAATCTAGGGTCGAAAACTGGTGCACCAGACTTCACAATAGAGGACAAAGAATTGGTTAAGATGAGAGGATAAGTCCCAAATCACTTGTACAAATTGCCAACACATTGGGGGCAAACGAGGTGGGCTGGAAAAAACAAGCGAATAGGAAAGTATCACTGTCATGCAAATTCTGGAGTGAACATACCAGCATAATCAGTGACGAGGAAGCAGAGACAATGCAAGAGAGAGCACTGAGTGTGAGTCAAAATGAGTGTCGGAGCTTCTCAAAAAAAACATGAAGAGGATGAGAAGTAATCAAGAATACAATATCAGAGATACAGAATGCACCGGAGACCAAACTGTATACCACCTATGCAGATAAAATATGGGATGCAGTATAATGCAGAGAGAACAAAGACATGTTGAAACGGCTTATTACCAAATATACACAAGTAGGTGCACTCTCATTAAAAGTTTATCAGGGAAAGGGATTCAGAAGAATGCAACAACAATATCCCAAAATGAGATGGATAACATTAAGAAACATAAGAAGGACACTGCAGAGGCCTACTGACCCATGAGAAGCAGGTCCATGTTCTCCACTTGGATTATCCCATGACCCACCTAGTCCAAGTCACTTCACTTAATGAAGGATAGCACGCATCAGACCTAGTAGCACAAGCTAGTCAGGTCAACTCACACCCACCCACACCCATTCATGTTTTTATGTAACTATTTGTAAAACTACACAATGTCTTAGCTTCTATGAAGGTACTGGGAGTTTGTTTCTAAACCTTTCATCCACAACTCTATTACCATACAGTGCTTTCCTATATCCTTTCCTGAATCTGAATTTTTCTGACTTGAAACCATTGCTATGAAGTCGGTCTTTGGTGGAAAATTTTCAGCATGCTATTTACATCCCCTTTATTTATTCCAATTTCCATATACACCTCGATCATATTCCCCTAATTCTACCCCTTTCAAGAGAGTGCAGATTCAAAGTCTCAGTTTTATCCTCATAGGGAAGATTTCTGATACATGGAATCAATAAAATGTATGGTCTAGTAGGGTCAGTGAAGCCAATGTGTGGAGGCAACGGGAAGCGTGTAAGCAAGGAGGACTCGGAATGAAGTGAGAGAAAAGATTGCTGCATGGGTTGTGTAAAATAAGAAGGGGCAGAAGGAGGCACACCAGTGTCCATTGAGGGTTTTGTCTCTGAAAATATAGTATCAAGTGTCTCAGCGGACAAGGAAGATGCAGTGCCATGAGTTTAGAGACAGGTGAGGTAGAGCAAGTAGAGATCAGGGAGACTATGGAGGGAACCAAAGAGGTCTGAGAGGGGAGGAGAGTATGTCCTGGAGAAATGGGACCAACAAGGAGAGAAAAGTCCTTCAGTGGGAAAAGGAAACGAAGGAGGGATGGGGAAGAAGTCTGGGGGGAACAGGAGAAGTGACCACACAAATGGGGATTGAACCTCCACCTTTGAGTGAGAGTTAGAAAGGGGGTGAGAACTTGGCACTGAGGCCAAAAAAGGAATCTGTTGGGGAATTGTACGCACTGGAGAAATGCAAAGAGACTTGGGCTTAAGAGACAGGTTCGGCTTAAGAGACAGGTTCAGACATCCAGGTGATAGGTTTTAGCTTCACAGGTGATAGGTTCAGCTTCACAGGTGATAGGTTCAGCTTCACAGATGATAGGCTCCAAGAAGTAGCAGGCGTGTGAGGGCTTGCAGACTGAGAAACTAAGGGAAAGATGAAGAAGAGGTAAGGAGGGGGGGGGGGTTCAGAAGGTAAAAACCAGAAAAGAATTAGAGAGGGGGTGACCCCATGTGACACAGCACCAGAAAAGCTGGTAGGCAAGAAGACTGCTATTATGCAGTGTGGGTACAGAAAAAATATTATATAAAATAATGTCCTAGTTCTGGGATTGAACTAAAAAAAAAACCAAAAATGTACTATTTTTCCGGGTCAGTTAGTGTGGCCGAAAAGGAGTAGAGAGGTGTGTGCAGTAAGTTCCCACAGCAGAGGAAAAAAATGTATCAGTGTGAGTTTTGGGGTGTTGGGTGGGTTTTTTTTTGTGTATACCATAGGTTTTCTTCCCTGCTGGTAACTAGGCTACCAGGCGAAGTGAGGGGGGGGGGGGGGGGTGTCATGGACCCCCCCCGTTTTAAATGTAATAAAATTTTGTGTCATAGTAGCAGTGTGCTAGTTTTTGTGAACTGAAGTGTGGGGTTTTTTGGGGTAGATTGTAAGTTTCATATAAATTACTTATTAAAATTTGGCTATTTTTTTTAGGGAGTTTTCTGATCCCTTTCCCAAATAAAAATTAAATTTTTTGACTCAGCTTCATAATTTTTAAAAGGGACTGTGGCCTAGGTTGCTTTTTTTTTTTTTCAGTGTAATTAAAAAAGATTTTATAGCCAGGACTTTTATTTAAAAAGGGGAATTTTTGTGAATTATAAGCCCCCCCAAAAAAAAAAAAAATTAGGACCGTACTTACGAGAATAAGACTGTGAAGTTGGTTGATGCTGCCTGACGGAAAATCGATTCTGCCCCTTGCAGAAGTGTTTCCCAATACCTTTTTCTCATTTTTTTTTAATTTATTAATTTTTATGTCCTGATAATTACAATTTACAAGGTAGTAGGTTGGTAGACAGAAAACACCCGGGACGTACTACCGTCCTCCCAAGTGAGTGTAAAACGAAAGCCTGTAATTGTTTTACATTGAGGTAGGATTGTGGTGTCCTACTTTCTGTCTCATAAACATGCAAGATTTCAGGTACATTGCTACTTCTACATACACTTAGGTTACACTACACATTACATGTACAAGCATGTATATACACACACCCCTCTGGGTTTTCTGCTATTTTCCTTCTAGTTCTTGTTCTTGTTTATTTCCTCTGATCTCCATGGGGAAGTGGAGCAAAATTCATCCTCTGTAAGCCATGCGTGTTGTAAGAGGCAACTAAAACGCCGGGTGCAAGGGGCTAGTAACCCCTTCTCCTGTATACATTACTAAATGTAAAAGGATAAGATAAGATTTCGTACAGGTTTTTAACCCCAGAGGGTTAGCCGCCCAGGATAACCCAAGAAAGTCAGTGCGTCATCGAGGACTGTCTAACTTATTTCCATTGGGGTCCTTAATCTTGTCCCCCAGGATGTGACCCACACCAGTCGACTAACACCCAGGTACCTATTTACTGCTAGGTGAACAGGACAACAGGTGTTAGGAAACTTGTCAAAGTGTTTCCACCCGCCGGGAATCGAACCCGGGCCCTCCGTGTGTGAAGCGGGAGCTTTAGCCACAAGGCCACCGGGCCACCAGGCCACCAGGAGAAACTTTTGTTTTTCCTTTTGGGCCACCCCGCCTCGGTGGGATACAGCCAGTGTGTTGAAAGAAGAATTACAATTTATAATAGTTCTTGTGATTTCATAACCAATCTTTGTTCTGACACTAATATTAGGTTCTGAAATAATTTTTAAGTATTCACAATCACACTGACAGGTAAATATTTTTCGTGGGCCCTTTTAATTTACTATTCCAGTAAATAAAATTTAAGCTTGGAGATACCCCACACAAGGGCTAAACATTCCTTTTCTATTGTGGAGTATCTCGTTTCTGCGGGAAGGAGTTTCCGGCTTAGGAAGCATACAGGGAAGGGAGTGCCATCGTGGTATTGTAGTAACACAGCACCTAAGCAAGTATTGGAGGCATCAGTTCTTAAACAAAATGTTTTATTAATATCTGGAATCTTAAGTACAGTGGACCCTAGCATACTGTTGGCATCACATAACGTTAAATCCGCATACCGATACATTTTATCACTAAAATTTTGCCTCGCATACCGCTAAAAAACTCGCTCAACGCTATTCGTCCGAGACGCTTCTAATGTGCGGCCTGAGCCAGCTTCACATGTTCCGCCGGTGGCATTGTTTACAAGCCAGCCTCCCCGGTAACATCCAAGCATCAATCGGAACATTTTTTATTTTTTTCAGCGTTTTTTGGGGA
>NC_069429.1:39541658-39567434 GCF_026875155.1 Cherax quadricarinatus | reverse complement strand
AGGAGGGGGCTTGGGCCAAAATATTATCCCTCCAAGTTGGTCTATGCCTTCTCAAGGTAAAAAAATATGGCAATAACTGATTATTCGCAAAGGCATTACGAACATACGTATCCAAGCGTAGTAAGGGGTCTATGGTAGAACAGCCCTTACGAAAGCCATATTGACTAGCGGAGAGACTGTTGTGTGTCTCTAAATACCCATTAAACTCGATTTACCAGACTTTTCCATCACTTTGCAAACTGCACTAGTAAAGAGCGATGGGACATAGTGGGAGGCATCATGTCCTGTAGTACCCGGCTTGCGGAAAGGGAGAACAATGGCAGATTTCCTATTTGGGCGAAGAACTCCTTGTGCCCAAATAAGACTGAAGAGGTGTAAAAAGACTACAAGGGCTGACTGATGTAAATGTTGTAACATACGAATATGAATGTCGTCAGGCCCAGCTGCCAATGATCGGCAAGCTGATAGTGTTGCCTCCAGTTCCTGAAGTGAAAAAGGCACATATATGTTCTTCTCGGAGAGAAGAAAGTCCAAGGGTACTAACTCTCTGGCGGGACTTTGAGAAAAGAAACGAGGGCATAGATGGAGCCCCCGGGAAAATAGGCCCAGATGAGCCCCAATTTCAATGGCAACGTCAAGCGGGTTTTGCTACTCAATACCGGCGACCCGTAGAAACAGGAGCCAGGTCAGGAGAGTATTTCCCACTCAATTTCCTCACTTTTTTCAGACTGCACTCATGAGGAAGCAGAGGTATGGTGGAAACATAGTCTCGCCAGCAAGTCCCGTTTAGCATCACGGATGACATGATGAGGATCGCACGCTTCTGCTTAAAATCAAGAAGTCTCTCAGTGGTTCTATTGTATCGTTACCTGCCCCAGCAGCACGTTTAAAACGTACGCATGAGCAAAAGCAGGAGACCCCCAAAGGGAATGCCTTCTGAGAATCCCTGCCTGAGGTTTGGGGTATAGAATGAGAAGCTGCGGTATAAACTGACGTTGAGAAGAGGTGTAGGAGCACATCAATGGAGGATAAAGAAGGAACCTCACTAAAAACAGTGAGTTGCGAGTAAAGGTCCAATTTTTCCGAATCAAATTGCCAGCGGGGGGCTATGGAAAGGTGGTGAATATGAAGGAGAAGTAAGAATGATTGGAAAATGATCACTGCCCATGTAAGTCTGGTAGAACAGACCAGGTGAAGTCTAGTGCAGTGGAGGAAGAGCAGACTGATAGATGGATGCAAGAGAGAGTATGAGTACGAGGATCAAAATGGGTGGGAGTACCCGTATTTAAAACATGGAGGGGGTGAGAGGCAAGAAAAGCCTCCAACTGGATGCCATGTGAAACCACAAGAGACCCCCCAGAGGAAATGGTGGGCGTTAAAATCACAAAATAACAGAAGTGGTGGTGGTTAAGGATGAAACTAGAAAAGGGAAAATCTGGATAGAAAATGCTCGAGAAGAAGAGAGATATAAAGAACATATTGTAAACCACTTATTCAAGTGGATACGGGCTGCAGTGTAATCAGCGAGGTATGGACAAATAGTTGACAGTACGGAATATCATTGCGTAGAAGAAGGGCACTTTATTAAAGGTCCCATCTGAGAAAGGATCCAAAGAATACAATAAATTATAGCCTGAGATAGGCTGGAAAACAGCTGAGTTTTAATTTTGGTTCTTGTAAGCAAGCACCAACAGGGGAAAACCTGGAAAGCAAATCTGAAGCTCACCCCGATTACCTGAGGCCGCGATATTCCACTGTAAATAGGCCATGATTAGCAATGAAGAAAATACCAGGAATCCATAGGGAAGGGGGCCCCCTACAGACTAGAGGGGTTAGAAAAGTTAATGTGTGGTTTGGGATTGGAAGAGTTCAAGCAGCGAAGGACGAGCGTTGGAAGAATGGAGTTGTGAAGATGGAGGAGAGGAAAAGAAAGGGAAAAGGAGGTGAATCAGTGTCAATTGAAGGTTTAGTCTCTGCAATATATTCTGAAATGGCTTCAAGTGTTTCTGAATTCAAAGATGTATGGGAGACCATACTGGAGGTAGAAGGAGGAGGGTGAGTAAAGATTGGGACAGTAATGGACTGTACCAAAGTAGAGGGGGATGAAAGAGTGTAGGGGACTGGAGATGAAGTGTGGGGGGAGACAGAAGAGGCAGAAACCTGGGAGGTGCAGAAGAGGGAGAACTTGGGAGGGGACGGGGTGGAAGGGATAGTACGAGGGGAAGGTGAACCTCCACACTTGTAATAGAGCTAGAGAGAGGGGGAAGAACTAGGCACAGACTGGAAAGTAAAGGTGTGGAGGTTTAAGAAGGGAAGGAAGGGGCAAAGAAGATTTGAGCAACGTGGATCTTTTGGACTTCTGGAGAAGAGAGGGGGGGGCGATTGGTAATAAGGTGTCTAAGAGTCTTATCGATACTGGGGTTTGTGAGGAAGACGCGAAATTGAGAAACAGACTGAGTAGTAGTCGGACGTCAGAGCCAAGGACAGCAAAAGGATTAGATGTCAGAGTGGCTAGGGAGGGGTAATAAAGAGGCTTGCAGAAGAATGGAACCCCAGAAGTGGGGGGATGTTTTGAAACACAAGAATTAAAAACATGGTAGTCTCTCCTTGGAGGCGGAGATGAGTAACTGCCATAGCTAAGGGAGACCTTCTGCCTCTTTGAAGCAACGACAAAAACCGGATTTTTCAAATCCATTACCACGTTTTCATAGTTAAGTAGACCTAGGCTAACGGCGTGGAGTACGAAGGTGAGCTTCATTACACTTACGGCAAGATGGAGTTGACTGCAAGATGTATGTAGAAGTTTCGTCCGCACCCAGACTGGGCATTCGGCAAACAGATATGCAATGTTTCAATGGTACCAAAACACCAGCAATTTCTACACTGTTGCGGTGTAGGTTCACCTTTCGAACTTGTAACCGATGTCCCACGACATATACAGAGGACGGAGTTCTCGCGTTGTCAAAATTAATCGAGCCACAATGCAGGGTAATGTCTCCTCCAAGGGCAGGAAAGACATAAGTGGTCTACTTTGAGTGGAGATCCTGGAGTTCAAAGCTGTTCAAGAATGTCATTGCCACATGACTGGAAATTCTGTTGGACTGTAATGGGCAGAATGACAGTACCACTAAAAGAATTGAGAGAAAAATGTTTTTCATAGTGATAGAGTAGTATCGAGATTCGAAAGAAGAGAAAGATCATGAGCTTGTAGCATTCTGACAGTGACGATGCGCTACCGCTCTTGAGAGCATGAAGTGAAATATCTCTACGCAACATGAACGCAGAGTGCTTTGCCAATAACTAAGGTCAAAAGATAGCAGAAGAAGAGGTTGTCTTAAGGTAAAGAATTTAGTCTGCCATTGTGGTCTGAAACTGAGCGTGGAGAGGAGTGCATGAAACGGGTCGGTCCTTTTTCTAAGTAAATGGGAAGGTAAGGAAGGAGCATCATCAGGAGATTGAACGTTGCGTTTAGTAGGACCGGGTGTAAGGCGTGAAATGGGCTGGCGAATTTCGAAAGATTGCCAAACCGTAGAGAAAGGCTGAAGCATAGTCAAGGAGAGCGAGGTCAGACTTTGGGGGGGGGTTGTGCATCGGAGAGCCCGGTAACCTAAGCGGGTGAGGAAACCAACACCAGCAACGAGGTACAGGGGCATCAGGAGTGTCCGAAGAGTGGTCTAAAAACAAGCAGGGTCAGAATGGGGTGCAGTATCAGAAGGAGCCCGGGGGTTAGTGGGTTTCAATAGATTGGGTCTCCATGGTTAGGATTACCCTTTTGCTTTTGATTTTAGAAAAAAAAAAGAAGAAAATAAAATAAAAAAAAGAATAAAATAAGGGGGAGCTCGGGGAGGAATAGTTCCCAGGAGAATGAAAGGGTCGGAAATCTTCCCTCCGCACCCAAGAGGACCTCAGTACCACTAGTAGCGCAGATGCAGCATGGAACCCGTCCATACCCTACCTACATGCCATTAAACGCAGCAATCCGGTATAGCAACCTCACAACTGCCGAGCTACCTCGGTGAACAAAAGAGAGAGCGGCCGGATAACCGCCACAAAGCATACCTCTTCGGCCACCACCCCTGGAATCCGAAAGGTGGCTTCCAGAGATACACCCGTCGCCTGAAACACCCAAACCACACTCTGGATACAGAGAGGGTATTGGACATCCCCTAGGGAGGCGATCAGATTCAACGCCAACTCACGCCACCATCCCCAAAAAACCTCAACGGAATGGGATGGGCCCCGGTATCCTTTCCCCAACCTATGAACTAGCGCCCCTTGGAGAAATCCCAAAGGCCAAAAAGGAGAAGGGCAAAAAGGGAGGGGTGGAGAGGAGGAGGAAAGGAAAAAGGGAGGATTGGGATATGGGATAGGAAGGGGGGATTGAGGGGTAATTAAGTTTCGGTCTGAGAAGGAGACCAACAGGTCTAATTCGCAGACAAATATCCTCTTCACCCCAAGCACAATTAAAACCCCCCCTTGAAGAGGTACAGAAATAGAGATGAATTTTTAATGGTAACAAACAAAAAGCAGCTTGAAAGTGACCTCAGATTAGTACAAATGTTTGATTTTAAATGATGTTCAGGAGTAAACAAATCGTGCATGAATCCAAGACACGTCAACTGGTGGTCTAATAGCATCCACAAATGCACTGATATTATATATAATCATTTTACACTAATGCAGGTAGTCCGTATAACATAAACTTCAATATGAAAGTAAATGTAATATAAAAGGGCCAGGCAGACCATGACTAATTAAACACCCAAATGTTATTTTTAGTGCTAGTATGACTGCAATTGTTTATTTGGACCCTATTTTGAAATTGGCCTTTCTTCAATTTTTGTAATGAAATTGGCCAATTTACCAATTTCTTCTGATCACCTTTATTAGGTTGGAAGAAAAAAGGAGTCAGTGAAACTGCTTTGAGTTTGGTCGACTAAACAATGGATTAATATTATAATCTATAAAGCACTAAACTGACAAGAGTAATGCTGTTCTGAGGGGCAGGAAAACAGTGCTGGAGATATATAAACAGGTAGGGTGGAGAGAGATCAGAGGAGGGGAGAAAAGGGCTGGAAGATATGCTAGGGGCCTATTTTCGAAGTACCTATTATAAAGCAGTTGCTGACAAAAAAAAAAAAATAAAATCGTGATAGTACCAAAGGCAGCGCAAACCGTAAGAAGGGAAGAAAAAGCGTAAGCAGATAAGGCAGTGGTTGGTGAAGATAAATCCAGCACTCGCTTGTAAACCGGAATATCCAAGAGAAAGTGAAGAACCAAAATAGAGGCCTGACAAGCCCACAGAGAGGGATAGGGTTCATTCCATGAGATACCCATATGTAAGGAGAGTATGGCCGATGCAGAATGGTAGAGCACAGACTCCTGAGTATGGCAACAGTATAAGAAGATGGCCACAAACCCAAACATGGTTTATAGAGTGCAATTTGTTTACTGTGCATGTTCGACCACCGTTGCTGCCAAAAGACATGAAAAATGGTAGAGATAATGGTAAAATAATCCCTGAAACAGACTTATATCTATAAGGAAACCAATGATCATGCACTACAGACCATGGCAGCATGCAGATCCACATGTTCACTGCCCTTGTACATCAACATGTGCAGGACCCAACAGAAAAGAAGTCCATGTTTTGCTGTCTACGCAGTGCATAGTTGAATAGAAGGACCAAAGGGATAAGGGGGAAATCAAATTGTTAAATGGCCTGGTAAAGCACTGAGGGATCCAAAAATGATAACAAAAGCCAATGGAGACATATATGTAATATGGAGAAACCACTATGAGGAATGACATACAACTCCATGGTAAAAATGCTACCTGAGTCTAACAATGAACCCCAGACAAATTGTCAGGAACACAACCGCAAACCACTCCATCGAAAATTTAGAACCACCTGTATAAACAGTGACAACATGAACATGAACCAGAATTGATCAAGAAAAAGAGAGCAAGAGCAGTCATAGTAGAAGAAGCTTTGGCACACAGCAGTAGGTGGAGAACAGACAAAAAACCATTAGAACCTCCCAAGGAGGAAGGGAAAAGGCCAGATGCAATCAACATCCAAGGAATGCAGTGGAGAGAAGACCTGAGTGTGTGAAGACTTAGAGAGAAAACAGATGGATAAGCAGGGTGCCGAATCATTAATGGGCGTCTACTAATGTCTGTGAGACCAACCTATACAAAGAAGGAACCCCGAAAGTCATGAGAGCGGACAAATGTAATGAAGGCAATGATATAGACATGGGGGGGGGGCTAAGGAAAAACATTCACCTCAGCATAGAGGCTTTCAACAGAGGATAATGAAAGGCACCAGGCATAAATGTAGACCCTAATGATGATGGATCTAACTTAGAAAGATTCAGGAGAAGCCACAGAATAGACATGGTTCCATAATCCATCCAGCTTTGACAAGATTAGGTGGAATACAAATGGTGTAGAGACTGAGCTGCTCCCCATGAACGATGTGCAACAATTTACGGGGATCAGCCAACCAAGGCAACTGCAATTCAAAGAGGAAATGTGAGGTTTCCATGCAACCACGATTGAATACAAGGCCAAGAACATAACCATAACACATTCTGGGATACGTGATCTGTGCAAATACAATAGAAAAATCTGGACAAGTGGACATTTAGAGAAGGTAATAAAATGGATTATACACTAGAAACATTTACATCATGAAGAAGGCTACTAACAGGTGACAGACAGCACCTGTGTAATCTATGGTGAAGTCGTTCACATAAAGCAAAAACCAAATAGCAGGGAAGAATGGAAGGTAGGTCATCTATAGACCCCCCCCCCCCTAAGAGAAAAGGGGTAATGCTAAGGACACACCCTTGTGGGACTTCCCTTGGCCTGAACAAAGTCGAGAAAACGAGGTGCCAACACCAAAACAAAAAATGTCCTTTCAGATAAGAAAGCAGCAGCAAAGTTTGGTAGATTACGGTGGAGCCTAAGGAGTGCTCTGAGCTTTAGATGTTATACCTTCAAGTGGTGTCATATGCCTTCTCAGATCAAAAAGACTGCTAAGAGGGAGAATTTATTAGTAAAGGCATTTTGACATAAGTATCTATGTGGAGCAATAGGTCCAAATTAGAGCGTCCCTTGCAAAGGCCCACAATTGTGAAGTCTCCAAATACATACAGACATCTATTCACCATTCACTCCTCACCTTGCAGGCTACATTGGTCAGAGCAATGGCACAATAGTGAGAAGTATCAAACCTTGAAGTGGCCTGTTTGCAAACAGTAAGTAGAATGAAGATTCCCATTGTTTGATGGAGTAACCCCTCACATTCCAAACAAGGTGAAAAGATCAAAGGACTGTAAGGGCTGTAGAATGCTGATGTTTGTAATATACGGATATGGATATCAACGGCCCGTTCCTTGACCAAGCAATCGGAAGACTGGACCCTAGCTCTAAAATAGTAAAAAGGAACATTACAAGGCTCCCCATCCCATAGAAGAGAAATCCAAGCGTGACTGCTCCTTGAACCTAAATCAAGAAATGAGGGACAGGTGAAGCCCTTGGGAGACACAAAAAAGACAGTTTTCTTGGTTTCCATGGCAACTCAGAGTTTCCACAACACTAACACCAGCAACCTACAAAACAGAGAGCTGGGCCTGGAGTGTACTTGCCATACATCTTCCATTACCTCTCCGCAACAAGGAGAAGTCCATAGAGTAAAAGGATAAAAACATAGTCTTTCCAACAAGTGCATTTAGCATTGCGTATAATGACAAGTAACTGGCCCTTGCCCACTTAAAATCCAAAAGACAATCCACTATCCAATTTATATGATAACAGCCCTATGCCAGCATGTTTCAAATGCATGCAGGGCACACACTGGAGACCACCAATGCACACATGTCTGAGAATGTCTGCCGTGAGGTATGAGGAATAGAACTTGCAACTGCAGTCAAAACTAAGGTCGAAAACTGGTGCACCAGCTCATCAATAGAGGACAAAGAAGTGGTAAGATGAGAGGATAAGTCCCAAATCACTTGTACAAATTGCCAATGGGAGCAACGAGGTGGGCTGGAAAACAAGGAATAGGAAAGTGATCACTGTCATGCAAATCTGGGAGAACATACCAAGCATAATCAAGTGACGAGGAGCAGAGACAATGCAAGAGAGACACTGAGTGTGAGTCAAAATGAGTCGGAGCTCTCATAAAAAAACATGAAGAGGATGAGAAGTAATCAAGAATACAATATCAGAGATACAGAATGCACCGGAGACCAAACTGTATACCACCTATGTAGAGTAATATGGGGATGCAGAATAATGCAGCAGAGAACAAAGACCGTTGAAACGGTATACCAATATACACAAGTAGTGCACTCTCATTAAAAGTTCATTCAGGAAAGGGATCAGAAAATGCACAGCCAACATACCCAAAATGAATGGATAACATAAGAACATAGATGAAGGAACACTGCAGCAGGCCTACGGACCCATGAGAAGCAGTCCATGTTTCTCCACTCTGGATATCCCATGACCCACCTAGTCAAGTCACTTCCACTTAAGGAAGGAGCACAGCATCAGAACCTAGTAGCACAAGCTAGTACAGGTCCACTCACACCCACCCACGACCCCTTCATGTTTTTATCTAACCTATTGTAAAACTACACAAGCTAGCTTCTATGAAGGTACTGGGGAGTTTGTTCCCACTCATCCACAAACTCTATACCATACCATGCTTTTCCTATATCCTTCCTGAATTGAATTTTTCTGACTTGAAACCATTGCCTCTGAGTTCCGTCTTGGCTGGAAATTTGCAGCATGCTATTTACACCCCTTTATTTATTCCATTTTCCAATTATTACACCTCGATCTATTCCCCCTAAATCTAACACCTTTCGAGAGAGTGCAGATTCAAGGCCCCACAGTCAATCCTCATAAGAGATAATTTCTGATACATGAATCAAATAAAAATGTATGGTCTAGTAGGGTCCAGTGAAGCCAATGGTGGAGGCAACGGAAGCGTGAAAGCAAGAGGGACTTCGAAGAATTGAGAGAAAAGAATTGCTGCATGGTTGTGTAAAAAAAAGAAGGGGCAGAAGAGGCACACCAGTGGTCCATTGAGGGTTTTGTCTCTGCAATATAGTATCAAGTGCTCAGCGGACAAGGGAAGAAGCCAGTGCCATTAGTTTAAGAGACAGGGTGAGGTAGAGCAAGTAGAGATCAGGGAGACTATGGAGGGAACCAAAGAGGTCTGAGAGGGAAGGAAGTATGATCCTTGGAGAAAATGCACCAACAAGGAAGAAAAGTCCTTCAGTGTAACAGGAAAGGAAGGAGGGATGGGGAAGAAGTCTGGGGGGGAACAGGAGAAGTGACCACACAAATGGGGATGAACCCCACCTTTGAGTGAGAGTTAGAAAGGGGTGAGAACTTGGGCACTGGGCCAAAAAAGGAATCTCTTGGGGGGAATTTACGCACTGGAGAAATGCAAAGAGACTTGGGCTTAAGAGACAGGTTCGGCTTAAGAGACAGGTTCAGCATTCACAGGTGATAGGTCAGCTTCACAGGTGAGTAGGTTTCAGCTTCACATGTGATAGGTTCAGCTTCACAGATGATAGGGCTCCAAGAAGTAAGCAAGGCCGTGGAGGGCTTGCAGACTGAGAATCTAGAGGGAAAGATGAAGAAGAGGTAATGAGGGGGGGGGGGTTCAAAGGTAAAAACTAAGAAACCAGAAAGAATTAGAGAGGGTGTGCCCCCATTTGACACAAGCACCAGAAAAGCTGGAAGGCAAGAAGACTGCTATATGCAGTGACTACAGAACAAATATATATAAAATTAATGCTTCCCATAGTTCAGGGATTGAACTGAAACCAAAACATGTATCTATTATTCCTGGTCAGTTAGTGTGGCCAGAAAAGGAGTCGAATGAGTTGTGCCAGTAATTACCCACAGCAGAGAAGCAAAATGTAAGCCGTGTGAGTATGTGTGTTGGGTGGTTTTTTTTTAGTGGTATATACCAAGGTGTCTTTTGCCTGCTGGTAACTAGCTACCAGGTCAAAAGTGAAGGGGGGAGGGAGTGTCATGGAGCCTCCCTGTTTATAAATGTAATAAATTTTGGTGTCACTAGTAGCAGTGGTCAAGTGAGCTAATGTAAACTAAGTGTGTGGATTTTTGGAGGTTAGATTGTAAGTTGCATATAAGTTACTTTATTTATTGGGCATATTTTGTATAGTTAGTTTTTTTTGCATCCCTTCCTAACTCTATATTAATTATTTGCATCATGCTTCATAATTTGTAAGATAACATGCTGCCCTAGAGGTTTTGCTGTTTTTTTTTTCAGTGTAATTAACAGACTTTTAGTAGCCAGGACATTTTATTTAAAGAGGGCAATTTTCTGTGATTATAAGACCAAAAACAATAAAAAATTAGGACAGTACTTACCGAGATATAAGACCTGTGAATTGGCCTGGATGCTCACGCTGACGGCAACATCCATTCCTGCCACTGCAGAAGTGTTGCCGATATACCTTTTTTCCTCTCATTTTTATTTAATTATATAATTTTTTATGTCCTGATAATTACAATTTACCAAGGTAGTAGGTTGGGTAGACAGCAACCACCAGAGACATACTACCGTCCTCCCAAGTGAGTGTCGTAAAACCGAAAGCCTGTAATTTTTACATGATGGTAGGATTGCTGGTGTCCTACTTCTGTCTCAGAACTTGCAAGATTTCAGTACCATCTTTCTACTTTCTACATACACCTAGGTCACAACGACGCCAAATACTTCGAACAGAGAGCCGATAAATGACATGCCCCATGCACTCTGCCCAGGGCCAGACTCCATGGAACTCTGTGTTCATCAAGACTGCAAGAAGCCCCTATCACGAGCCTTTCCATCCTATGGAGAGGGGAGCATGGACACGGGGGTCGTCCCACAGTAATAAAAACACAGACATAGCCCCACTCCACAAAGGGGCAGTAAAGCAACAGCAAAGAACTACAGACCAATAGCACTAACATCCATATCATAAAAATCTATTGAAAGTGGTCCTCAGAAGCAAGAATTCACCACGCATCTAGAAACCCATCAGTTCACAACCCAGGCAACATGGTTTTAGAACAGGTCGCTGTCTGTCTTGGTCTCAACTATTGGACCACTACGACAAGGTCCCAAAAATGCACTAGAAGACTAAAAGAATTGCAGATGTAATATACAGACTTTGCAAAAGCCTTGCGACAAGTGTGACCATTGCGTAATAGCGCCCAAAATGCGTGCTAAAGGAATAACAAGGAAAAGCGGTCGATGGACCATATTTGCCTCACTAACAGAACGACAGAGAGTAGTCGTCAACGAGTAAAGTCCGAGGCAGCACGGTGAAAAAGCTCTTGTTCCACAAGGCACAGTACTCGCTCCCATCTGTTCCTCATCCTTATATCCGACATAGACAAGGAAGTCCGCCACAAGCACCGAGTCTTCCTTCAGATGACAACCCGAATCTGGCATGACAGTGTCTCCTTGCAGACACTGCAAAGCTCCAGGCAGACCATCAACAAATCTTTCAGTGGGGGCTGCAGAAAACAATATGAAGTTCAAACGTGAGAAATTTAATACTCAGATATGGTAAACATGAGAAATTAAATCTCATCAGAGTACAAAACCATTCTGGACACAAAATAGAGCGAAACGACCAACGTCCAAAGACCTGGGAGTGATCATGTCGAGGATCTCACCTTCAATGACCATAACATTGTATCAATCGCATCTGCTAGAAAAATGACAGGATGGAATAATGATAACCTTCAAAACTAGGGAGCCAGCCATGATGGACACTCTTCAGTCACTGTTCTATCTAGCTGGAATATTGCTTGCACACGTACGCACCTGGCATGGGCAGTGAAATTGCCGACCTAGAAAAATGGTACAGAGAACTTTCACGGCGCGCATAACGGAGATAAAACACCTCAATTATTGGAGCGCTTGAGGTCCTAACCTGTATTCCCTGGAACGCAGGAGGGAGAGATACATGATTTATATACACCTGAAAATCCCTAGAGGGACTAGTACCGAACTTGCACACTAAAATCACCCACTACGAAAGCAAAAGACTTGGCAGACGATGCACCATCCCCCCAATGAAAACAGGGGTGTCACTACACTGTTAAGAACCATACAATAAGTGTCAGGGGCCCGAGACTGTTCAACTGCCTCCCAGCACACATAAGGAGATTACCAACAGACCCCTGGCAGTCCTTCAAGCTGGTCACTGGACAAGCACCTAAAGTCAGTTCCGATCACCGGCTGTGGCTCGTATGTTGGTTTGGCCGGCAGCCAGCAGCAACAGCCTGGTTGATCAGCTCTGATCCACCAGGAGGCCTGGTCTCAGACCGGGCCGCGGGGGCGTTGACCCCCGGAACTCTCTCCAGGTAAACTCCAGGTAAACACTACACATACATGTACAAGCATGTATATACACACACCCCTCTGGGTTTTCTGCTATTTTCCTTCTAGTTCTTGTTCTTGTTTATTTCCTCTGATCTCCATGGGGAAGGGGAGCAAAATTCATCCTCTGTAAGCCATGCGTGTTGTAAGAGGCAACTAAAACGCCGGGTGCAAGGGGCTAGTAACCCCTTCTCCTGTATTCATTACTAAATGTAAAAGGATAAGATAAGATTTCGTACAGGTTTTTAACCCCAGAGGGTTAGCCGCCCAGGATAACCCAAGAAAGTCAGTGCGTCATCGAGGACTGTCTAACTTATTTTTACCATTGGGTCCCTTAATCTTTCTCCCAGGATGTACCCACACCATCACTAACACCCAGGTACCTATTTACTGCTAGGTGAACAGGAACATGTGTTAGGAAACTTGTCCAAAAGTGTTTCCACCCGCCGGAATCAAACCCGGCCCTCCGTTGTGAAGCGGGGAGCTTTTAGCCACAAGCCACAGGGCCACCAGGCACCATAAAACTATTTTTTTTTCCTTTGGGCCGCCCCTCCTCGGTGGGATACAGCCAGTGTGTTGAAAGAAGAATTACAATTTATAATAGTTCTTGTGATTTCATAAACAATCTTTGTTCTGACACTAATATTAGGTTCTGAAATAATTTTTAAGTATTCACAATCACACTGACAGGTAAATATTTTTACGTGCCTTGGTAATTTACTATTCCAGTAAATAAAATTTAAGCTTGGAGATACCCCACACAAGGGCTAAACATTCCTTTTCTATTGTGGAGTATCTCGTTTCTGCGGGAAGGAGTTTCCGGCTTAGGAAGCATACAGGGAAGGGAGTACCATCGTGGTATTGTAGTAACACAGCACCTAAGCAAGTATTGGAGGCATCAGTTCTTAAACAAAATGTTTTATTAATATCTGGAATCTTAAGTACAGTGGACCCTAGCATACCGTTGGCATCACATAACGTTAAATCCGCATACCGATACATTTTATCACTAAAATTTTGCCTGCGCATACCGCTAAAAAACCTCCGTTCAATAACGCTATCGTACCGAGACGCTTCTAATGTGCGGCCGGAGCCAGCTTCAACTGTTCCCGCCGTGGCATTGTTTACAAGCCAGCCTCCAGCGTAACATCCAAGCATACAATCAGAACATTTCCTATTATTACAGCGTTATTTGGTGATTTCATCTGCAAAATAAGTGAACCATGGCCCCCAAGAAAGCTCTAGTGCTAACCCAGTGGTAAAAAGGTGAGAACTACTATCATACCACAGTCACTGCTGCTGCACATGGTCACTGTTTGCTTGACCAGTCAGCTGTTGCTGATCAGTCAGCTGCTCTGTACCACGATCAGCTGTTGCTGGACCAGTCCAGCTGTAGCTGATCATCAGCTGCATGCTGTACTACTATCAGATTAGCTGGTTTGCTGACCATCCACTGTTCTGGATCAGTAAGCGCTGGCTGCAAACCATATCAGCTGTTGCAAGGATCAGTCAGCTGTTGCTGGATCGTCACATGTTTGGCTGACCAGTCAGCTGATGCTGGATCAGTCAACGTTTGCTAGGATACCAGTCAGCAGTTGCTGGATCATTCAGCTGTTGCTGATCAGTCAGCTGTATTGCTGGATCAGTCAGCTGTTGCTGACCATCCAGCTGTTGCTGGGACCAGTCAGCTGTTGCTGGATCAGTCAGCTGATGCTGGACCAGTCATCTGTTGCTGGATCAGTCGCTGTTGCTGGATCATCCAGCTGTTTGCCGGATCAGTCCCAGCATGTTGCTGGATCAAGTTTCAGCTGTTACTGATCAGTCCAGCTGTTGCTGACCAGTCAGCTGTTACGGATCAGTCAGCTGCAGTGCCCACGGTCAGCTGCTGTTGCCCCATCAGCTGTTCTGAACATGACTCGTCCGGAACCTGTCCTGAACCTGCTGTCGCGTCCAGGAGGCCTGAGCGCCTTCCTGGCCGTCATTGTACAAGCCGGGTGGGCCGTTTCGCATGCACACATCGATACATTTTGTATTATTCCATTTTTTTTGTGCTTGAGTAAATGCTAAATAAGCCACCATGAGTCCAAAGAAAGCTGCTAGTGCACCCAGTGGGTAAAAGGTGATAAATACATCGTGTTGCCACAGTCAGCTGCTGATTGCAACCATGGTCCAGCTTGATAAATTGGACCAGTCACTGTTGCTGCACCACAGCTGCTGCGTACCACAGCTGCAGCTGCACCATGGTTCAGCTGTTGCTGGCACCACAGCTGCTGCTGCACCATTTCATTTCTGGCCACTGCTGTGTTGTTGCTGCACCACCTCAGCTGTATTACTCGAAGATGTGGAGAGATAGTTTTGTATGTGTGGCTAAACGTGAAACAATTACCGAGAAACAATTAACCCCGGAGGGTTAGCCACCCAGGATAACCCAAGAAAGTCAGTGCATCATCGCAGGACTCTCTAACCTATTTCCATTGGGGTCCTTAATCTTGTCTCCCAGATGCAACCCACACCAGTCGACTAACACCCAGGTGAACAGGAAAAATGCCTGGAAACTAGTGCTCATATTGTGAATTTATAGCCAGCAAAGGGTTGGTATGAGAGGATTTTAAAATCGAAGTGGCATACACAGTGTTGATAAGGCTGTTCTGGAAGGAAAAGGCCAACAGGACCTACAGTACTTCAGGATGAAAGGGCACCAGCTCCCCCAGACACAGTGTCTCTCAGTCATTGCTGCATCTTCAACAAAGGTGAAATTTATTCTTCATTTAGTAGACTAGTACATGCACAATATATACAGTGCAAGTATTACCCATACATAATTGTGGCATGTATCCTTTTCCTTTGGTAATGTAGGATAAATTATATTTCCATGTGGTAAAATTTTTTTTTTTCATACTTTTGGTGTCTTGCCACAGATAATTTGATTTCCATTAGTTCTTATGGAAAATTCATTCGCATAACGATAATTTCTTTCGCATAACAATGAGCTTCTCATGAACGGATTAAATATCGTTATGCGGGGGTCCACTGTATGAGGGTCCTTTTGAGAAGATATTTTTAATCTTATTAAACTTTCCCGAGCTATGTTTGGAAAGTTTCAAGAGGTTCCAGGGTATTAGGGGGTTATGGAAGTCAGATAAGATGCCTGTAAGACAGTAAGGTTCGGGATAAACTGTGAATAAAAATTTACAGAACCAAGAAAGCTACGCATGAGCTTCTTGGTTTTGGGGAATTTAAATTCTAATAAAGCTTTGATCTTACTTGGGAGAGCTGCAAATAGAGTTATTAGAAAGGATCCAGTCCAAGATATCTAATCTTGTTATACCAAGGAAGCAATTCTTCGGCTTGGCAGTGAGCCATGTGAGCAATAACCTACGCAAAACTGATTGTTAATGTTTGGATATGCTCTCCCCATTGTGGATGTCATTACATAAAAGTTATCAAAATAAACTGAAACATTTGGCATATTACCCAAGACCTTACTCATCAGTCTCATGCAAGTACACAGGCAGTTTACCAAACCGAAGGGCATAGTTCTATACTGCAAGTCAGTCCTTGGTGGTAGGAAAGCAGTGTACTACTTAGAAGAAGGATCTAACATTACTTGATGATTAGCCTGTGCAATATCCAATCTCTGAAAAGAAGGAAGAGTCAAAAAATTTGAGCAGATCACTATCTATTAAGGGCATAGGGTCAGCATCCCTCCGAGTTATAGCATTATGGCCTTCTGAAGTCAATAGCAAGTCTATACCAATTATCCTCCTTCTTAACCATGAGTACTGTGGCAAAGCTCCTGCTTCACACATAGAGGCCCCAGTTCGATTCCCGGTGGGTGGAACATTTCGACACATTTCTTTACACCTGTTGTCCTGTTCACCTAGCAGCAAATAGGTACCTGGTGTTATCACAACTGTGTGGGTCGCATCCTGGGGGACAAATTAAGACCCCATGGAAAAAGTAGACAGTCCTCGATACGAACTAGTGGGGCTATCTTGGTTTATCCTGGGTGGCCTAACCCTCCAGGGTTAAAAATCCGAACGAAATTCTTATCTATCTTAAATATGCAGACACTGAAGGTTCAATGACTCTTTAGTTTTAATAATTTGTCTACCTCTCGGTCAAATGCATCCTAAGAGGGTCACTGTTTTACTACATAACCCTCCCCCTCCCCCAAGCGAGAGGGGGGAGCGCTGACTGGTCCTACTCTAAACACCAAACCCTCTTAAAAACTGCACAAAACTTCAACTATTTACGCTGAAACGTGCACTGGGATTGTCCCCGTTCACTGCTCTGGTATCTCTCAAAGCAATTCACACTGAGTTCTGATTTAAGTAGGGAACTTGGTCATCCTCTTTGACTAGGACTATCCTTTAAAATCCCGCTGAGATTGTGTGAGCCCTGGAACACAATCAGCAAACCTAATCTGCATGTCACATTTCCACTGAAATGCATATTGAGGGTGTAGTCCATCAGGAGCTGCAGGTTTTAGAATGGGTCATTGCTTTCTTCTCTATGCTGCCTGCCAGTGTCTGCCCATTTCATTAAGGTGAACTGATTGCCAACAGTGTGACATCTCGTTTGTCCATGCCACCGCAATGCCCATGATTCAGTTGGCAGCAAACGCTGCACCTCACCTCTACAAGTGCCACGTCAAACCTGGGCGATATGTTTCCGATTTGCACGGCAACTGTGCCACACACATCTGTGTCTTTGTTCACTAAGTCTCGCAAAAAATCACGATGTGGGGCTTGTGTACCAGTTACCTGTATATAATATATGCCCCTTTCCAAGGTATGGTTTTCTATCACCTGTTCTATACCCATCACCAGAGATGCCCCAAAGAAAAAAAAGGGAAAGGACTGTCATGCAAATCTGGGAGAACATACCAAGCATAATCAAGTGACGAGGAGCAGAGACAATGCAAGAGAGACACTGAGTGTGAGTCAAAATGAGTCGGAGCACTCATAAAAAAACATGAAGAGGATGAGAAGTAATCAAGAATACAATATCAGAGATACAGAATGCACCGGAGACTAAACTGTATGCCACCTATGCAGATAAATATGGGATGCAGTATAATGCGACAGAGAACAAAGACCTGTTGAAACGGTATACCAATATACACAAGTAGTGCACTCTCATTAAAAGTTTCATCAGGAAAGGGATCAGAAGAATGCAACAGCACATATCCCAAAATGAGATGGATAACATAAGAACATAAGAAGAAGGAACACTGCAGCAGGCCTACTGACCCATGAGAAGCAGGTCCATGTTTTCCCCTCTGGATTATCCCAATGACCCACCTAGTCAAGTCACTTCCACTTAAGGAAGGAGCACAGCATCAGACCTAGTAGCACAAGCTAGTCAGGTCCAACTCACACCCACCCACACCCATTCATGTTTTTATCTAACCTATTTGTAAAACTACACAATGTCTTAGCTTCTATGAAGGTACTGGGGAGTTTGTTCTACTCATCCACAACTCTATTACCATACCAGTGCTTTCCTATATCCTTCCTGAATCTGAATTTTTCTGACTTGAAACCATTGCTCTGAGTCCGGTCTTGGCTGGAAATTTTCAGCATGCTATTTACATCCCCTTTATTTATTCCATTTTCCAATTATACACCTCGATCATATTCCCCCTAATTCTACACCTTTCGAGAGAGTGCAGATTCAAGGTCCTCAGTCTATCCTCATAGGGAAGATTTCTGATACATGGAATCAATAAAATGTATGGTCTAGTAGGGTCAGTGAAGCCAATGTGTGGAGGCAACGGGAAGCGTGTAAGCAAGGAGGACTCGGAATGAAGTGAGAGAAAAGATTGCTGCATGGGTTGTGTAAAATAAGAAGGGGCAGAAGGAGGCACACCAGTGTCCATTGAGGGTTTTGTCTCTGCAATATAGTATCAAGTGTCTCAGCGGACAAGGAAGATGCCAGTGCCATGAGTTTAGAGACAGGTGAGGTAGAGCAAGTAGAGATCAGGGAGACTATGGAGGGAACCAAAGAGGTCTGAGAGGGGAGGAGAGTATGATCCTGGAGAAATGCACCAACAAGGAGAGAAAAGTCCTTCAGTGGAACAGGAAACGAAGGAGGGATGGGGAAGAAGTCTGGGGGGAACAGGAGAAGTGACCACACAAATGGGGATTGAACCTCCACCTTTGAGTGAGAGTTAGAAAGGGGGTGAGAACTTGGCACTGAGGCCAAAAAAGGAATCTGTTGGGGAATTGTACGCACTGGAGAAATGCAAAGAGACTTGGGCTTAAGAGACAGGTTCGGCTTAAGAGACAGGTTCAGCATCACAGGTGATAGGTTCAGCTTCACAGGTGATAGGTTCAGCTTCACAGGTGATAGGTTCAGCTTCACAGATGATAGGCTCCAAGAAGTAGCAGGCGTGTGAGGGCTTGCAGACTGAGAAACTAAAGGGAAAGATGAAGAAGAGGTAAGGAGGGGGGGGGGTTTCAGAAGGTAAAAACCAGAAAAGAATTAGAGAGGGGGTGACCCCATGTGACACAGCACCAGAAAAGCTGGTAGGCAAGAAGACTGCTATTATGCAGTGTGCTACAGAAAAAAATATTATATAAAATAATGCTCCATAGTTCTGGGATTGAACTGAAACCAAACATGTACTATTATTCCTGGTCAGTTGTGTGGCAGATGAAGGAGTAGATGAGGTTGTGGTGCAGTTAAGTTACCAACAGCAGAGGAAGCAAATGTATCAGTGTGAGTATGTGGGTTGGGTGGGTTTTTTTTTAGTGTTTACCATAGTGTCTTTGCCCTGCTGTTAAACTAGGCTACAGGCAGAAGTGAGGGGGTGGGGAGAGGAGTGGGTCATGGAAGCCTCCCTGTTTATAAATGTATTATAAAATTTTGCTGTCATAGTAGCAGTGTGATAGTGAGCTAATGTGAATGATGTGTGGTGGTTTTTTGGAGTAGATTGTAAGTTGCTATATGTGACTTACTTATTATTCGCATATTTTTCTATAGGAGAGTTTTCTGTATCCTTCCTAAACACTATATTAATTATTTGACTATGCTTCATAATTTGTAGAGTACATGCTGGCCATTGGTTGCTGTTTTTTTTTTTCTGTGTAATTAAAACAGACTTTTAGTAGCAGGAAATTCTATTATAAAGAGGGCTTTTTCTGTGAATTATAAGACAAAAACAATAAAAATTAGGCCAGTACTTACCGAGATATAAGACTGTGAAGTTGGCTATGGATGCTCGTGACGGCAACATCGATACCTGCACTTGCAGAAGTGTTGCCGATATACCTTTTCTCAGCACCTTTTTATTTTAATTTATATAATTTTTCTGTCCTGATAATTACAATTTACCAAGGTAGTAGGTTGGTAGACAGCCAACACCCTGGGACGTTACTCCGTCCTCCCAAGTGAGTGTAAAACGAAAGCCTGTAAATTGTTTTAACATGATGTAGGATTGCTGGTGTCCTACTTTCTGTCTCATAAAATCAAGATTTCAGGTACATCTTGCTTATTCTAATTACACTTAGGTTACACTACACATACATGTCAAGATGTTTATACCCACCCACACCCCTCTGGGTTTCTGCTCTTTTCCTTCTAGTTCTTAGTTCTTGTTTATCTTCCTTGATCTCCATGGGGAAGTGGAGCAAAATTCTCTCTGTAAGCCATGCGTGTTGTAAGAGGCAACTAAAAGCGGGTGCATGGCGCTAGTAACCCTTCTCCTGTATTACATTACTAATGTAAACGGATAAATTATGATTTCGTAAGGTTTTTAACCCAGAGTGTTAGCCCGCCCAGGGATAACCAAGAAAGTCAGTGCGTCATCGAGGACTGTTCTAACTTATTTCATTGGGTCCTTAATCTTTCCCCCAAGGATGTGACCCACTCCAGTGACTAACACCCAGGTACTATTACTGCTAGGTGAACGGACAACAGGTCCGCTTAGGATAACTTGTCAAAGTGTTTCCACGCCGCGGAATCGAACAGGGCCCTAGTTGTGTGAAGCGTGAGCTTTTGCCCCACAAGGCCACGGGCCAACCAGGCCACCAGGAGAAACTTTTGTTTTTCCTTTTGGGCCACCCCGCCTCGGTGGGATACAGCCAGTGTGTTGAAAGAAGAATTACAATTTATAATAGTTCTTGTGATTTCATAACCAATCTTTGTTCTGACACTAATATTAGGTTCTGAAATAATTTTTAAGTATTCACAATCACACTGACAGGTAAATATTTTTACGTGCCTTGGTAATTTACTATTCCAGTAAATAAAATTTAAGCTTGGAGATACCCCACACAAGGGCTAAACATTCCTTGTTTATTGTGGAGTATCTGTTTTTCGGGAAAGGAGGAGTTTCCGGCTTAGGAAGCATACAGGGAAGGGAGTGCCATCGTGGTATTGTAGTAACACAGCACCTAAGCAAGTATTGGAGGCATCAGTTCTTAAACAAAATGTGTTTTATATCTGGCATCTTTAAGTACCGTGGACCCTAGCATAAGTTGGCATCACATAACGTTAATTCGCATACCGATACATATTATCACTAAAATTTTGCCTTCGCTAACCACTAAAAAGCTCGCTCAACGAAATTCGTCCGAGACGCTCTAATGTGCGGCCTGAGCCTGCTTTCACATTGTTCCGCTCGGTGGCATTGTTTACAAGCCAGCCTCCGCAGGTAACATCAAGTCATACAATCGAAACATTCGTATATTACAGCGTTTTTGGTGATTTCCATCTGCAAAATAAAGTGACCAGGGGACCAAGAAGCCTTAGTGCTAACCCAGTGGTTAAAAAGGGTTGAGGAAAAATATATCATACCACAGTCAGCTGCTGCTGCACCATGGTCAGCTAGTTGCTCTGACCAGTCTGCTGTTGCTGGATCAGTCAGTGCTGTTGCACCTCGATCAGCTGTGTGGACAGTAAGGCATGTTGCTGGATCAGTAGCTGCTGCTGTACTTTTCCTTGATCAGCTGTTGCCGGATCAGTTAGCTGCTGCTGCACCATGATCAGCTGTTGGCTGGATCAGTCTGCTGTTGCTGGATCAGTCAGCTGTTGATGGACCCAGTCAGCTGTTGCTGGAACAGTAAATTGTTGCTGGACCACGTCAGCTGTTGCTGTTTTACACATCAGTCAGTGTTGGCTGGATCTGTCAGCTGTTGCTGGATCAGTCAGCTGTTGCTGCGACCCAGTCAAGCTGTTTGGCTGAACCATGTCAGCTGTTGCTGGATCAGTCAGCTGTTGGCTTGGACCAGTCAGCTGTTGTGATCAGTCAGATCTGTTGCTGCATCAGTCGTGTTGCTGGATCAGTCAGCCTGTTGCTGGATCATTACGCTGTTGCTGGACCAGTAAGCTGTTGCTGGATCAGTTCAGCTGCTGCTGCACCACGAGTCAGTGTGTTGCACCTCTGCTGTTTGTGACATGATCGTCGGAAACCTGTACCGAACCTGTCCGTCAGCCTGAGCGCTGCTTGCCCGTCATTGTTACAAGCCAGGGTGGCCGGTTGCTGCATACATTTCGATTACATTTTGTATTATTCCATCGCTCGTTTTAGTGCTTGTAACTGCTAAATAAGCCACCATGAGCCCAAAGAAGCTTCTAGTGCCAACTGTGGTAAAAGGGTGTAAATACTATGTGCCACAGTCAGCTGATGATAGCACCGCGGTCAGCTGATACAAATGACCAGTCAGCTGTTGCTGCACCACAGCTGTGCTGTACCACAGCTGCAGTGCTCCTGGTCAGCTGTTGTCTGCACCACAGCTGCTGCGCCCCATGGTCAGCTGACGCCACAGCTGTTGTTGTTGCTGCACCACATTCAGCTGTATACTCTGAAAGATAGATGTGGAGGAGTGTTGTAGGTGTGGCTTAACGTGAAACAAATACCGAGAAAACGATTCTTACCCGAGGTTAGCCACCAGGATAACTCAACGAAAGTCAGTGCATCTTCGAGGACTCTCTAACCTATATTTCCATTGGGGGTCCTTAATCTTGTCTCCAGGATGCAACCCACGTTGCCTAACCCCACCCAGGTGAACAGGGACAAATGCCTGGAAACTAGTGCTCATATTGGTGAATTTATAGCAGCAAAGGTTGGTATCGCGAGAGATTTAAGAATCAGTAGTGGCATACACAGTGTGATAAGGCCTGTGCTGGAAGAAAAATTGACCAACCAGGACCTAAAGTATCAGGAGGGATAAAGGCATCCCAGGACACACTGTCTCATCAGTCATTGACTGCATCTTCAATAAAGGTGAAATTTTTCTTCATTTAGTAGAGTAGTAATGCCAAAATATTTACTGTGCATGTATTACTCTATATTGTGCATGTATCTTTTCTTTGTATGTAGGAAAATGTATATTTCATGTGGTAAAATTTTTTTTTTTCATACTTTTGCGGTGTCTTCGGCATGGATTAATGTGTATTTCCAGTATTTCTTAGTGGGGAATAAATTCATTTAGCAACGATAAATTTCGCATAACTATGAGCTCTCATGAACGGATTAATATCATTATGCGGGGGGGTCCAACTGTTATAGGGTTCTTTGAGAAGTTATTTTTAATTCATTAAACTTTTCCCGAGTACGTAGAAAGTTTCAAGAGGTTCCTTTACCAGAATTTTAAGGAAAGTCAGATAAGATTGCCTGTAAGATCAGGTAAGGTTCGGGTTGTAAACTCAGTGAATAAAAATTGACAGAACCAGATGCTACGCATGAGCTTCTGGTTTGGGGAATTTAAATTCTATAAAGCTTTGATCTTACTGGGAGAGGGCTTGAAATAGAGTTATTAGAAAGGATCAGTACCAAGATATCTTAATCTTGTTATACCCAAGGAAGCATTTCTTCAGGCTTGGCAGTAGAGGCATGATGTGAGCATATCCGACGCAAATGATGTTAATGTTTGGATTATGCTCGCCCCATGTGGATGTCATATTCCATAAATGTTATCAAAATAAACTGAAACATTTGGACATTACCAAGACCTTTCTCATCAGTCTCATGTAAGTAGCACAGGCAGTTACCAAACCGAAGGGCATAGTTCTATACTGCATCAGTCCTTTGTGGGTAGGAAAAGCGGTGTACTACTTAGAAGAAGGATCTAACATTACTTGATGATATGCCTGTGCAATATCTATCTCTGAAAAGAAGGAAGAGTCATAAAATTTGTGTAGATCACTATCTATTAAGGGCATAGGTTCAGCATCACGAGTTATTAGGCATTTGGCCTCTGGAAGTCAATATGCAAGTCTATATGAATTATCCTCCTTCTTAACCATGACTACTGGTGGCTAAAGCTCCCGCTTCACACATGGAGGGCCCGGGTTCGATTCCCGGTGGGTGGAAACATTTCGACACATTTCTTTACACCTGTTGTCCTGTTCACCTAGCAGCAAATAGGTACCTGGGTGTTAGTCGACTGGTTGTGGGCGTCGCTTCCTGGGGACAAGAATAAGTGACCCCAATGGAAAGAAGTTAGACCAGTCTCGATGACGAAACTGACTTTCATGGGGTTATCCTGGGTGGCTAACCCTCGGGGATAAAAAATACGACGAAATCTTATCTCTAATCTTAATATGCAGACATGAGGAGCTATGATCTTTAAGTTTTAATAATTTGTCTACTCTCGGTCAAATGCATCCCTAAAGAGGGTCACTGTTTTATACATACGCCCTCCCCCCCAGCAGCGAAGGCGGGGGAGGCGCTGACTGGTCCTGACTAAAACACCAACCCTCTAAAAACTGCACAACACTTCAACTATTTATGCTGAAACGATGCACTGGGATGTCCGTTCGCTGCTCTGGTATCTTCTCAAAGCATTCACACTGAGTTCTGTTAAGTAGGGACCTGGTCAGCCTCCTTTGGATAGGAGCTCTCCTTGAAAATCCCGCAGCTAGCCCGCTACACAACCTGCCGCGTCGGCCATGTTGAGCCCTGTGTGAACACAATCAGCAAACCCAATCTGCATGTCACATTTGTCCACTGAATGCATATTGAGGGTGTAGTCCATCAGAGCTGCAGGTTTTAGAATGGGTTCATTGCTTTCTCTATGCTGCCTGCCAGTGTCTGCCATTTCATTAAGGTGAACTGATGGCAACAGTGTGACATCTCGTTTGTCATGCCACCGAAATGCCATGATGTCATTGGCAGCAAACGCCTGCACCTCACCTCTACAAGTGCCAGCGTCAAACCTGGGCATATGTTTCCGATTTGCACGCACTGTGCCACACACATCTGTCTTGTTCACTCGCAAAAAATCACTGAGTGTGGGGCTTGTGTACCAGTTACCTGTATATAATATATGCCCCTTTCCAAGGTATGGTTCTATCACTGTTCTAACCACATCACCAGAGATGCCCAATAACTTCCTGGTATTTTGCAATACATAACTTCCAGTGTACACTGTAACAATCACAAAGCACAAACAATTTTATACCAAAGCGTTTCCTCTTGCTTGGTATGTACTGCTTGAAAGAGAGTCTTCCTTTGAACAGAATCAAAGACTCGTCAATTACAAGCTTCCTGAAGGGATAAAAATACATATTGAATTTCTCTTTCAGATACACAAACACATGCCTAATCTTATATAACCTGTCATTTCTGTCAGGCCTGGTTTTGTCTGAGAAGTGAAGCATACATAGCAGTAGCACAAATCGATTCACTGGCATTATATCACTGAAACCTGGGGTTGCAATCAGGCGGTCTGTTGACCAGTATGATTTGACACTGTGCTTATACACATGTGGCATAAGCATTATTGTGGCAAAGAAAAGATACATCTCAGCCACAGTTGTCTCCTTACACTGGTGTAGACGTGATTTTGGTGAAAGTATTGTGTTTGCCATGGTGTACTCGTAGTATGTGTTGCTTTCAATGACAATACTTTCCATCAGGGGTTCGTCAAAGAATAACTCGAAACATTCCAGTTCAGTGGCAATGTTTCCCAGTGTACAAGATGGCCGTATTCCACTTTGGCTGTCATCAAACTGGTGGGGATTTGGAACAAAATTGACAGCTTCCTACCAATCCCAGGTGCAGTCTGCTGGTGGGTACTGGACAATGACAGGTGGTTGTAGAGGTTGTGGTTGTGGAGGTTATGGTTGTGGAGGTTGTGGTTGTGGAGGCTGGTGTGGTGGTTGGGTGGGGGATGGTAGCCTTTGTTGTAGATCCGCTGAGGCAGCGGCGTGGGTGGCAGCGTGGGTGGCAGCATGGGCCACTGCTGGTGCCTCACGGCCGGCACCACCACTACCACCACCATGCACATTTTCCATCCCAATTGCAACACTATCATCATCATTTTCATTGTCAGTTCCTGTTGTACAGCCATGGGATGTACTCTGAGATGTACTCCTTCCCCTTGGAATAGCATATGGCA
>NC_069429.1:39525121-39541158 GCF_026875155.1 Cherax quadricarinatus | reverse complement strand
GGGCCCCCACACGACCTGTCCAAAACACTGCTGCAAATCCGACGCCCTGAAGACTTAAATCTGTGTACACACGATGGCATGAGAATGAAAGTGGAATGATAAGAAAAAAGAGTGGGAACCAGGGTGGGCAGTTGACTTTCGAGCAAGGGGATGAGAAAAAACAACCCAACAGCTGGAACTTCCGGGGGGTAGGGAAAAGTGAGATCTACAGAACATATAAAGGGGAAACTGAAGAGAAGACAAGGTGAATGTAGGCGAAGAAAAAAGGGACGGAAAAAACGGGCGGCAAACATAAAAATGTTACAATATGGGTGCCATTCATAAATGGAAGGTTTGTGGAGATCGTAGAGCGTACATAGCATAAAGGCAAGGGGCACCACGGCAATCAGACAAGGAAGAAACTTCATTTCGCTAGGGCTCCAACAGGGGAAGAGCGAAAAACCCCAAGGCCAAACATAATCCTTGGTGATGGATGGGGTAAGGCTAGAGAGAGTAGCGGGAGAGGCCTTTTAAATAAATCTGGTCACCATAACGAGTTTCGAAAAAACGAGGGCTGAATGTAGGCGAAGCAGAGTTCGACATCAGCTCCCAGGAAAGAGAGAAAGGGGTTTTTCAAGAAGGTTTAGCCGGGGTGGCAAGTTGCCTTTGAGAGGTTAATGTGAGGTTTCCAGGATAACCACAGTCAAAGAGAAGGCCTAAAACCTGACTGAAACAAGATCGGGGATAGGGAGCCATAAGATACAAAGGGTGATCGGAGAGAAGAGCATCTATGAAAGTAAATTTTTGGGGAGTTTTGGGACTTGAAAATTTTAAAAACCCCCTGCGTGGTGGCCCAATGGAAACACTGTAACCCCATGCGAAAGAAACTGCAATGAATACATCGCGCCCGAACAAGCAAAAGCAAAGTCATCAAAAATAGAGGATGACCAAAATTGGGTGGGAAAACAGAGGCCAAATCATTTATAGCAGGAGAAAAAGTGTTGTGTTAGAACACTCCTGAGGGGCACCCTTTACCCGGACAAAGTCCGGGGGAAAAAAATTATTGATCAACCGAAATGTCTGTCAAAAAAGTTCTTAAGGAAGGGTGGTAATTGCCTCGGAGGGCCTAAGGAGTGGGCCTGGGCCAAAAAATTATACCTCCAAGTTTTTGTCATATGCCTTCTCAAGGGCAAAAAATAGGCAATAACTGAGTGATTATTCGCAAAGGCATTAGGGAAAGGCATTACGGACAATGATCCAAACGTAGTAAGGGGCTATGGTAAACCCCTTACGAAAGCCATATTGACTAGCGGAGAGACGTTGTGTGTCTCAAATACCACATTAAAAGTCATTTTTGAGACATCCACACTTTGCAAAAAATGTAAATAAAAGTGTGGGACTTGGGGGGGCATCAGTCCGTAGTACCCTTTGTGGAAAGGGAGAACAATGGAAGGGTTTCCAAGCTGGGGGGAAAAACTCTGTGCCCAAATAAGATTTAAGAGGTGTAAGAGGACTACAAGGGTTGACCGATGTAAATGTTGTAACATATGAATATGAATGTCGTCAGGTCCAGCTGCCGATTATCGGCAAGCTGAGAGCATTGCCTCATGTTCTTGAAGTGTAAAAGGCACATTATACTGTTCTTCTCTGAGAGAAGAAAAGTCCAAGGGTACTAACTCTCTGGTAGACTTTGAGGAAAGAAACGAGGGGCATAGATGGAGCCCCCGGGAAATATGGACCAGATGTGTGCCAAGTTCAATGGCAATGTCAAGAGGGTTTGCTACATCAACACCAGCGACCCGTAGAACAGGAGCCAGGTCAGGAGAGTATTTACCACTCAATTTCCTCACTTTTTTCCAGACTGCACTCATACAAGAAGCATAGGTGATGGTGGAAACATAGTCTCGCCAGCAAGTGCGTTTAGCTTCACGGATGACACGGCGAGCGATCGCACGCTTCTGCTTAAAATCAAGAAGTCTCTCAGCGGTTCTATTGTACTGGTACCTGCCCCATGCAGCGTGTTTCAAACGTACGGCAAGAGCGCAAGCAGGAGACCACTAAGGCACGCACTTCTGAGAATGCCTGCCTGAGGTTTGGGGCATAGAATGAGAAGCTTCGGTATAAACTGACGTCGAGAAGAGGTGCAGGAGCTCATCAATGGAGGATGAAGAAGGAACCTCACTAAAAGCAGTGAGTTGCGAGTAAAGATCCCAATTTGTCCGATCAAATTGCCAGCAAGGGCTACGGAAAGGTGGTGAATAGAAGGAGAAGTAAGAATGATTGGAAAATGATTGCTGTCATGTAAGTCCGTAGAACAGACAAGGTGAAGTCCAGTGCAGTGGAGGAAGAGCAGACTGATAGATCGATGCAAGAGAGAGTATGAGTATGAGGATCAAAATGGGTGGGAGTACCCGTATTTAAAACATGGAGGGGGTGAGACGCAAGAAAAGCCTCCAACTGGATGCCTCGTGAGTCACAATGAGACCCACCAGAGAAAATGGGTGGGCGTTAAAATACCAAGTAACAGAAGTGGTGGTGGTAAGGATGAAACTAGAAAGGCAAGATCTGGGATAGAAAATGCTCTAGAAGGAGAGAGATATAAAGAACATATTGTAAACCACTTAGTCAAGTGGATACAGGCTGCAGTGTAATGCAGCGAGGTATGGACAAATAGATCACAGTAACGGAATATCATTGCGTAGAAGAAGGGCACTTTCATTAAAGGTCCCATCTGAGAAAGGATCCAAAGAATACAATAAATTATAGCCTGAGATAGGTTTGGAAAACGCCGAGTGTAATTTTGGTTCTTGTAAGCAAGCACCAACAGGGGAAAACCTGGAAAGCAACATCTGAAGCTCACCCCGATTACCCCTGAGGCTGCGGATATTCAACTGTAAATAGGCCATGATTGGCAATAAAGAAAATACCAGGAATCCATAGGAAGGGCACTACGGACTAGAGGGGTCAGAAAAGTCAACGTGTGGTGGCATTGGAAGACGTTCAAGTAGCGAAGGAACGGTGTGTTGCGAAGATTGGAGTTGTGGAGATGGAGGAGAGGGATGAGAGGGAGTAGGAGGTGGATCAGTGTCCATTGAAGGTTTAGTCTCTGCAATATATTCTGAAATGGCTTCAAGTGTTTCTGAATTCAAAGATGTATAGGAACAATATTGGAGATAAAAGAGGAGGGTGAGTAAAGATTGGGACAGTAATGGACTGTACCAAAGTAGAGGGGGACGAAAGAGTGTAGGGAACTGTAGAAGAAGTGTGGGAGGGGACAGAAGAGGCAGAAACCTGGGAGTGGCAGAAAGAGGGGGAAACTTGGGAGGGGACGGGGGTGGAAGGTATAGTACGAGGAGGAGGGTGAACCTCCACACTTGTAATAGAGCCAGAGAGAGGGAAGAACTAGACACAGAGACTGGAAAGGTAAAGTGCAGAGGTGGAAGAAGAGAAGGAAGGGGCAAAGAAGATTTGAGCACTGGGGATTTTTGGACTTCTGAGAAGTAGAGGGCGATTGGTATAAGGTGTCGTATGGGGTCTTGTCGATACTGGGGCTTGTGAGGAAGGACGCGAAGATGTGAAACAGACTGAGTTTGTAGTCGGGACATCAGAGCCAAGGACAGCAAAAGGATTAGATACAGGAGTGGCTATGGGAGGGGCAACAACAGAGGAGGCTGCAAAAGATGGGACCCAGAAGTGGGGGGACGTTTTGAAACACGAGAACAAGAAACACGGGTAGTCTCCCTTGGAGGCGGAGATGAGTAACTGCCATAGCATAAGGGAGACCTTCTGCCTCTTTGAGGCAACGGATTTCACGCTCATTCAAGCAGACCTGCAATGGCGAGAGCACGAAGGGTGAGCCTCATTACAATTAAGGCAAGATGGAGGTTGACTGCAAGATGCATTAGAATGGTCATCGGCACCACAGACTGGGCATTCGGCTATAGATCTGCAATATTTTGCTGGTGACCAAAACGCCAGCAATTTCTACACTGTTGCGGTGTAGGGATCACCTTTCGAACTTGTAACCGATGTCCCGTGACATAAACAGAGGACGGGAGTTCATGGCTGTGAAAAGTTAATCGAGCCACATTGCAAGGTAACGTCTCCGCCCGCGAGCAGGAAGGACATAAGTGTCTACTTTGAGGATTGGGAGATCCTGGAGTTTCCAGCTGTTCAAGAATGTCATTGCCACATGACTGGAAATTCTGTTGGACTATGGTATGGGGCAGAATGACAGTACCACTACAAGAATTGAGAGAAAGATGTTTTTTCATAGTGATAGTTGTATCGATATGCGAAAGGAGAAAAAGATCATGAGCTTGGGTAGCATTCTGGACAGTGACAATGCACGTACCGCTCTTGAGAGCATGAAATGAAATATCTCTACCAACATGATGCAGGAGCGCTTTGCCAATACTATGGTCAGAAAGATAGGCAGAATTAGAAGTCGGTCTTAAATTAAAGAATTTAGTCCATTTTGTGGTCCGAAACTGAGCGTGGAGAGGGAGTGCATGATGTGTCGGTCGTTTCCGAGTAGAATGGAAGGTAATGAAGGAACATCATCAGGAGATTGACGTTGGTGTTTAGGAGTAGGACCAGAGTTGGTCCATCGTGAAACGGGCTGGCAATTCGAAAATTGCCGTACCGTAGAGGGAGAGGCTGGAAGCATAGTCAAAGGAGAGCAGAGGTCAGACAAATCGAAGGAGTCAGCCGTAGCCCCAGTACCTGAAGCGGGTGAGGAAACAGCACCAGCAAGAGGTACAGGGGCATCAGGAGTGTCCGAAGAGTGGTCTAAAAACAAGGCAGGGTCAGAATGGGGTGCGGTATCAAGAAGGGGCCCGGGGTTAGTGGGTTCCTGGATTGGGTTCTCCATGGTTAGGTTACTCCTTTGCTTTTTGTTTTTAAGAAAAAAAAAGAAAGAAGAAAATAAAAAAAAAGAATAAAAAAAGGGGGGAGCGGGGAGGAATAGTTCCCAGGAAGAATGAAAGGGCCGGAAATCTCCCTCCACACCCAAGAGGACCTCAGCACCGCTAGTAGCGCAGATGCAGCATGAAACCCGTGCCATACCCCACCCTTCATGCCAGCAAACCAGCAATCCGGGATAGCAACCTCACATCTGCCGAGCTACCTCGGTGGACAAAAGAGAAGGTGGCTGGATATCTGCCACAAAGCCTACCTCCTTCGGCCACCACCCCCGGAATCCGAAAGGAGGCTTCCAGAGATACACCTGTCGCCCGAAAGACGCCCAAAGCTACACTCCAGGATACCGAGAGGGATTGGGACATCCCCAGGAGATCCAGATTCCACGGCAAACTACGCCACCGCCAAGAACCTCAACGGAATGGGATGGACCCCGGTATCCTTTCCCCTACCTAGGAACTAGTGCGCCTGTGGGAGAAATCCCAAAGGCCAAAAAGAGGAAGGGCAAAAGGGAGGGGTGGGGAGGAGGAGGAGGAAAGGAAAAAGGGGAGGATGGGGAGGATGGCATAGGGAAGAGGGGATTGGGGTGTAATTAGGTTCGGTCTGAGGAAGGAGACCAACAGGTCTAATTTCTCAGACCAAGAGCCTCTTCACCACAACAAGGAGCCCCCCTTGAAGAGGGGTATGAGGAATAGAACTTGCAACTGCAGTCAAAGCTAAGGTCGAAAACTGGTGCACCAGCTCATCAATAGAGGACAAAGAAGTGGTAAGATGAGAGGATAAGTCCCAAATCACTTGTACAAATTGCCAATGGGAGCAACGAGGTGGGCTGGAATACAAGGTGAAAGTAAGAATAATAGGAAAGTGATCACTGTCATGCAAATCTGGGAGAACATACCAAGCATAATCAAGTGACGAGGAGCAGAGACAATGCAAGAGAGACACTGAGTGTGAGTCAAAATGAATTGGAGCTCTCATAAAAAAACATGAAGAGGATGAGAAGTAATAAGAATCTCCAAGTGATCACCATGAGAGTCACTGTGGGAAGCTCCCCAAAGATGATGAACATTAAAATCACTTAATAACAAGTTGGGCAGTGACAGAGAAGAGATCAAGAATGCAATATCAGAGATACAGAATGCACCGGAGACCAAACTGTATACCACCTATGTAGATAAATATGGGATGCAGTATAATGCAGCAGAGAACAAAGACCTGTTGAAACGGTATACCAATATACACAAGTAGTGCACTCTCATTAAAAGTTTCATCAGGAAAGGGATCAGAAGAATGCAACAGCACATATCCCAAAATGAGATGGATAACATAAGAACATAAGAAGAAGGAACACTGCAGCAGGCCTACTGACCCATGAGAAGCAGGTCCATGTTCTCCCCTCTGGATTATCCCAATGACCCACCTAGTCAAGTCACTTCCACTTAAGGAAGGAGCACAGCATCAGACCTAGTAGCACAAGCTAGTCAGGTCCAACTCACACCCACCCACACCCACTCATGTTTTTATCTAACCTATTTGTAAAACTACACAATGTCTTACTTTTTATGAAGGTACTGGGGAGTTTGTTCCACTATCCACAACTCTATTACCAAACCAGTGGCTTTCCTATATCCTTCCTGAATCTGATTTTTCTGACTTGAACATTGCTGGTGAGTCCTGTCTTGGCTGGAAATTTTCAGCACGCTATTACATCTCCTTTATTTTATTCCTGTTTCCATTATATACATCTCGATCATATTCCCCCTAATTCTACACCTTTCGAGAAAAGTGCGATTCTAAGGCCCTCAGTCTATCCTCATAGAAGAGTCTGATACATGGAATCAATAAAATGTATGAGGTCTAGTAGGTCAGATGAAGCCAATGTGTGGAGCACGTAAGCGTGTAAGCAAGGAGGACTTGAATGCAAGAGAGAGAAAAGATTGCATGGCATGGGTGTGTAAAAAAGAAGGGGCAGAAGGAGGCACACCGTGTCCATATGAGGGTTTTGTCTCTGCAATATAGTGTCAAGGTCACGTCTGACAAGGGAAGATTCCACAATGCCATGATTTTTTAGAGACAGATGAGGAAGAGCAATTAGGGGGGGGAGATCAGGGAGACTATGGAGGAACCAAAGAGGTCAGAGAGGGGAGGGGAGTATGATCCTGGAGAAATGCACCAACAAGGAGAGAAAAGCCCTTCAGTGGAACAGGAAAGGAAGGAGGGATGGGGAAGAAGTCTGGGGGGAAAAGGAGAAGTGACCACACAAATGGGGATTGAACCTCCACCTTTGAGTGTAGAACGATAGAAGGGGTGTAGAACTTGCACTTAGAGCCAAAAAAGGATCTGCTGGGATTGTAGGCACTGGAGAAATGCAGAGAGACTTGGGCTTAACCCTTTGACTGTCGAAAGGCCCAATCCTGAAGTGTCTCCTGGTGTCACAAAATATTCGAAAAAAAAAAAAAAATTTTTTCTTATGACAATGTTAAGTTATTTCTCATGATTGTTATAGTCCCCCCAACAAATTTTTACCATCAGTACTCACCCATATAAAGAGGCATGAAGTTTGCAGAAAATGAGCCACGTAAGGCAACAGCGCGACGCCGCTCAACCCGGTACACCTTTAGCTATTACTTGAATTAAGTTTGTTGTTCTTTCACTATTTTATTTTTTCACATAATTTATGTAGGCCTGTGAGACCAAAGTGTAAGGTGCAATTGTACATCTAGGTACAACACTCGTTGTATACAAGACAATAAGCGCACAAACATAATTATCATATATTGTTAACAAAACTTGTTTACAAAAACAAACAATACAAATATTTTATTTATTACTAATGTTCTACTAATATATAAACCATATACAGTCACTGAACATACCCGAGAAGTTCTGCAGCTTGTGGAAACTCTTTTGGAACATGGTGTCATACACAGTGGTGTTTTACAACTCTCACACATAAAACAGGTGTCATACACAGTGGTTGTTTACACTCTTACACATAAAACCTGGTTATCATACACAGTGTTTTTTATCACCACTCACCCATAAAACAAGGTGTCAAACACAGTGGTGTTATACACTCTCATCACATAAAACATGGTGGTCATAAACCAACATTGTGCTTTACAACACTCCTCACAACCCACAAAATCAGTGTGTGCATTTTTGTGAAGTTTTTTTTATGGCAAAGACAAAATACCTTCTCCAGAGCAGTTTCTTCAAAGTAATTAGCAGGCAGTTGTGTCATGTAGTATCCAAGGTAAAATGGTGTCGAGTGTCAACATTCCTTCCTTCCTAATTTCCTTCATTCCTTTCCTACCTGGAGCTAACTGGAGGGCATCCACCTTCTCTTCCTACATTCCTCTTCATCTGTCCTTCCTACTTTTTTTCCCTTCCTTTCATCTAGTCCCTTCCATTCATTCCTGCCTTCCCTATCTTGCTTCTGGTTTCTATAATATATCTACACTATATAGTCACTAGATACTTTTTCATAAAACTGCTATTATCACCCTTTCAGCAAGCTGTCTGTGCGTGCTATTGGTGTGCTTAATAAAATGTTTTGAGTCAGGAGTTGGCAGCTGTCAAAATGACATATTGTCTCATTACTACGACTCCCCCTCCCACCTGTCAACATGGGTACTGATGCAGATTCTCCCGTCCATTCTAATCTAAATATCTTACTCCCACATTCTATATCTTTCAATCTCTCTTTCCTCTCTCTCAGTCATCTCTGTCTCACAGGTACACATAAATACAAGTATATCAAAGTGTAAATTACCTAGATCACCCAAAAAAAACCAGACAAGTGCTATACCTCTGAAGATGTGAGTAAACTGATTGATGAACACAGTCCTTGTTTGCTCTCATCTGAGACAGAGCGTAGAGGGATAGACCGGGAGCTTGCAACAGACAAATAGACCAGACAGACAAATGTTTGTTCGTCATCGCACCTCACTCTCTCCTCCTCCTCTTCCTCCTGCCTTCTCCTTCTCCTCCTCCTCCTCCTCCTTCTCCTTCTCCTCCTCCTTCTTCTCCTTCTCCTCCTCCTCCTTCTCCTCCTCCCTCGCTTCTCCCTCCTCCTCCTTCACCTTCTCCTGCCCCTCCTTCTCCTTCTCCTTCTCCTCCTCCACCTCCTACTCCTGCCACCCACTTCCCTTCTCCTCTTCCTTCTTCTCCTTCTCCTCACCTTCCTCCTTCTCCCCTCCTCCTCACCTTCTCCTCCTTCTCCTTCTCCTCCCCTTCATCTCCTTCTCCTCCTCCTCCTCCTCCTGGCTCTTGACAGATGGACACTGCCCCCCCATCCCTCCCCCTTGTTTACGGACGCTCATCAATGGTGAGCTCTTATCCGATGTTATCTCCCCTTATCTGTCACTGTCATGGGTGGAACGTGTTTCATAGCCTGCAAGGGACATATTATTACAAATTAAAATTGTTTAGTTAATATTCTTCTTCTTCATTCCTCTTCTCCAAATTCTTCCTCCTTCTTCTACTTCTTCTTCTCTCTTCCTTCTCCTTCTTTTCCTTCTCTTCTTCCTCTTCTTCTCCTCCTCCTCTTCCTCCTCCTCCTCTCCTTCCTCCTCCTCCTCCTCCTCCATTGCTTTTGGTCTCAAACTCCTCGAAATCATGAAATTGAACTTCAATGACACTTCCACTGTGTTAGCGCATCACTGGAAGAAAGAGTTCCAGATAGCTGGGAAGTCAATATTTCTTAACCGCTAGACATGCTGAAAAAGGACGACTGAAATGGTATTCCCACAATAGCACCATGCTCCCCATTTTTTTATATGGTGCACACTGACCATGAGACACCATTCTCTCACATGTTGGCCTACCAGCTTTCTCCATCTTTGATTTTGAAGCCACTAGAAGTTATGCTTATAGATACGTCAAACAACAGTATCCCTATTACGTATATATACGACCGCGACAGTCCAAAGGTTAAAGACATTTTCGCTTAAGAGACAGGTTCCAGCTTCACAGGTGATAGGTTCAAGCTTCACAGGTGATAAAGTGGTTTTATAATTTTCATCAGCTTCACAGTTGATTAGGTTCAGCTTCTCACGTAATAGTTCCAAGAAGAAGCATGCGTGTGAGGGCTTGCAAACTGAGAAACTAAGAGAAAAGAAGATGAAAGAAGTGGATAAAGAGGGGGTTTTCAGAAGGTAAAAACCAAAATAATTAGAAGGGGGTTAACCCCATGTGACACAAAGAAACCAGAAAAGCTGCGTAGGCAGATGTGTGCTCCAAAAAATATTATATAAAATAATGCTCCATAGTTCTGGTATTGAACTGAACCAAACGAGTACTATTATTCTGGTCAGTTAGTGTGCGGCCAGAACAGGAGAAGATGAGGAGTTGCGCAGTAGGTTACCAACAGAAGAGAAGCAAAATGTAGCAGTGTGAGTATGTTGTTGGGTGGTTTTCTGAGTGTATACCATAGGTGTCTTTGCCTGCTATAACTAAGTCAACCAGGCAAAGTGAAGGGAGGTAGGTGTCATGGAGCCTCCAGTTTAGAATGTATATAAATTTTTGTGTCACTAGCAGCAGTGTGCTAGTGAGCTAATGTGATCTGAAGAGGTGATGGTTTTTTGGGGGGGGATAGAGTTAATTTGAATATATTACTTATTATCTTAGGATATTTTTGTATAGGGGTGAATTTTTGTATCTCTTCCTAACACTATATTAATTATTTGCACTCATACTTTTCATAATTTGTATGAGTACATGCTGGCCCTAGAGTTTGCTGATTTTTTCAGTGTAAATTAAACAGCCATATCAGTATCTCAGAAACATTTTATTTAAAGAGCAATTTTTCTGCGTAATTAATAATCCAAAAAAGTAAAAAATTAGGACCGAGATAAAAACTGTGAAGTTGGCTCTGGATGCTCATCGCACTGACGGCAACATTGAATCCTGCCACTTAGCAGAAAATTTTTGCCGATAACCTTTTTTCCTCTATTGTATTTTAATAATATATAATTGTTTATGTTCTGAAAATTACAATTTACCTAGTAGAAGGTTGGTAGACAGCGAACCACCCAGGGACGTACTAACGCTTAATCCAAGTGAGTGTAAAACGAAAGCCTGTAATTGTTCTTACATGCTGTAGGATTGCTGGTGTCCTTTCTGTCACATAAACACGCAGATTTCATTCAGGTATTCCTTCTTGCTATGTCTACGTTAACACATGTCACACTACACATACATGTACAAGCCTATTGTAGCACACCCCTCTGGGTTTTCTAATTTCCTTCTAGTTCTTGTTCTGTTTATTTTTCCTCGGATCTCCATGGAAGTGGAATCAAAATTCTTCCTCTGTAAGCATGCGTTTGTAAGAGGCAACTAAAAATGCCCGGTGCAAGGGGCTAGTAACCCCTTTCTCCTGTATACATCACTAAATGTTAAAGATAAGATCTAGGATTTGTTTCAGATTTTTAATTAACGCCCAGAGGGTTAGCCACCCAGGATAACCCAAGACAGTCATTGCGTCATCAAGGACTGGTCTAACTATTTCCATTGGGTCCTTAATCTGTCCCCCCCAGGATGTGACCCACACCAGATGACTATCACTCCATGTACCTATTGCTGCTAGGTTGAACAGACAACAGGTGTAATGAAACTTGTAGCAGTGTTCACCACCAGGAATCGAACCCGGGCCTCAGAGTGTGAAGCGGGATCTTTTAGCCACCAGAGCACATGGAGAAACTTTTGTTTTTCTTTGGGCCGCCCACCTCGGTGGGATGCAGCCAGTGTGTTGAATAGAAGAATACAATTTATAATAGTTCTTGTGATATCCTAAACAATCATTGTTCTGACACAAAAATTAGGTCTGAAAATAGTTTTAAAGTATTCCAATCACACTGACATGTAAAATTTTTACTTGCCTTAGTAATTTACTTTGTCTAGAAATACTGTGAAGCTTACTCAGCGGCTGAACAACTTCAGTCCAGTATTACAAAGGCTGGCTCCCTCCTCAAGGAAAAGTTAATGAATTAGAAAAAGAAATAATAATTCACAAAGATAAACACTAATTATTTATTAAAGCAAACATAAAACAGTGAAACATGAAGGTGTATCCTATTGAAAAAAAATGAAAAATGAAATGAAAAAATGACATTTTGAATTCAATGCTAAATATATAAAGTATTAATGTGTCTGGTGGAGGTTGACACTGTCTTTTAGAAATAGGTAGCCGTGCTGATGAGTGTTGGTGTGATCATAGTGTTGGTGACAACCCAACGGCCGTTTCTTCACAGAGTCATAGCCATGAATAATCAGTCCAGATGACCGGAAAGCCGGTTCTTAACCACATGCAAATGATGAGGGGTTATGTCCTGCGAACTGCCATACATATACACAGTAGATCCAAAAGGACGTCTCAGGACGTTAGTCCGTCTCCTTCAGTACTTCTCGTTGGTTGGCAGGTGACCCAATCTGTCATTCTCCAAGCGAAAAGAAGACAAGTTATACACCACTTGCTCAAGAAATCACTCTCTATTGGAAAAAGTACAATAACCAAAAAGTGAGGCGTTATCCTATAAAACATTTAAGAGATATCAAGGCTGAAAGGACTAAGTTTATTATTGGTCCAAAGTGAAGCTTTCAACCAATAAGTTCCACTAGAATATGAGCATGCCGTGTACTTACAGAAGTAGCCTGGAGCTGGAGAGTCGAGTGATTACTGTTGACCGAAGTCCCCACACGCGTCACCTTTGGGGGTGGGAGGGGAATAGCGGGAGCTAACTTACCCTAACTTAACAAGCATCCCAGCAAGCAAACTATCACTTTCGGGGGGGAGAAAAAAAGGGGGGGATAGGCGGGAGCTAGACTTCCCTATCCTTTAAACAAGTAGCCAGCAATCAAACTATGATAGTCAATACTTCGCTACTCCCTATCTGTTGAATTTTTCCCCTCACACTCACACGCATACCAAGACTTATAGTCCAAGGAGTATAAGAAGAATAGGCGAAGGAAAAAGTTCTAACATGTGGAAGTCACGTAAGGCAACAAGTCTCTTCTACTGGCTGTCATGACTTAATCAGTCAGATAAATAATTGGATGAGACCATTGATACACAAAAAGGAACGATAAAATCTTTGAGAGCCAATGTCCACCTTCAATAGCAACTGTTGGTTCCCTTAAAAGTCCTACGTATATCAAAAGGTTTGCGATCCGTTTTCTAAAATGAATTCTTTTTTCCCCCAGTAAATAAAAAAGTTAACTTGGAGATACCCCACACAAGGGCTAAACATTTCATTCTATTATGGAGTATCTTGTTTCTGAGTGGGAAAGGAGTAATCTGGCTTAGGAAGCATAAGGGGGAGTACCATCAAGGTATTGTAGTAACACAAGCACCTAATCCAGTATTGAGGCATCATTCTTAAACAAAATTTCTAATAATAATTCTTGAATCTTAAGTATAGGGTCTTTCGAGGAAGATTTTTTTAAATCTACGATTAAACTTTTTATCCCTACCTACGGCGGAAAGTTTCAAGAGTTCCTTGTAGACAGCCAGTATTGACCTGCACAGACAGCCCAATGCTGTCTGCCACGCCTTTAGGTTCCATATTTTGCGCCACTAAGTGTGCCAGCCCTCTTAGGCAGGCCTCTCGGCAAGGACACTCAGCCTGTCTGCCAGCCACGCTCTCTCTCGACAGAGCTGCGTGTCCTAGCAGTAAGATACAAAGGCCTCCCGATCCTCTCTGGGCACTGTCCCTGTCCGCGGGCCATGGGCACAAACACAACAAGCCTGTTGTAACCCAACACTACTTATCCAAAACAAAGTAAGAAGCCCTCCGAAAATGTATCGTTGCTACCTACGCTACCTTCATCGTCCCCAATCCGCTGTTTACTACAAGAACTGCAATAACACATTTACAGACTTTTTAAGGAAGTCAATAATTGGCCTGTAAGATCATAAAGGTTTAGGGATAAACAGTTCATAAAAATTTACAGACCAAACAGCTACGCATGGAGCTTCTTGGATTTGGAAATTTAAAATCTTAATAAAGCTTTGATCTTACTGGGGAGAGGCTGCAAACGCGTTATTTAAAGATCAGTCTGAGATATCTATCATGTTATACCCAAGGAGCGATTTCCTTCGCTTCATTGAGCAGTGAGGCCATGTGAGCGACCTACGCAAAAACTGATGTTAATGTTTGGATATTCTCTGCCCCACAGGATGTCATTACATAATATTATCAAAATAAACGAAACAATTGGTATATTACACAAGACCTTTCTCATCATCACATGTAAGTAGCACAGGCAGTTACCAAACCGAAGGGCAACATTTTCCAATATTTCATCAGTCCCTTGGTGGGTAGGAAAAAGTGTACGTGCTAGAACAAGGATCTAAACGTTACTTGATGATATGCTGCGCAATATAAACTCTGAAAAGAAGGAAGCGTCACAAAAATATAGTGTAGATCGCTATCTATTAAGGGCATAGGCTCAGCATCCACCGGGCCTCTGAAGTCAATAGCAAGTCATATGAAATTATCCTCCCTTCCTTAAAATAAACCATGACTACTGGTGTAGACAAATTCAGATACTGAAGGTTCAATGATCTTTAGTTTTAATTAATTTTTCTAACCTTCTCGTCAAGCATCCCTAAGGTGAACCGAATCTTGGTAAAAAATTTTCCATTGATAGGATTGTTTCATGAAAAACCCCTAAGTCAAACTTATGGACTAACCTGGAGAAACAAACACCATGGAATTATCAGTAAAGACTCTGGAGAATTAATCACACGACTGAAGTAGATTCATGTGTCTTATGGTCACCAAAGATTCATTAATATTAATATTGTTGCACCCAGATGGTCAAGAGTCACCAGTCATGATATTCTCTATCATAGTCTAATACGTTAGAGGCGTCAATTACACACCACCTTAACACTCGTTCAGTTGTCTAGTCAAGTCGTGTGGAAAAACTAAGTCAAAGTTATTAAGGCTTTTAACCCGAATTTTTTCGGTAATTTTTTAAGGATTTTTGATATGATAAAGTTTGGGTTTCCCCCTTATTCTTGAGGTATAAATTTTTCCCCAAAATTTTTATATTTAAAATTGGACCTTTTCCATGCTCTAATAATTTATTTGACTTGAAGGAAAAAGTACAAGAACTTCTCCCCTATTTTAAAAAATTCCCCCTTTGACTTTTGGGAATCAAAATGGGTTTGTACGGGTCCACTACAAGCTTAAGTTTTTCAAATTTATTCAGGGTTTCCTCAAGTTTGGGACTAAGGGTCAAGGAAAAAATGGAAGAAGACTGAACCTCAGCATCTACCCCTCATTAGCCCCCAAGTCATGAAGGGTGGACAATGGACCCCCCCGGCCCGTCTACCCTAGAGAAGTTTAATAGTTGAAAACCCCAAAGAGTCACTGGAATTCCCTTTCAACAAAGACAGGTAGGAACATGCCACTACTTAGGTTTAAGGAGCAAAATTTTCCTAAAAGGCTTGAATTAAAACGGGCATCTCCTCCCATTCAGCTGGGAATTGGGTGGTGAAGGGGAAAAAAAAGGCTTTACTCCCAGAAGTTGGTAGAGATTTGCATTAAGTCAGATGTGAATTGGGTCCCGGCAGACAAAATTTCTTTTGGGAATGCAACCCTTGGAGAAAAAATGGACAAAAAGGGCTTCACCCAAAACCCTGTATGGAAAAGGTCCAACGGTTTTTTGGCTTCAGGGGAAAAACTGGGAAAGCATAAACAACTAAAGTTATTTATATCCTATTCCCCCCCCCGATGAAAGTGGTGATAAAGGACCAAAAAATTTTCAATGAAATTTTTTTCAAACGGTCCACAAAAATTTGGGATTTTTACCCTAGGACTGTGGTACCTCAGGGGGAAAGACAGTTGGGAAATTTACTGATCTACAATAGGTAGGACATCTGAGGGGAAATTTTTTGGGCCCAAAAAAAAGGTTTCCCCTAATTTTATTTAAGGTTTTACAAAGCGAAAATGCCGGCCACTGGCAGGTCATGACCATTTTAAGAAAAGTCTCTCTGCATTGACTTGAAAAATAAGTGGAATAGTCTATCTATCGAATTTAATTGAAAAACTGCCCTTTTAAAAAATACCTTTTATATATTCAAAATTTTTTTAAAAATTTTTCCTTTGAATAACTTGATTTTTTTAGCT
>NC_069429.1:39480715-39524621 GCF_026875155.1 Cherax quadricarinatus | reverse complement strand
CTTCCCCGATGTAATCTTCTCTTCAAGGTTTTGGATCTTATTCTCGAGGTTGGTTATCTTGGATTCTCGTCGCTCGGAGGGGTTGCTTTGATATCTTTGATTTCTTTTCTAGAGCGACGATGTAGTCCTTGATATTGTCAGGAATAATAAAAACCTGAGTTATCATGGGTGAATCCTTTGAAGGGAGGGGAAAGTTGGAGGGGGAGTCAGCCATGTTTGTTGGTTGTTGTTGTTGTTCCTGGGTGGCGGTGGTGAGGGGGGTTGTTTGATACACCGGCGCCCTGTGGGTAGACAAGTTGAGTTTAGGGTCCTTGCTGTTATTTTTTTTATTACTGGTGTTGTTTCTTCTGCGATATCCTTTCATAGTATCACTGAAGTAGATACTGTGTAGCAATGGAGGAGAAGGTTGTTTTCTCGGAGCTTGGGTTAAGTGGTTGTCTGGCAGCAGAGGCAGTGTTTGGGTTAGCAGGGCTGTCTTTCCTTAGATCTTCTAATGTTGTCAAGATTTTGGGTTACATTCTTAGTATTTTGGGGTCATGTTGTGGTCTACGTGGGTTCATGTATTTTGAACTTCACTTTAGGCCATCACAAGTTTTGATGAGCGATGTTTTTTTTGAGAAAGAAGAGTGGTAGGTTTACCATTGCTGCTGCTGCCGCCGCCGCCGAATATCCCAACATACGAGTTTTTTGAGATAAAAGCCGTCGATCGGTTGATTTTTTGCTCTGAGTTAAGAGCCAACATTTGAGTTACAAGCCAGCTACCCCCGCTTCCCTCTCAACCCAAAACCTGGACACCTCTCTTGTTTTCTATGATTTCATGTTTAATTCTATGGATATAAACCCTGTTTTTTCTTCTCAGCACTGTCCTTTACACTTACATTCTTAGGACCCATGGTTAGAAAAGTGAAATTTCCCCAAAATGGACTGTAAAAATGTAAGCAAAGCAGGAGAGAACTGCTGCCACAGGTAGATAAACACTGCACTGAGTTGGCTTTATTTTGAAGCTCTTGTTGTTATAATAATGTATTATGATTATTAATTTAGGCAAACTGAAGCTTATCATTATAATAATTACTATATTATTATTGATAATAATTTAGGGAATGAAGCCCCCCACCAGTGCCAAGGTTTTTGACACTGGTGAGGGGCTCTTGATCTAGGGAATTGGATATGTGCTAAGTAAGTAAGTAGTAAGTAAGTTTATTCAGGTATACACAAATCAGTTACATTGAATTATCATACATAGCGCTATGTGTAGAGAACCTTGGATTACCCAAAAAAGTCAGAGTTACTTATTTCCCAAAATTAATAATAATAATAATATAATAATAAAAATTTAATAATAATTTTATTATTATTATTATTTTTATTTTTTTTTAAAAATTTAATTAAAAATTTTTATTATTATTTTTATTAATATTATAAGTTTAGGGGCTTCAGTTTCCTTTTATCAAAAATAATAATAATAATAAATTTTATTTTTTTATTATTTTTTATTATTTTATTTTTATTATTATTTTTTAAAACAGGGGCTTCGTTCCCAAAATTATTATCAAAAATTAATATAGGGGGGCCTCAAATTTTTGAAAATATTGCTTACCCAAACTCTTCGAATAATCAACCGTTTTTTTAAATAAAACCCAAAAACTTTGTCTTTTATTATTGAACTCACCGTATTGTCAAACTGGGGGGTTTCCCGGGGGCGTCCCCCTTTTTCCCAAAGGAAGGAGATTTTCCCCAATTTAGAATGATGCCCAAAAAGTTTTGTGGAGGAGTACCCACCCTGAGCAAGTAAAACAACCCCGCCCTTTTACAAACAAGTTCAGTGAAAAGATCATGTTCCTTTTTTAAGGAAATTTTTAAAGGGGCACCAAAAACAGGGGACTGTGGAGAAAGTTTTTTTTTTTGGAGACAGGGGTCAGGGGCTCTAAAGCGGTCCTAGTGGCTTTAAACCCCTTTGGGGGTTTCAGCCGTTTTAGTACGGCTTAGACCCAGGGTTTTAAACGTACTAGTTCGCCCAAATTCTAGTCCCCCTAAAATTTTGTGAGAGAAAGCGGGTGGGCCCTACATAAAAAAGAAGGGGTATGTGTGGTCAGTGTGTGCAGAAAAAAAAAAAACCCTTTGCGACACAGTGATTATGAGAAAAAAAAAAATTTTGTGGTTTTTTTTGGAAATTAAAACAGGGATTTTGAACTGTATTTTTTGTATGGTATTTATTGTTGTATTCTAGTTTTCTTGGTCTCATTTTTAAAAATGGAAAGAGATTTTAAAGGGGAAAAATTGAAATGTTTTGATTTGGTTTTTTTTACAATGAAAGTCCCTTGAAATTTGGCTAAAAAGTAGCCAAAGTTAAAAAGTCATCCCCAAGCTTTCCAAAGCACTTATATTATTTAACCATTTCTTTTACTAAGCAGTATTTCTGCAAAACGAAAATCTTCTTTTTTTTGAAAGGGAATTTAAAAATTCAAAGGGGGAAAAATTCCAAAAGAAATTAGGAGGGGCCGGGGGTTTGCGCAAAACGAGCAGGGGAAACGTTATTTTTAGTTCCAGGAATGTCTTTCTTGTTTATTCTGGATGCTTTTCAGAAATTTGCTTTCTTTTGAAATTTGGGTAAAATTTGGCAAAAATTGCAAATTTCTGATAAATTTATATGATAGTTGAAATGGGTTTAAATGGGGGGTTTTTCTTGTATTTTTTGATAGAAAAAATGGAAGTTCTAGTGAAATGGTTATAAATTTTTTGTCGACTAGTACATTGGAAGGGCCCCAAAAAAAAGGGGAAAAAATCCCCAAATTCCCCGTGAAACGTCGAGCCCGCAAACTTCATGGGGCCCTTTAATTTCCGAAAATTTTTCCCATAAAATTTTCCCTTACTTTTGGTTTTAAAATTATGATGGGGAAAAAAATTTTCTTTATCTTTTCATAAGAAAAAATTTTTTTTTTTTTTTTAAATTTGGCTGCCCTAAAGAACAAGTTTCAAAAGGGGGGCCAGCCCAAACCCCCAAAGGGTTTAAAAGAAGAAAAAGGGAAAGTAACCCCGAGAGGGTTTAAATCCCAAAAAGCCCTTTTATGGGGGGGATTTCCCTTCCAAACCTAACCCCAACTCCCTTCTCCTCCCCCCTGTTTTTCCAGTTTGCCATCCCCAAATCTTCAAAAAAGGGTAAGTAAAAAATGAAATTTTATATGTTTATTTAAATTTTTTAAATTTACTAATTGTACCCCTAAAATTTTTTGTATGTAAAAACATAATTAATCCTAAAAAAGATGTATTTTTTTTGTGAGTTTATTTTTGGTTTCGGGAAAAGGAAATAATTGTTTTTTCCAAAATTTTTTCTTAGGGGGAAATTTATTGCTTTGCTTTTCAAACTTTTCAAATTTGGGAATAGTTTCCGGGAAAAAGATTAAGTTTAAAATTTGAGGTTCCATCCCAATAAATAAAAAATAAAAAAAATAGAGCTTAAATTTCACTAAATTAATAAAAATAATAATAATTTGAAATTTGAGGTTCCACGGGCAAAAAAATAAAAAAATTTTTAACAATAGAGTTTTCAATTCACTAAACTAAAAAAATTTTAATAAAAAAGGGAACTTTAAATTAGTAAAGTAAAAGGCCCACAATTTTGGAACTAATGTGACTTTTACTGTCGAAAACTTTTCGCTCTCCGGAGCTTTGTAAAAGCATTTATAGGAACAGAGGGTATATAAAGGTTTCGAGGAGGTGCAATATTAGGAGGAAACCATTTTGTGTTAAATATTTGGTGTAGTAGTAGTGGGGGCTTTTGGGTAGAGAAAATTAAGTGTAAAAGAGTAAAAGGATTTAAAAGTAATACTTGGGTAAAAAAAAATGGTTTGGGCCCAAAATAAGATGGTTAGAGAAGGCCCTTTTTCAGTTTCACTTTTTGTAAGTGCTTTGTATGTATAACAGGAGGGGACTATGTGATGGGGGGTTTTTACTGTTTTGAGGAGGAGTCTCGTTTAAGTCTTCAGAGAGGGTAAAGGGCCCCGTTTTGTTTTGTTTTAAATTTTATTTGAAACAGCGATCAGTGCGGTTTTGAGGGGACTTGTGTCTGCGGAAATTATTTCTTTGATCACTAATTGGGCGTCCCTGGGAATTTTATTTAGATGATTTTGGGGGAATTTCAGTGTTGTACACAGGGCGTTGTTCAAGTTATTTTTTTCCTTCATGTGTAAATGTGTTTTGAGGCCGGGGGTGTTGAGGTTTCTTGCTTTTTCACCTACTAAAAACTTGTCGAGCCTCCACGGGTTTTTAGTGTAAACTGGGTTAAGAAAAGTAAAAAGAAACGATTGCAAAAAAAACCTACCCCGGCCGGGGGTTGAACCCCCGGGGCCTGGTCACAAAAAATCCAGCCCGTCGCGGTAACCACTAGACAGTAGCCACAATAAGATTCATCCAACTAGGTATATTCTACACCTAGGGGAAAATTAGACAGGCCCCTCTTTTTGACCACAATGCAAGTTTTTAAGACGAATTCCAGCTAGCCCTGGGCCCTGGGCGAACTCTGCTCAAGTCCCCTTTACTTCCCTCAACCCTTTATTTAAAAAACGTAAAAAACGATTTTAAAAAAACCATACCCCCCCGGGCCGGGGTTTTAAACCCCCCGGGTTTAAAAAAGTCACAAAAATCCAGCCCGTCGCGCTAGCCCCTTTGCCAGCTAGCCACAAAAAGATTCATCCAACTAAGGGATATTTCTACCATAGGAAAGGTTTGCACAGGGACCTCTGTGACCCCAAAAAGAAAGTTTTTACAGACGAATCTCCAGTAGGTGGCCGTGACGAAAATCTTTGCCCAAGGGCCCTTTTACTGCCGTCAACATGGGGGCTTAAGAAATGTAATGACCCCCATTGGGAAAAAAAACCATTCCCCCGGCCGGGGGTTTAACCCCCGGGGGCCCTAGGGTCACCCAAAAATCCAGCCCCGGGGGCGCGGGGTAGCCCACTAGGGCCCGCTAGCCACAATAAGATTCATCCCAAATAGGTAAATTTCTTCACCATAGGAAAGTTAGCACAGGCCCTCTGTGACCCAAATTTCGTTTTTCAGCGAATCTCCAGTAGCGTGGCCGTGGCGAACTCTAGTCAAGTCCCCTTTACTGCCCTCAACATGACTTTAAAAAATGTAATGGCACGATTGCAAATAAACCATACCCCCGGGCCGGGGTTTTAAACCCGCGTCATTTGGTCACAAAAAACTCCAGCCCGTTTGCGCTAGCCACCCAGACCCGCTAGCCACAATAAGATTCATCCAATAGGTATAATTTTTACACCATAGGGGAAAAGTTAGCAAGGCCCCCTTGTGGGCCACAAATGAAGTTTTTACAGGCGAATCTTTCCCGCTAGCGTGGGCCGTGACGAAAAAATCTAGCTCAAGTCCCCTTACTGCCGTCAAAAATGACTTAAGAAATCGTAATGGGCCCCGGGTTGCAAATAAACCATACCCCCGGCCGGGATTGAAAAAAGCGGTCATAGAGTTTACAAAAAATCCAAACCCGTCGCGCTAAACCAAATAGAAACCCCGCTGCCACAAATTTAAAATTCATCAACTTGGTATTTTTCTACCCCCATAGGGAAATTTAGCACAGGCACCTCTGTGACCAAACAAATGCAAGTTTTTACGCGAATCCAGCTAGCGTGGCCGTGACGAACTTGCTCAAGTCCCTTACTGCCGTCACATGATTTAAGAAATCGTAATGACACGATTGCAAAAAAACCATACCCGGGCCGGGATTAAAACCGCGGTCATAGAGTCACAAAACCCAGCCCGTCGCGCTAGCCACTAGACCAGACCACAAAAAGATTCACCCAACTAGGTTTTTTTAAACCCATAAAATTTTAGCCAGGCCCCTCGTGAAACAAAGCAAGTTTTTACGCACCCAGCTAGCGTCCTGAAAAACTCGCCCCAAGGGTCCTTCACTGCCGTAAACATGACTTAAGAAATCGAATGCCCACGATTGAAATAAACCATACCCCCCCGGGGATTGAACCCGCGGTCATAGATCACAAAACTCCGCCCGTCGCGCCCCACTAGCAGTAGCCACAATAGATTAAATCCAACGGGGGTATGGTTTATTTGCAATGTGTCATACGTTTCTAAGTCATGTTAAACGGCATTGAAGGACTTGAGCTGAGTTCGTCACGGCACGTGCTGGAGATTCGTCTGTAAAACTTGCATTTGTGGTCACAGAGGTGCCGGTGCTAACTTTCCTATGGTGTTAGATATATACCTAGTTGGATGAACTCTTAATGTGGCTACTGGTCTAGTTGGCTAGCGCGACGGGCTGAGTTTTGTGACTCGAGGACCGCGGGATCAATCCCGGCCGGGTATGGTTGTATTTGCAATCGTGTCATTCGATTCTTAAGTCAGTTGACGCAGTGAAAGGGACTGGACTCAGAGTGTCGTCTCCCCACGCTAGCTGGAGATTCGTCTGTAAAAAACTTGCATTTGTGGTCACAGAGGTGCCGGTCTAAATTTTCCAGGGTGTAGAAATATACCTAGTTGGATGAATCTTATTGTGCTAGCTTGGTCTAGTGATACGCACGGGCTGGAGTTTTTTGTGACTCTATGACCGCGGTCAATCACCCCGGCCGGGGGTAGGTTTTATTGCAATCGTGTCCATTACGATTTCTTAAGTCATGTTGACGGCAGTGAAGGGACTTGAGCTAGAGTCGTCTCGGCCACGCTAGCTGAGAAATTCGTCCTGGTAAAAACTTGCATTTGTGTCACAGAGGTGCCTGTGCTAACTTTCCTCTGGTGTAAAAGTACCTAGTAGATGAATCCTATTGTGGCTAGCTGGCTGTGGCTCGCGACGGGCTGGAGTTTTGTGGACTCTATGACCTCGGTTCAATCCCGCCGGGGGTAGGGTTATTTGCAATCGTTCATTACGAATTCTAGGTCATGTGGACGCAGGGAAGGACTTGAGCTAAGTTCGTCACGGCCACGCTAGCTGGAGATTCGTCTGTAAAAACCTTGGGCATTTGTGTCACAGAGGTTCCTGTGCTAACTTTCCTATGGGTGTAGAAATATACCTAGTTGGATGAATCTTATGTGGTAGCTGGTCCTAGTGGCTAGCGCGACGGGCTGGAGTTTTGTGACTCTAGCCCGCGGGTTCAATCCCGCGGGGTATGGTTTTTATTTGCATCGTGTCATTACGATTTCTCAAGTTCATGTAGACGCATGAAGGGACTTGCGCTAGAGTTCGTCACGGCCCACGCGGCTTGGAGATTCGTCCTGTAAAAACTTCATTGTGGTCACAGAGGTGCCTGGTGCTAACTTTCCTTATGGTGTAGAAAGATACCTAGTTGGGATGAATCTTATGTGGCCTCTGGTCTAGTGGCTAGCGCGACGGGCAGGAGTTTCTTGTGACTCTAGGACTCGCGGTTCAATCCCGGCCGGGTATGGTTTAAAATGCAATCGGGTCCATTACATTTCTTCAGTCAGTGACGGCAGTGAAGGACTGAGCTAAGTTCGTCACGGCCACGCAAGCTGGAGATTCGTCTGTTAAAAACTTGCATTTGTGGTCACAGAGGTGCCTGTGCTAACGTTCGATGGTGTAGAAATATACCTAGTTGGATGAATCCTATTGGTGGCTAGCTGGGCTAGTGGCTACGCGACGGCTGGTTTATGTGACTTCTAGACCTCGGTTCAATCCCGGGCCGGGGGTGGGGTGATTATATGTAAACCCCTGCATTGACTGGTTCGTGGGCTTTGAGTTAGTCCTGGATTAGATCCTGTAGTGAAGTGCTAGAAGCGAAGGCAACTCTGGTGTTAGCTTGTGAAAGTATCTTTAGAAACATCAGTGCAACCTGCTGTTGGGAAGAATTATAACTTTGTTGGGAGTGGTGTTGGGCGTAGAGAATTAAGATCTGAAGACTCTTTTCATGCAGTCTTGATGAAAAATTAAGGAAAATATAACTCAGTGAAGGTTGGTGAATTTATGTTACATTCCTCATCAAGAAACTCAGGACAACAAATTCAGTATGCCTTATGGAAAAACCGCGATGATGATACCTCTGTTTGGGCTGGATCTTGACTGAATAGAAAGTGTGTGAGAAGTTTTATTGTAGGTTACCGAAAAACTTGAAATCTTAGTTGTTGTCTACTTTGTGAATGAGGACGTCTAGGAAAAGTAGCTTTGTCATTGGACTCTTTTCTAGGTAACAGGATTGCCGGTTCAACTGTGTTGACCTTGCCTGAAGATTTCCGTACATCAAAACGTTGGAGTTATTACGAGGACGTCGTCCACGTAATGTAACCAAGGACCGCTGGAAGGGATGATTTTGGCGAATGTTTCGGACACTATGTTCCATGTATAGTGGGCTAGGACGGCACGAGGGGGACCCCATTCCCATGCCGTCAGGTTTGTTTTGTACACTTGTTGTTGAAAGAAAAAACAGGTGAAATTAACACAGAGTTCATCAAGTCAACAAAATCTCCGGAGTAGAGGAAGATTAAGTCCTGATTTGACTTTAACATCGTAGAACCCATCGATGCTTGTGTGGTAGGTACTTTTGTGTAGAGGGGAATCCATGTCCCAAACTGCTTAGTTTCTTGTTTATGGATGGAGAGTTGCAGATGTGTTTGAGAAGGTCACTTCTGAGTGTTAAGATGAGCGAGGCTGATGGTCCCCAGCAGGCAGGAAAGATTTTGCAAGAACTCTCCGGCTAGTTTGTGGGAGCACTGCCTATACCTGACGTGATGGGTCTGAGAGGAATATTGTGTTTTATGGGTCTTGGTAAACCTACACGTGTTGTTAGGGTTTCTTGGGTACAAGTACAGAAGTTTCTTTCTTCCCTACTCTTAGTGCATTTGAGTATTTGTCTGGTTGTATAGAAATATGTGGTGAGTTGTCTCCCACTGTTGAGTGGCTGATGCGTTTCGTATGTAGACTGATCAATCAAAAGGTCCATCATTTTAGTGTTTGTAAGTTACTTGTGTTGAGTATGACGCCTCCACCTGCCTTTGTCGGCGGTGGTGACGATAATGTTGGGTCATTGGCGAGGTCCTTAAGGGGCAGTGATGTAATCAGCTAGGAAGATTAAAGAAGAAGGTTCACATAAAGCGGCAGTAGAAAGGCCGGATGTGGGTCCTGAGAGGAATTATTGTGTTGATATGGGTCGTGGGTAAACCATACCTGTGTGCTGGTTTAAGGGTTGCTTGGTAACTAGGACAGAAGTATCTCCCTTCTCTATGCATTTGGAGTATTTGTCTGGTTTGTATAAAAAGATGTTTGGTGAGTGTCTCCACTGTTGAAGGCTGATGTGTTTTCGTATGTAACTGATCACTCAAAAGGTCCATCATTAGTGTTTGTAGTCACTGGTGTTTGAGTATGAACGACTCCACCCTCCTTTGTTCGGCGGTGGTGACAATAATGTTGGGGTCATTGGTGAGGTCCTAAAGGCAGGATGTACGTCTAGGAAGATTAGAAAAGGTTCACATAAAGCTGCAGGAGAAGCCCTGTATATAACCCATCGGAATTGCTGTAATCTGTTTAAGGTTCCGGGTAACAGAATTGATTGATAGTTAGGGGTTTAGCATAATGTTGGTGGTAAATTTGAGGTCCCCAAACGCATGCTTGTTTCCTCGTAGTCGTTAAGTGCATGACGATAAGTTGTTTATCTCGGGATCCACGTCCCATTTCCTTCCATCGACTGTTAGTGCCGAGGTACTGAAGTTTGCGATTGAAGTTTGATCTCTGTTGGAGGTTGCTGTGTGACATGCTTAGAATTCTCAGCAGTGTGTGGCAATCTGAAGATTGGCCCGCATATTTCTTGGCAAATTTCAAAGGTTTCCTTAGCATAGTTAGTAAGTTCTTCGCACATTCAGTTAATAAGCTTGGGTCGCAGGAGAGAAGGGTACTATGGAGTTGGAGAGTTGTGCGGGAGTAACTGAGGGGACTCACCATCTCAGCCAGGTGCAATCTGAGGAACGTTGTGTCTATGTGCGATAGCTGGGAGCACGAAGAGGTGTCCAAAATAACGTCTGCATGAAATGGTCCATTATGTACTGTGTCCGACAGATTGTAATAATGTTGGTAGAAATTCCTGACAATATGTAAGTACAAGGACTCAAGTGCAACGATGTGACATTTTATTGGGGCAGCGTTTCGCCTCGTCCAGGAGCTTTGTCAGCCGAAACCAGCAATAAACAGAGGTATTAAAGGCTCAGAGTGAACAACGAAATGGTACCTCATTCGTATTGCACCTCACTCTGAGCCTTTATTTACCCTCTGTTCCATATACTGTTGGTTCGGTGACAAAGTAGACAACAACCTAAGATTCAAGTTTATATCGGAAACCTACCATAAAAATGAGTCTCACACACTTCAATTCCAGTCAAGATACAAAGACCCAAAAAGAGGCATCATCATTGGGTTTTTCCTAAGAGCATACTGAATTTGGTAGTCCTGAGTTTTCTTGACGAGGAATGTACATACATTCACCCAACCTTCACTGAGTTACATGTTCCTTCATTTTTCATCAAGACTGCAAGAAAAGAGCTCTTTCAGGATCATTAAGTCTCCTTGCACCAACACTCACTCCACAAAGTTATCATTTCTCCCGACAGCCAGGTTGCAACTAAATGTTTCTAAAGTAACTTTCACAAGCAACCCCGAGAGTTGCCATCGTCGCTTGTGACAAGATTTATGTAGGGAAACAGCAAGAAACCTCGACAGACCCCACCTCAATGAACACATATACCATGTAGGAACGATAAACTTGAACAACGCCGGGGTACAACATCAAATTCCACCAGTCATCTAAGAAAGTCAGGACGCCCAATGAGTGATCAAGAAAATAGTTTCCGTAGGGAGAGGAACAGACCGCAAGTGCCACGAATCAACACTGATCCTGTTTTCGAATACAATTCAAACAAAACAACGGCATCTTCACCATCTCTGAGTTTTAGCCGAGAGTCCTCCTGAAACAGAAACCCTGCCATCACAGTCTCTCCTGTTATACTACACAAAGCACATTAACAGAGAGTGAACCTGAAAACGGCCTCTCTATCCATCTATACATGGACGCCTGCTCCCGTTGGCATCACATAACTAAATATCCGCATAGCATACATTTTATCATACAAAAAATTTTGCCTCGCATTGCCTATAAAACTCGCTCAACGCTATTCATCCGAGATGCGTCTTGTGCGGCCTGAGCCAGCTCACATGTTCCCGCTGGTGGCATTGTTTACAGCCAGCCCCCTCGGAACAGCCAAGCATTACAGCGGAAACATTTCATATTATTACAGCATTTGTGGTGATTTATCCTGCACAAATAATGACCATGGCCCCAAGTAAGCTTCAATGCCAACCCGGTGGGTAAAATGGGGAGAAATATTATTGAATACTATGGGACCATGGTCACCTGCTGATGCTGCGCTGCGCGGCTGCCTGTAGTGCGTACTGCCTGCTGCGGGTAGGGCTGTCAGCTGCTGCTGCTTGCTGCTGCTGTAACACAACCGTTGTATGTGTGGCATTATTGAGAATACCACAGAAACATTAACCCCAAGGTTAGCCACCAAGGATAACCCAAAAAAATCAGTGTCATTGAAGACTGTCTAACTTATACCCATTGGGTCCTTATCTTGTCTCCCAGGATGGCAACCCACACCAGTTGACTAACACCCAGGTGAACAGGGAAAAGTGATGGAACTAGTGCTCATATAGGTGAATTTAAGGCCAGCAAAGGTGGTTGAGAGACTTAAGAATCGATAGTGCTAAATTAACAAAAACAGTGTGATAAGGCTGTCTGGAAGAAAATGCCAACAGGACCTACAGTACTCAGAGGAAAAGGCACTCCCAGGACACAGGGTCCTCGTCAGTCATTGCTGCATCTTCAGTAAAGGTAAGTGTCCATTGATTCTTCGTTTAGTACACTGTACAATGCTCAGTATATATGTGCCATGCATCCTTTTTGTGTGTAAGGGAAAATAGTGTATTCATTGGTAAAATTTTTTTTTTTCATACTTTTGGTGTCTTGCACGGCTTAATTTGATTTTCCATTATGTTCTTATGGGAAAATGAATTTCGCATAACGATAATTTCGCATAACATTGTGCTCTCAGGAATGGATTAATACGTTATTAATTCGAGGTCTACTGTATTTGTCCAACCTAATTTTTATGTTACCCAAGTAATAGCTTTTAATATCCTTTTACTCATGATGAATTATTGCTCTAACCATATTGTCCACTACTACTAAACTACCACAGTGAACATCGAAATGGTACTCACGAATGTATTGCACCTCACTCTGCCTTTGACATACCCTCTGTGTCCATAGACGGCGTGGTATCAGCTTGCAAAGCTCCTGGAGAGCGAATGTTTGCCACAATAAAATGTCACATGAGAAAAATAAAGTGCAAAAGGACAGTGATGAGAAAGATAAAGACAATGATTCGCATGGACTTAATGCATGAAATCATAGATGAATGTAAGCAAGGTGCACGAGTTGTGGATTTAGCCAGACAATACCAGTGCAGTATATTTACTATATGTATGATACTAAAGCAACAGGAGTCGATAAAGGCTATAGTGCCAGCCAAGGGCACTATATCTAAGCTGCGTTCTCTGTCCATTAAACAGATGGAGAAGGGCTGCTGCTGACTGGTTGAGAGAGAAGCCAGCTCGCAGGAGATACCATATCAGTTATGTTCAGTGATTAAACAAAACAAATTATATCAGTTATATTCAGTGTGTAAGTACATATACACTTTACATAAACATTTTATTATTTCTTTACATTCTGTAGTGTATAATGATTTAAATTTATTGTATTATAATATGATATTTTTCAGTGTGTTTTCCCTTGGAATACTAGTGATCCTTACTGCAGGTTTAGCCTCAAAAAATGCTTCCATTTCTCTTACAATAAGAGCTGGAAGCTACTCTTCAGTATAATACACACAGGAGAAGGTAGAACAGCTTCTTTCCGCTGCCCTGCCACAATTATGGGCCCTATTTTATTCATTATAGAGTACAGCGGACGCTCCCCTAATGATATTAATAACCAGTTCCTGAGATCTCATTCTTACCAAAATTAATTTTCCTCCATACGAAATCTGGAAATCTAATTAATCCGTCCAGACAGCCAAAAGTATTAAAATTTGTTTTTTTTTCAGGAAATTTACTTTCCCTACAAAGAAAAACAAATGAGACCTGCACGATAACGTAATAATAATAATAATAATAAGAATAATAAAATTTTATTTTTGACATAATACATGTACAAAGTGTATAATAGTTTGACGAACATGCCAAAACCCTTTATATGCAGAGGATTTTTCGGGCAAAATTAAAATTAAACTTAGATTAATAAGGCAATAGCAGTACATATAGTCATTAGTGAGTTACAACATTTGAATACAAGAGACAGAGTATGTTAGTCATGCTTTTAATACGTCTTGTAGAGAAACAAGATAATTTGATTATTAAACTTAGGGCGGACACAGTGGGATTGATAACATCTGAAGGAAAACAGATATTGAGAGTAATTATAGATTGATTATGTTATGAAAGTTTTACCTATGTTCATGATACTGAGCTAAAATGCATGAAGGTTTTACATATGTATTTATGATTGGGCTGGGATAGAATAAGAGATAAGGAGTTTGTTAACTGAGTTATAAACATACTAGCTGAGTCATGGTTTCTGGAGAGTTTCTGCACAGAGTCCAGATTTTGGGCCCTTTTTAAGTATAAGGCATTTTTTGAAAAGATTGTAGCCTTACACGGGAACTTCATAGAGGTTTTCTGTCCTTCTATAGATTGTGGTATCTCCGAGTCCTATTGTAACTGTCAGAAAGTGTTTCAGTCAGGATTTAATTTTTTATTTTTACTTCTATTTATTTATTATTTAATTTGGACAGAAGAGAGAGAATTTTGGAGATGTTAAGTGAATGTATAGGGCCTTTGAACCAAGTGAAGAGTAATTGTGGTAGGGGACTTGAAATGCTAAAGTGGAGAAACTGTAGAGAGGGTGTGGTAGTAAGTTTGGGTGCCAGGTGTTAAATGATCATGGGAGCCCTTTGATTGAACTTTGATAGAAAGGGGTTTTAGTTTATAGGTAATTACATATTTAAGAAAAAGAGATAACATACGATACACGATATGATTAGGGCGAACTGACAGTAGTATGGTTGGATTATGTCTTGGTAATAAAAGACTGTTGAGTAGACTTCAGGATGTACATGTTTAAAGAGGGCCACAGATATAACAATCACATTTCTAGTTGTAGCTACACTGAGCGTAAAGGTAATGGGATACAAGGAGAATACGAAGCATCAGGGAAGAGAGAGGTGAAGTTTATAAACTAAAAGAGAGGCAGTTAGGGTAAGATATAAACATCTATGGCGGCTAGATGGCTAATGAGAGCATAGGCCAATGGATCCGAAGAGGTATGGGGTAGTTTTAAAATGTAGTGTTAGAGTGTTCAGCAGAAGTTTGTGGTTACAGGAAAGTGGGTGCAGGAGGGAAGAGGAGCGATTGGTGGAATGATGATGTGAAGAGAGTAGTAAGGGAGAAAAAGTTAGCATATGAGAAGTTTTTACAAAGTAGAAGTGATGCAAGGAGGGAAGAGTATATGGAGAAAAAGAGAGAAGTTAAGAGAGTGGGTGAAGCAATGTAAAAAGAGAGCAAATGAGAGAGTGGGTGAGATGTTATCAACAAATTTTTGTTGAAAATAAGAAAAAGTTTTGGAGTGAGATTAACAAGTTAAGAAAGCCTAGAGAACAAATGGATTTGTCAGTTAAAAATAGGAGAGGGAGTTATTAAATGGGAGAGTTAGAGGTATTGGGAAGATGGAAGGAATATTTTGAGGAATGTTAAATGTTGATGAAGATAGGGAAGCTGTGATTTCGTGTATAGGGCAAGGAGGAATAACATCTTGTAGGAGTGAGGAAGAGCCAGTTGTGAGTGGGGGAAGTTCGTGAGGCAGTAGGTAAAATGAAAGGGGGTAAGGCAGCCGGGATTGATGGGATAAAGATAGAAGTTAAAAGCAGGTGGGGATATAGTTTTGGAGTGGTTGGTGCAATTATTTATAAATGTATGGAAGAGGGTAAGGTACCTAGGGATTGGCAGAGAGCATGCATAGTTCTTTGTATAAAGGCAAAGGGGATAAAAGAGAGTGCAAAATTATAGGGGGATAAGTCTGTTGAGTGTACCTGGTAAAGTGTATGGTAGAGTTATAATTGAAAGAATTAAGAGTAAGACGGAGAATAGGATAGCAGATGAACAAGGAGGCTTTAGGAAAGGTATGGGGGTGTGTGGACCAGGTGTTTACCGTGAAAACATATAAGTGAACAGTATTTAGATAAGGCTAAAGAGGTCTTTGTGGCATTTATGGATTTGAAAAGGCGTATGACAGGGTGGATAGGGGGGCAATGTGGCAGATGTTGCAAGTGTATGGTGTAGGAGGTAGGTTACTGAAAGCAGTGAAGAGTTTTTACGAGGATAGTGAGGCTCAAGTTAGAGTATGTAGGAAAGAAGGAAATTTTTTCCCAGTAAAAGTAGGCCTTAGACAAGGATGTGTGATGTCACCGTGGTTGTTTAATATATTTATAGATGGGGTTGTAAGAGAAGTAAATGCGAGGGTCTTGGCAAGAGGCGTGGAGTTAAAAAGATAAAGAATCACACACAAAGTGGGAGTTGTCACAGCTGCTCTTTGCTGATGACACTGTGCTCTTGGGAGATTCTGAAGAGAAGTTGCAGAGATTGGTGGATGAATTTGGTAGGGTGTGCAAAAGAAGAAAATTAAAGGTGAATACAGGAAAGAGTAAGGTTATGAGGATAACAAAAGATTAGGTGATGAAAGATTGAATATCAGATTGGAGGGAGAGAGTATGGAGGAGGTGAACGTATTCAGATTTTTGGGGAGTGGACGTGTCAGCGGATGGGTCTATGAAAGATGAGGTGAATCATAGAATTGATGAGGGGAAAAGAGTGAGTGGTGCACTTAGGAGTCTGTGGAGACAAAGAACTTTGTCCTTGGAGGCAAAGAGGGGAATGTATGAGAGTATAGTTTTACCAACGCTCTTATATGGGTGTGAAGCGTGGGTGATGAATGTTGCAGCGAGGAGAAGGCTGGAGGCAGTGGAGATGTCATGTCTGAGGGCAATGTGTGGTGTGAATATAATGCAGAGAATTCGTAGTTTGGAAGTTAGGAGGAGGTGCGGGATTACCAAAACTGTTGTCCAGAGGGCTGAGGAAGGGTTGTTGAGGTGGTTCGGACATGTAGAGAGAATGGAGCGAAACAGAATGACTTCAAGAGTGTATCAGTCTGTAGTGGAAGGAAGGCGGGGTAGGGGTCGGCCTAGGAAGGGTTGGAGGGAGGGGGGGTAAAGGAGGTTTTGTGTGCGAGGGGCTTGGACTTTCAGCAAGCATGCGTGAGCGTGTTTGATAGGAGTGAATGGAGACAAATGGTTTTTAATACTTGACGTGCTGTTGGAGTGTGAGCAAAGTAACATTTATGAAGGGATTCAGGGAAACCGGCAGGCCGGACTTGAGTCCTGGAGATGGGAAGTACAGTGCCTGCACTCTGAAGGAGGGGTGTTAATGTTGCAGTTTAAAAACTGTAGTGTAAAGCACCCTTCTGGCAAGACAGTGATGGAGTGAATGATGGTGAAAGTTTTTCTTTTTCGGGCCACCCTGCCTTGGTGGGAATCGGCCGGTGTGATAAAAAAAAAAAAAAAAATAACATAGATGTACAAAGAAATACAGTGGTTAAGTGTACATGCCAAAAGCCCCTTATATGCAGAGCATTATGAGCAGGGTTAAAATTAACTTAAGATTAACTAAGCAATGATATATTCACTGGTAAAAATGACAAAAAACTACATAAATAAATGTTAAAATGACACTTACCTTTATTGAAGAGTGTTAATGAGTGATGAGACACTGTTTTTCTTGAACACTCTGGGATTTTCAGAGTGATACATGAGTAAAGGCTTCACTTTGCAATCCTCATTAGCATTACAACAAAACATGAGAGTTAGCCTGTCTTTCACAGGCTTGTGTCCTGAGAGTGCCTTTTCCTCCTGAGTAATGTAGGTCCTGTTTGGCATTTCTTCCCAAACAGGCCTGTTTCGTCACAATTGAACATTTGTTGGGGTTGAAATTTTTCAGCTTCACCATGCCTTATTACACTGTATATGCCACTACAATTCTTAAATCTCTCAAACCAACCTTTGCTGGGCGTAAATTCACCAATATGAGCACTAGTTCCAGGCATTATTTCCTGTTCACCTAGGTGTTAGTCGACTGTTGTGGGTCGCATCCTGGGGGACAAGATTAACCCTTTCAGGGTTTCGGCTGTACTAGTACGGTAGTAGGTTGGTAGACAGCAACCACCCAGGGAAGTACTACCGTCCTGCCAGATGACTGTGAAACAGAAACCTGTAACTGTTTTGCATGATGGTAGGATTGCTGGTGTCTTTTTCTGTCTCATAAACACGCTAGATAACAGGGATATCTTGCTACTCCAACTTACACTTTGGTCACACTTCACAGATATGGACATGCATATATATATACATACATCTAGGTTTTTCTCCTTTTTCTACATAGCTCTTGTTCTTCTTTATTTCTTCTATTGTCCATGGGGAAGTGGAAAAGAATCTTTCCTCCGTAAGCCATGCGTGTCGTATGAGGCGACTAAATGCCGGGAGCAATGGGTTTGTAACCCCTTCTCCTGTAAATTTAATAAAAAAGAGAAGAAGAAAAACTTTATAAAACTGGGATGCTTGAATGTGCATGGATGTAGTGCAGATGACAAGAAACAGATGATTGCTGATGTTATGAATGAAAAGAAGTTGGATGTCCTGGCCCTAAGCGAAACAAAGTGAAGGGGGTAGGGGAGTTTCGGTGGGGGGAATAAATGGGAATTAAATCTGGAGTATCGAGAGAGAGCAAAGGAAGGGTAGCAGTAATCTTGAATGATCAGTTATGGAAGGAGAAAAGAGAATATGAATGTGAAAAATGCAAGAATTATGTGGATTAAAGTAAAGGTGGATGCGAAAATGTGGGTCATAATAAGTGTGTATGTACCTGGAGAAGAGAGGAATGCAGAGGAGAGAGAGAGATTTTGGGAGATTTTAAGTGAATGTATAGGAGCCTTTGAACCAAGTGAGAGAGTAATTGTGGTAGGGGACCGAATGCTAAAGTAGGAGAAACTTTTAGAGAGGGTGTGGTAGGTAAGTTTGGGGTGCCAGGTGTAAATGATAATGGGAGCCCTTTGATTGAACTTTGTATAGAAAGGGGTTTAGTTATAGGTAATACATATTTTAAGAAAAGAAGATAAATAAGTATACAAGATATGATGTAGGGCGAAATGACAGTAGCTTGTTGGATTATGTATTGGTAGATAAAAGACTGTTGAGTAGACTTCAGGATGTACATGTTTATAGAAAGGCCACAGATATATCAGATCACTTTCTAGTTGTAGCTTTCACTGAAAGTAAAAGGTAGATGGGATACAAGGAGAATGAAGCATCAGGGAAGAGAGAGGTGAAGGTTTATAGACTAAAAGAGGAGGCAGTTAGGGAAAGATATAAACAGCTATTGGAGGATAGATGGGCTAATGAGAGCATAGGCAAAAGGGGTCGAAGGTATGGGGTTGGTTTAAAAATGTAGTGTTAGAGTGTTCAGCAGAAGTTTGTGGTTACCCGGAAAGTGGGTGCAGCAGGAAGAGGAGCTTTGGTGGAATGATGATGTAAGAGAGTAGTAAGGGAGAAAAAGTTAGCATATGAGAAGTTTTTACAAAGTAGAAGTGATGCAAGGAGGGAAGGTATATGGAGAAAAAGAGAGAGGTTAAAGTGAGTGGGTGAAGCAATGTAAAAAGAGAGCAAAAGAGAGAGTGGGTGGGATGTTATCAACAAATTTTGTTGAAATAAGAAAAAGTTTTGGAGTGAGATTAACAAGTTAAGAAAGCCTAGAGAACAAATGGATTTGTCAGTTAAAAATAGGAGAGGAGAGATATTAAAGGAGAGTTAGAGGTATTGGGAAGATGGAGGGAATATTTTGAGGAATTTTTTAAAAGTTGATGAAGATAGGGAAGCTGTGATTTCGGTATAGGACAAGGAGGAATAACATCTTGTAGGAGTGAGGAAGAGCCAGTTGTGAGTGTGGGGGAAGTTCGTGAGGCAGTAGGTAAAATGAAAGGGGGTAAGGCAGCCGGGATTGATGGGATAAAGATAAAAATGTTGAAAGCAGGTGGGGATATAGTTTTGGAGTGGTTGGTGCAATTATTTAATAAATGTATGGAAGAGGGTAAGGTACCTAGGGATTGGCAGAGAGCATGCATAGTTCCTTTGTATAAAGGCAAAGGGGACAAAAGAGATAGCAAAAATTATAGAGAGATAAGTCTGTTGAGTATACCTGGTAAAGTGTATGGTAGAGTTATTATTGAAAGAATTAAAAGTAAGACGGAGAATAGGATAGCAGATGAACAAGGAGGCTTTAGGAAAGGTAGGGGGTGTGTGGACCAGGTGTTTACAGTGAAACATATAAGTGAACAGTATTTAGATAAGGCTAAAGAGGTCTTTGTGGCATTTATGGACTTGGAAAAGGTGTATGACAGGGTGGATAGGGGGGCAATGTGGCAGATGTTGTAGGTGTATGGTGTAGGAGGTAGGTTACTGAAAGCAGTGAAGAGTTTTTACGAGGATAGTGAGGCTCAAATTAGAGTACATAGGAAAGAGGGAATTATTTCCCAGTAAAAGTAGGCCTTAGACAAGGATGTGTGATGTCACCGTGGTTGTTTAATATATTTATAGATGGGGTTGTAAGAGAAGTAATGCGAGGGTCTTGACAAGAGGCGTGGAGTTAAAAGATAAAGAATCACACATAAAGTGGGAGTTGTCACAGTTGCTCTTTGCTGATGACACTGTGCTCTTGGGAGATTCTGAAGAGAAGTTGCAGAGATTGGTGGATGAATTTGGTAGGGTGTGCAAAAGAAGAAAATTAAAAGTGAATACAGGAAAGAGTAAGGTTATGAGGATAACAAAAATATTAGGTGATGAAGATTGGATATCAGATTGGAGGGAGAGAGTATGGAGGAGGTGAATGTATTCAGATATTTGGGAGTGGGCCTGTCAGCGGATGGGTCTATGAAAGATGAGGTGAATCATAGAATTGATGAGGGGAAAAGGGTGAGTGGTGCACTTAGGAGTCTGTGGAGACAAAGAACTTTGTCCTTGGAGGCAAAGAGGGGAATGTATGAGAGTATAGTTTTACCAACACTCTTATATGGGTGTGAAGCATGGGTGATGAATGTTGCAATGAGGAGAAGGCTGGAGGCAGTGGAGATGTCATGTCTGAGAGCAATGTGTGGTGTGAATATAATGCAGAGAATTCGTAGTTTGGAAGTTAGGAGGAGGTGCGGGATTACCAAAACTGTTGTCCAGAGGGCTGAGGAAGGGTTGTTGAGGTGGGTCGGACATGTAGAGAGAATGGAGCGAAACAGAATGACTTCAAGAGTGTATCAGTCTGTAGTGGAAGGAAGGCGGGGTAGGGGTCAGCCTAGGAAGGGTTGGAGGGAGGGGGTAAAGGAGGTTTTGTGTGCGAGGGGCTTGGACTTCCAGCAGGCGTGCGTGAGCGTGTTTGATAGGAGTGAATGGAGACGAATAGCTTTTTAATACTTGACGTGCTGTTGGCGTATGAGCAAAGTAACATTTATGAAGGGGTTCAGGGAAACCGGCAGGCCGGACTTGAGTCCTGGAGATGGGAAGTACAGTGCCTGCACTCTGAAGAAGGGGTGTTAACCCTTTCAGGGTGCAAGGCCCAAATCTGGAGTCACACACCAGTGTCCAAGAATTTAAAAAAAAAAAATTTGTTATTTTTTCTTATGAAATCGTAGAGAATCTTTTTGTGATGGTAATAAAACAAAAAGTACAAAATTTGGTGGAAAATTGACGAAATTATGCTCTCGCGAATTTTGATGTGTCAGCGATATTTACGAATTGGCGATTTTGCCGACTTTGACTCCCATTTTAGGCCAGTTACATTATTCCAATCAACCAAATTCTTAGCTATTTCACTAGTTTACTTCTATTCTATCGATTTAGCACAAGAAATCGCCAAGTCAAATGTTTCAACTACAAAAATAAAGTGATCGGAAATTGTTAATTTGGGGCCCAAATTTTAAAACAAAGTTCAAAATATTCAATTTCAAAATAGGGTCCAGAATGAACAATGTAGGGATTTCCTGGCACTAAAACTAAATTTCCTCTGTTTTATTAGTTATGTTTTGAGGCTTTACAAATAAATTCCATTTTTTTTTTTTATTCACATAATGAATTTTTATTCACACCAAAAAATAGAAGATTTACTGTTATGCAATACTGTAATAATTGTATAAATATCATCACCATATTTGTGAATGTATATTAGATCCCACCAGCTGACGTGTATTAGACTTGTGAGGGTCGTTTGTTTACTCTTGAATATCGGCAAAAATTTAACATTTCCGCTACTTTGAGCTCAGTTTCAAGCCATTTTCAATGCTAAAACCAACCAAAATCATCTCTATTTCTGTAATATGTCTTCCATTCTATCAAATGAGACCAAGAAATCGCAAATACAACTATAAAAAACATACGAAAAAACACTGCAAAGTTGCTGTTTTAATCGAAAAATCATGATTTCATTTTTTTTCTCTCATTATACACAGTGTGCTGCAGGATCTGTTTTATGTGGTGCACACGTACCACATAGACGTTTTGGTGAGGTTTTGACCGAAACTAATGACCATAATATCGGTAATAGTGAGAAACCCAGACAACCCTCAGCCTTCCACCTCTGATGCTGGGCCATCTTGTTCCCACTCAGTTGTACCAGAATCAAAGAGGAAACTCCTATTTTCCCAAATCCCAGACTCAGATGTGAGCATTTGTGATGATAGTGATAGTGATTATGAACCACAAGCTCTTCAAACTAGTTCTAGTAGTGATAGTGATAGTGAAGTGCAATATTCTCCAGTGAAGCATCAGTGTATACGACGATATATGCGCTCTGGTAGTGTGCCATATGCTATTCCAAGGGGAAGGAGTACATCTCAGAGTACATCCCGTGGCTGTACAACAGGAACTGACAATGAAAATGACGATGATAGTGTTGCAATTGGGATGGAAAATGTGCATGGTGGTGGTAGTTGTGGTGCCGGCCGTGAGGCACCAGCAGTGGCTCATGCTGCCTCCCACGCTGCCACCCTCGCTGCCACCCACGCCGCTGCCTCAGCGGATCTACAACAAAGGCTACCATCCCCCACCCAACCACCACACCAGCCTCCACAACCACAACCTCCACAACCATAACCTCCACAACCACAACAACCACCTGTCATTGTCCAGTACCCACCAGCAGACTGCACCTGGGATTGGTAGGAAGCTGTCAATTTTGTTCCAAATCCCCACCAGTTTGATGACAGCCAAAGTGGAATACGGCCATCTTGTACACTGGGAAACATTGCCACTGAACTGGAATATTTCGAGTTATTCTTTGACGAACCCCTGATGGAAAGTATTGTCATTGAAAGCAACACATACTACGAGTACACCATGGCAAACACAATACTTTCACCAAAATCATGTACGTCTACACCAGTGTAAGGAGACAACTGTGGCTGAGATGTATCTTTTCTTTGCCACAATAATGCTTATGCCACATGTGTATAAGCACAGTGTCAAATCATACTGGTCAACAGACCGCCTGATTGCAACCCCAGGTTTCAGTGATATAATGCCAGTGAATCGATTTGTGCTACTGCTATGTATGCTTCACTTCTCAGACAAAACCAGGCCTGACAGAAATGACAGGTTATATAAGATTAGGCATGTGTTTGTGTATCTGAAAGAGAAATTCAATATGTATTTTTATCCCTTCAGGAAGCTTGTAATAGACGAGTCTTTGATTCTGTTCAAAGGAAGACTCACTTTCAAGCAGTACATACCAAGCAAGAGGAAACGCTTTGGTATAAAATTGTTTGTGCTTTGTGATTGTTACAGTGTACACTGGAAGTTATGTATTGCAAAATACCAGGAAGTTATTGGGCATCTCTGGTGATGTGGTTAGAACAGTGATAGAACCATACCTTGGAAAGGGGCATATATTATATACAGGTAACTGGTACACAAGCCCCACACTCAGTGATTTTTTTGCGAGTGAACAAGACAGATGTGTGTGGCACAGTGCGTGCAAATCGGAAACATATGCCCAGGTTTGACGCTGGCACTTGTAGAGGTGAGGTGCAGGCGTTTGCTGCCAATGACATCATGGCATTTCGGTGGCATGACAAACGAGATGTCACACTGTTGCCATCAGTTCACCTTAATGAAATGGCAGACACTGGCAGGCAGCATAGAGAAAGCAATGAACCCATTCTAAAACCTGCAGCTCTGATGGACTACACCCTCAATATGCATTCAGTGGACAAATGTGACATGCAGATTGGGTTTGCTGATTGTGTTCACACAGGGCTCAACATGGCCGACGCGGCAGGTTGTGTAGCGGGCTAGCTGCGGGATTTTCAAGGATAGCTCCTAGTCAAAGAGGCTGACCAGGTCCCTACTTAACAGAACTCAGTGTGAATGCTTTGAGAAGATACCAGAGCAGCGAACGGACATCCCAGTGCATCGTTTCAGCATAAATAGTTGAAGTGTTGTGCAGTTTTTAGAGGGTTTGGTGTTGTAGAGTCAGGACCAGTCAGCGCCTCCCCCCCTCTCCGCTTGGGGGGAGGGGGAGGGCTTATGTAGTAAACAGTGACCCTCTTAGGGATGCATTTGACCGAGAGGTAGACAAATTATTAAAACTAAAGATCATTGAACCTTCAGTGTCTGCATATTAAGATAAGATAAGATTTCGTTCGTATTTTTAACCCCGGAGGGTTAGCCACCCAGGATAACCCAAGAAAGTCAGTTCGTCATCGAGGACTGTCTAACTTATTTCCATTGGGGTCCTTAATCTTGTCCCCCAGGATGCGACCCACACCAGTCGACTAACACCCAGGTACCTATTTGCTGCTAGGTGAACAGGACAACAGGTGTAAAGAAATGTGTCGAAATGTTTCCACCCACCGGGAATCGAACCCGGGCCCTCCATGTGTGAAGCGGGAGCTTTAGCCACCAGTAGTCATGGTTAAGAAGGAGGATAATTCATATAGACTTGCTATTGACTTCAGAGGCCATAATGCTATAACTCGGTGGGATGCTGAACCTATGCCCTTAATAGATAGCGATCTACACAAATTTTATGACTCTTCCTTCTTTTCAGAGATTGATATTGCACAGGCATATCATCAAGTAATGTTAGATCCTTCTTCTAAGTAGTACACCACTTTTCCTACCCACCAAGGACTGATGCAGTATAGAACTATGCCCTTCGGTTTGGTAAGTGCCTGTGCTACTTACATGAAACTGATGAGAAAGGTCTTGGGTAATATGCCAAATGTTTCAGTTTATTTTGATAACATTTATGTAATGACATCCACATGGGGCGAGCATATCCAAACATTAACATCAGTTTTGCGTAGGTTATGCTCACATGGCCTCACTGCCAAGCCGAAGAAATGCTTCCTTGGGTATAACAAGATTAGATATCTTGGACTGATCCTTTCTAATAACTCTTTGCAGCCTCTCCCCAGTAAGATCAAAGCTTTATTAGAATTTAAATTCCCCAAAACCAAGAAGCTCATGCGTAGTTTTCTTGGTTCTGTAAATTTTTATTCACAGTTTATCCCGAACCTTACTGATCTTACAGGCATCTTATCTGACTTCCTTAAAAAGTCTGTAAAGGAACCTCTTGAACTTTCCAACGTAGCTCGGGAAAAGTTTAATGAGATTAAAAATATCTTCTCAAAAGACCCTATACAGTGGACCCCCGCATAACGATATTAATCCGTTCATGAGAGCTCATTGTTATGCGAAATTATCGTTATGCGAATGAATTTTCCCCATATGAAATAATGGAAATCAAATTAATCCGTGCAAGACACCCAAAAGTATGAAAAAAAAAAAATTTTACCACATGAAATATACATTTTCCTACACACAAAGAAAAGGATACATGCACAATAGTAGAGTAGAGTAGTACATGCACAGTATATATTGTGCATGTACTACTCTACTAAATGAAGAATAAATTTCACCTTTATTGAAGATGCAGCAATGACTGATGAGACACTGTGTCCTGGGAGTGCCTTTTCCTCCTGAGTACTGTAGGTCCTGTTTGGCATTTTCTTCCAGAACAGGCCTTATCACACTGTGTATGCCACTACGATTCTTAAATCTCTCAAACCAACCTTTGCTGGCTATAAATTCACCAATATGAGCACTAGTTCCAGGCATTTTTCCCTGTTCACCTGGGTGTTAGTCGACTGGTGTGGGTTGCATCCTGGGAGACAAGATTAAGGACCCCAATGGAAATAGGTTAGAGAGTCCTCGATGATGCACTGACTTTCTTGGGTTATCCTGGGAGGCTAACCCTCCGGGGTTAATCGTTTCTCGGTAATTGTTTCACGTTAAGCCACACCTACAACAATCTCTCCACATCTTCGAGTAATACAGCTGATGGTGGTGCAGCAACAACAACAGCTGTGGCGCAGCTGACCATGGTGCAGCAGCAGCTGTGGTGCAACAACAGCTGACCATGGTGCAGCTGCAGCTGTGGTACAGCAGCAGCTGTGGTGCAGCAACAGCTGACTGGTCCAATTTATCAGCTGACCATGGTGCATCAGCAGCTGACTGTGGCACGATAGTATTTATCACCCTTTTTACCACAGGGTTGGCACTAGAAGCTTTCTTTGGGCTCATGGTGGCTTATTTAGCAGTTACAAGCACTAAAAATAATGGAATAATACAAAATGTATCGAATGTATGCATGCAACCGGCCACCCTGGCTTGTAAACAATGACGGCAAGGCAGGCGCTCAGGCTGGACGGACAGGTTCGGGACAGGTTCCGGACGAGTCATGTTCAGAAACAGCTGATGGTGCAACAGCAGTTGACCATGGTGCAGCAGCAGCTGACTGATCCAGCAACAGCTGACTGGTCCAGCAACAGCTGACTGATCCAGCAACAGCTGACTGATCCAGCAACAGCTGACTGATCCAGCAACAGCTGACTGATCCAGCAGCAGCTGGCTGATCCAGCAACAGCTGACTGGTCCAGCAACAGCTGACTGATCCAGCAACAGCTGACTGGTCCAGCAACAGCTGACTGGTCCAGCAACAGCTAACTGATCCAGCAACAGCTGACTGATCCAGCAACAGCTGACTGATCCAGCAACAGCTGACTGGTCCAGCAACAGTTGACTGATCCAGCAACAGCTGACTGGTCCAGCAGCAGCTGACTGATCCAGCAACAGCTGATCATGGTGCAGCAGCAGCTAACTGATCCAGCAACAGCTGACTGGTCCAGCAACAGCTGATAGTGGCACAGCAGCAGCAGACTGATCCAGCAACAGCTGACTGGTCCAGCAACGGCTGATCGTGGTGCAGCAGCAGCTGACTGATCCAGCAACAGCTGACTGGTCCAGCAACAGCTGATCGAGGTGCAACAGCAGCTGACTGATCCAGCAACAGCTGACTGGTCAAGCAACAGCTGACCATGGTGCAGCAGCAGCTGACTGTGGTATGATAGTATTTCTCACCCTTTTTACCACTGGGTTAGCTCTAGAGGCTTTCATGGGGCCCATGGTCACTTATTTTGCAGATGAAATCACCAAAAACGCTGTAATAATACGAAATGTTCCGATTGTATGCTTGGATGTTACCGCGGAGGCTGGCTTGTAAACAATGCCACCGGCGGAACATGTGAAGCTGGCTCAGGCCGCACATTAGAAGCGTCTTGGACGAATAGCGTTGAGCGAGTTTTTTAGCAGTATGCGAGGCAAAATTTTAGTGATAAAATGTATCGGTATGCGGATTTAACGTTATGTGATGCCAACGGTATGCTAGGGTCCACTGTACTTAAGATTCCAGATATTAATAAAACATTTTGTTTAAGAACTGATGCCTCCAATACTTGCTTAGGTGCTGTGTTACTACAATACCACGATGGTACTCCCTTCCCTGTATGCTTCCTAAGCCGGAAACTCCTTCCCGCAGAAACGAGATACTCCACAATAGAAAAGGAATGTTTAGCCCTTGTGTGGGGTATCTCCAAGCTTAAATTTTATTTACTGGAATAGTAAATTACCAAGGCACGTAAAAAAATTTTCCGCCCAGGTTTTTGTAAAATATTTAAAAAATTTTTTCAGAACCTAAAATTAGGCAAAAAAAAGATTGGTTAGGAAATAAACAAAAACAAATTAATAAATTGAAATTTCTTTTTTCAAAAAACATGGCTTTTTCCCACCCCAAGGGGGGGGTGGCCCAAAGGGAAAAAACAAAATTTTCTCCTGGGGGCCTGGGGGCCCCGGGGGCCTTTGGCTAAAGGCTCCCGCTTCAAAAACACGGGGGCCCCGGGGTTTTGATTCCCGGCGGGGGGAAACATTTTTGACAATTTCCAAACCCACCTTTGCCCCGTTCACCAAAGCATAAATAGGTACCGGTGTTAGCGACTGGTGTGGGCCCAAAACCCCGGGGGGACAAGTTTAAACATTTTGGGGGTTTTTGGGCTACTAGTACGCCCTACCTTGGGGTTTTTTGAAAAAAACTATACGCATAAATTCTAGTGGCCTCAAATCTCGCCAAAAAAGGCTGGAAAGGCCAGGTGTGAGAAAAATGGTCTCTGTGGTGGGTGTGTGCGGTAAAAAAAAAAATTTCGGGGACCCATGGTGAAATTGGGGAATTTCCCCCTCTTAGTAAACAATGTCCCCCAAAGCCCCCGCGGAAAAGAACTCCCCCCTCCTCGGCGAATTGGGACACTTTTTTTTCCCCCAGTGACAGTTCTAATACGGGATGGAAGTCCCAAGTGAAGAATTTTTCGGGGTTTTGTGAGGTTTTTGACCAAAACTAATGACCAAAAAATCGGTAATATTTAAAAAAACCCGCGACCCTCGGGCCTTCCACCTCGGGTCTGGGCCCCGTTTTTCCCCGTTCAGTTTTTTCCCAGAACCCAAGAGGAAACTTCTTTTTTCCCAAATCCCAGACTCAGTGAGAGCAGGGGTATGAAAGTGATAGTGAATAGAACACAAGCCCCTTCAAACTATTTCCCAGTAGGATAGTGAAGTGCAATATTCCCCCGTGAAGCGTCAGTATATACGACGATATTTTGCGCCCCGGGTTATGTGCCATATGTTATACCAAGGGGAAGGAGGAAATCTCGGAGTAAAATCCCGGGGCTTACAACAAAACCCAGACAGGAAATGACAAGATACGGTTGAAATTGGGATGGAAAATGTCGTGGTGGTAGTGGTGCTGGCGGTGAGGCACCAGCAGGGGGCCATGCTGCCCCCACGCTGCCACCCCAACGCCTTTGGGCCTCCCCCAGCGATCTAAACAAAGGCCACCATCCCCCACCACCCCAAACCACACCACCCCTCCAAAAACCACAACCTCCCACAACCACAACCTCCAAAACCAAAACCCCACCTGTCATTGCCAGTACCCACCAGCAGACCGCAACCTGGGATTGGCAGGAAGCTGTCAATTTTTTTAAAAAACCCCCCAACCATTTGATGGCAGCCAAAGTGGAATATGGCCATTTGTGCATTTGGGGAACAATCCCCACAAAAACGGGAATGTTTCGAGTTTTTCCCTTTGCCGAACCACTGAAAAAGTTTTGCCCATGGAAAGCAACACAAAACTACGATTAAAAACCAGGGCAAACACATTACTTTCCCAAAAAAAACGCCTACACCAGGGGAAAAGGAAAGGCAACAGGCTGAAAATTATTTTTTTCTTTTGGCCACAATAATGCTTATGCCACTGTGTATAAGCACAAAGTGAAATCATACGGGTAAACCAGACCCCCTGATTGCAACACCCTTTTTTTCAGTGATAAAAAGGGCCTTTGAATCGATTTGTGCTAATGTTACGTGTGTTTTCACTTCTCAGAAAAAACCAGGCCTGACAAACGACGGGTTTATATAAGATTGGGAATGTGTTTGTGTATCTGAAACAAAAATTCAGTACGCATTTTTTTCCCTTCGGGAAGCTTGTAATTGACGAACTTTGGGTTCTGTTCCCAAAAGGGAAAATCTCTTTCAAAAACAGTAAAAATAAACCAAAACAAGAGGAAACGCTTTGGTTTTAAAGGGTTTTTTTGCTTTGTGATTGTTACAGGGTCTGGTTTTTGGATATTTTGTGTCCCCTGGAATTATACATTGCAAAAAACCAGGAAAATTATTGGGCAACCAGGGGATTGGTTTTTAACAAAGAATTTAAAAATACCCCTTTGGGAAAGGGGAAATTTAAAAAACAGAAAACTGGGACACAAGCCCCTTTACCCCAGTGATTTTTTGCGAGTGAACATGACAGGGTGTGTGTGGCACAGTGCTGCAAATCGAAAACATATCCCCGGTTTTAAACCGGGTCGTAAGGTGAGGGCAGGGGTTTGCTGCCAGTGACAAAACATGGCATTTTCCCGGGGGCATACAAACGAGAAAATTTACACTTTTGTCCCCTTTAATTACCCCAAGAAATGGCAGACAGTGGGGAGGCAGCAAGAGAGAGAAATGAACCCATTCTTAAAAAAAGCAGCTGTGATTGATTAAACCTTCAAAAAAAAGGGGTTTAGTGGACAAATGGTGACAGCAATGGGTTTGCTGATTGTGTTTTGCAAAAGTTATAAGGGTACATCAAACTGTTTTTTTTCCCTCTTTTGGAAATTTTCCCCCCTCAATGCTTTTTAAAATGTAAAAAGAAGCAAACCCAAAACCCAAAAAACAGTACGGGGAATTCTGTTTTCCCGGGCCTTTAGACAAAAGTATTCAAGTACCAAAAGGGAAAAACACCTCAATTTACCGCCCCCACCAAATTATCAACAACTACCTTCTCGTCTGAAGCAGGTGATTTACTTCCTTTGGGAAAAATGCCCCCTACCCGCTTTCAAGAAAAAAGGGGTCAAAGGGTGTTAGGTCTGTGCAAAATACCAAAAAAAACGCAAAACAACAATGCAGAGACACTCATTTTTAAAGTGGGGAGGAGTGTAAAACTCCACTGTGCATGACACCATGTTTCAAAGAGTTCCACAGGCTGCAGAACTTCTAGAAACTTTCCCCTGTGACTGTATATGTGTATATAAAATATAGAAAAATTAGTAATAAACAACATTTTCATATCGTTTGTTTTTTGTAAATTTTTTTCTGTAAACAAAATAATGACAACAGTTTTTAAATGCCCTTATTGTGTAGTATTGAAAAAGAAATAACTTACAAAATATGATCATGTTGGCCTCAGAGGCCATAAAAGTTATTCGGGAAAAAGAAAAATTGAAAAATAATTGAAAATAGTACATAAAAAAGTAAAAAAAGAAAAAAAACCGGGTGACGGCAGTCGGCGATGTTACCATATGTTGTTCAATTTTGGCAAATTTCACGCCTCCATATCTCGGTAAGTATTGACGTTAAAATTTGTTTGTTTAGCCTATAATGTTTAGAAAAAAAAAACTCTATTTTTTCATAAGAAAAATAATTTTTTTTTTTTTTGAAATTTGGCCGACCTTGAGAACGAGTTTCGGAGAGGGCCTGTCGACCCTCAAAGGGTTAAGGACCCCAATGGAAATAAGTTAGACAGTCCTCGATGACGCACTGACTTTCTTGGGTTATCCTGGGCGGCTAACCCTCTGGGGTTAAAAACCTGTACGAAATCTTATCTCATACTTTTACATTTTATTTATTTATTTATTTATTTATTTATTTATTTATAATTTGAGCACACATACAGAGGTACAAAAAAAAATACAGATAAGAGCAGCATGCCAAAGCCACTTATACTATGCATAGCATTACGGGCTGGCTTAAAATTAACTTAAGATTAACTAAGCAATGATGAAATCAGTGAAAAACATTAATGTAAATTGATTACTATAAAGCACAATTGAGTATTACAAAGACAGGTCATATGGTTGCATGCATTGTTGTAAATTCAGTAGAATGGAGTATTCTGTTAGGTAGTGTATTTAAAAAATAATAAATTTAGTTTGGGGTTTTTAGGTTTAACATTTATGTGATATAATTGTGAGAAACAATTTAAGATATACAATTTATAAGGTTCAGTTATTCAGTATTTATTTGGTTTTGGTGAGTAAGTGATCTTTGAGAAGAGACTTGAATTTATAAACAGGTAGTGTTTCTTTTATATTTACAGGTAATGAATTCCAGATTTTAGGGCCTTTTATGTGCTTTTGAGTTTTTGCATAGCGTGAGATGGACACGAGGAATATCAAAGAGTGATCTGTGCCTTGTGTTATGGTCATGTGTTCTGTTGAGGTTGGCAAGGAGATGTTTGAGGGGAGGGTTAATATCAGAGTTGAGTGTTCTATGTATGTAATAGGTGCAGTAATAAGTATGGATGTTTTGTATGGTGAGTAGGTTGAGTGTATTGAATATTGGTGGAGTGTGCTGCCTGTAGTGAGAATTTGTTATTCATTCTAACTGCGCCTTTGTTGGGTAATTAGTGGTCTGAGATGGTTACTTGTTGTTGAGCCCCATGCACAAATTCCATGGGTGAGATAGGGGTAAATAAGAGAGTGATATAGGCCAGGAGGGCTGACTGGGGGAGCATAGTACCGTATCTTCGATAGTATGCCTACAGTCTTGGAAATTTTCTTAGAAATTTGTTGTATATGTGTATGAAATTTGAGTCTATTATCAAGGTGGATTCCTAAGATTTTCCCTCTGTTAGCTTTGTGATAGGTGATCCGTTTATCATTATGTTAAGAGGGACATCTGTAGCTCTGTTACCAAACTGAATGAAGTAGGTTTGTCAATGTTTAGTGTAAGTTTGTTAGTACTCATCCAGGTAGATATTTTCTGTAATTGGGTATTTACAGTATTGGCTAGCGTGACTGGGCCCGGGTGGGAAAAGACGTATGTTGTGTCATCAGCAAATAGTGTGGGTTTGAGTAATTGCGAAGCATTTGGTATGTCATTTATTTTATAGGAGAAAGAGAAGAGGGCCAAGGACACTTCCCTGTGGGACACAAACTGTAATTGGTTGTGCAGAAGAGTTTGCCCCATTTGCGTACACATATTGGCTTTGTTGCTGAGGTATGACTTGAGGTAGTTGAGGGAGTGCCCTCTTATACCATAGTGTGACAATTTTACGTGGAGCAAGTCATGGTCAACTGTATCAAAAGCTTTACGTAAGTCAATGAAGATCCCCAGTGGGACTTCTTTTTTCTTATTGCAGTGTATAATGTTCTAGCTGTGTATAAATAGCATCTTTAGTATTTTTATTAGGCCTGAATCCAAATTGGCAGGGGTTTGAGTATGTTTGGGAGATAAGGTAGGAGTAGATTCGTTTAATGAATTAATTTTTCGAAGATTTTTGAGAGAGGGTGTAAGTTGGATATTGGCCTATAGTTATTCAACTCTGTTTGGTCTCCTCCTTTGTGGATCGGGGTGACCCTTGCTTTTTGAGTACTGTAGGAAGGTGGAGGATTCAATGGATTTGTTAAAGAGTGTTGCAATGATTGTGTAGCACTTGTGACACTTTTTTGTATATAAAGGGTGGTAAAAGGTATTTAAATCTCCTGCCTTTTTTTAGTGCGTTGATAATAAGGAAGACTTCGTATGGGTTAGTCGGAGCTAGGAACAGTGTGTTCGGGTAAATTGCCGGGGAGGTAGTCATTTGGTGGGGTATCTGAGCTTGGGTTTTATTGGAAGGTTTTTTTTCCTATAGTGGAGAAGAAATCATTGAGTCTGTTTGCTGTTTTGTTGGTGGGGGTTGGGGTTCATCTGATTTTGCTAATTTTATTTCGCTATTTCGTGATATCTTTTTTTCCCAGAATTTCTGATAGGGTTTTCCAGGGTCTTTTTTATATCACCTCGTAAGTTGGATAATCTGTTCTCATAATACAATTTTTTTGCCCTTCTTATCAGGCTGGTTAGGATTGACGAGTAACGTTTTGTTTGGTCTCTGGTTATGTGACCCATTTGTACTGTTTTTTATATTGGTGTTTTGTATTTATGGATTTGAGAATGCTGGGTGTTTTGCCAGGGACTGTTCAGTCTCTTAACTGTCATCTGCTTAGTTTTTTTTAGGGGAGTGCTTGTTATAGAGGTATTGGGTCTTTTTTAGAAAATTATTAATACATTCGTCAATATCTGTATTGAATTTCTAGCTCATGTGCCCGTCAATGTTTGCTACTGCTGTTGTGAAGTTATTAATGGCTGCCTCATTGTGAAGTCTGAAGGTGACTTTAGTAGTGTCTTGGGGGAATTTACCAAGAGTTGTTATGAGGAAAATAGGGTAGTGGTCTGTGGTATTTTCTGTAATTATTCCTGATTTTAAAGGGGATTTTGGTTTGGTCCAGATGTGGTCAAGTAGGGAAACACTAGTCTCTGTAACTCTTGTAGGTTTTGTTACTGTTGGTAGCAACATACAGTTACTCATTGTTTTTTGTGAATTCAGTAACGTGTGGGTCCTGGTCTAGCAGGAGATTATATTGAAGTCACCTGAGAGTAGTAATGATCTTTGTTCATGCGTGCATCAGTTATCATACTTCCTAGGTTTTGACTATATTGGCTAATGTTTGACTGTGGAACTCTGTAGATGTTTATCAATGTGAGAGGTTTTTGTAGGTATTTGGATTTGAATTTGGCTTTATTATATATTCCCCCTGTTCATCTCTTGTGCAAGTATTAGTGATACATTCTAGTTGGTCTGAGTAGTATATGGCTGTGCCACCCCCTTGTTGGTCTGGCCTACAGTTGTGTATGGCTGTGTAACCAGGAATGGCATAGACATCTGTACTATCAGGCTTTAGCCAGGTTTCAGTTAGTGTAATGATGGACATATTGGCATGTAAGGAATTTAGTAATGCTATGAGGTCATCGTAATGCTTGCTTAAAGATCTGATATTGTAGTTAAAGATAGTTATGTTGTTGTTGGCACTGAGAAGTGCCTTTGATTTAGTAATGTATACAGGAGAAGGGGTTACTAGCCCCTTGCACCCGGCGTTTTAGTTGCCTCTTACAACACGCATGGCTTACAGAGGATGAATTTTGCTCCACTTCCCCATGGAGATCAGAGGAAATAAACAAGAACAAGAACTAGAAGGAAAATAGCAGAAAACCCAGAGGGGTGTGTGTATATACATGCTTGTACATGTATGTGTAGTGTGACCTAAGTGTATGTAGAAGTAGCAAGATGTACCTGAAATCTTGCATGTTTATGAGACAGAAAGTAGGACACCAGCAATCCTACCATCATGTAAAACAATTACAGGCTTTCGTTTTACACTCACTTGGGAGGACGGTAGTACGTCCCTGGGTGGTTGCTGTCTACCAACCTACTACCTTGGTAAATTGTAATTATCAGGACATAAAAATTATATAAATTAAAATAAAAATGAGAAAAAAGGTATATCGGCAACACTTCTGCAAGTGGCAGGAATCGATGTTGCCGTCAGGTGAGCATCCAGAGCCACTTCACAGTCTTATATTCGGAAAGGGTATGGTCCTAATTTTTTATTGTTTTTGGTTTTTATAATTCACAGAAAATTGCCCTCTTTAAATAAAATGTTCTGGCTTCTAAAAGTCTGTTTAATTACACTGAAAAAAAAACAGCAACTCTAGGGCCAGCATGTACTCTTACAAATTATGAAGCATGAGTGCAAATAATTAATATAGTGTTAGGAAGGATACTAAAACTCACCTACAAAATCTGATTAACACAAGCCTATCCGATGTTTTTCCTGACGCCAAATGACTTCGAACAGGCGATAAATGACATGCCCATGCACTCTGCCCCAGGGCCAGACTCATGGAACTCTGTGTTCATCAAGAACTGCAAGAAGCCCCTATCACGAGCCTTTTCCATCCTATGGAGAGGGAGCATGGACACGGGGGTCGTCCCACAGTTACTAAAAACAACAGACATAGCCCCACTCCACAAAGGGGGCAGTAAGCAACAGCAAAGAACTACCCGACCAATAGCACTAACATCCCATATCATAAAAATCTTTTTAAAGGGTCCTAAGAAGCAAGATCACCACGCATCTAGAAACCCATCAGTTACACAACCAGGGCAACATGGGTTTAGAACAGGTCGCTCCTGTCGTCTCAACTATTGGACCACTACGCAAGGTCCTAAATGCACTAGAAGACAAAAAGAATGCAGATGTAATATATACAGACTTTGCAAAAGCCTTCGACAAGTGTGACCATGGGGTAATTTGCGCACAAAATGCGTGCTAAAGGAATAACAGGAAAGTCGGTCGATGGATCTATAATTTCCTCACTAAAAAGAACACGAGAGTAGTCGTCAACAGGTAAGTCCGAGGCAGCTTACGGTGAAAAGCTCTGTTCCACAAGGCACAGTACTCGCTCCCATCTTGTTCCTCATCCTTATATCCGACATAGACAAGGATGTCAGCCACAGCACCGTGTCCCTTTCCCTTTTCAGATGACACCCGAATCTGCATGACAGTGTCTTCCCTTGCAGACACTGCAAAGCTCCAGGCAGACATCAAACCAAATCTTTAGTGGGCTGCAGAAAACAATATGAAGTTCAACGATGAGAAATTTCAATTACTCAGATATGGTAAACATGAGGAAATTAAATCGTCATCAGAGTACAAAACAAATTCTGGCCACAAAATAGAGCGAAACACCAACGTCAAAGACCTGGGAGTGACCATGTCGGAGGATCTCACCTTCAAGGACCATAACATTGTATCAATCGCATCTGCTAGAAAAATGACAGGATGGATAATGAGAACCTTCAAAACTAGGGAGGCCAAGCCCATGATGACACTCTTCAGGTCGCTTGTTCTATCTAGGCTGGAATATTGCTGCACACTAACAGCACCTATCAAGGCAGGTGAAATTGCCGACCTAGAAAATGTACAGAGAACTTTCACGGCGCGCATAACGGAGATAAAACACCTCAATTATTGGGAGCGCTTGAGGTTCCTAAACCTGTATTCCCTGGAACACAGGCGGGAGAGATACATGATTATATACACCTGGAAAATCCTAGAGGGACTAGTACCGAACTTGCACACGAAAATCACTCATTACGAAAGCAAAAGACTTGGCAGACGATGCACCATCCCCCCAATGAAAAGCAGGGGTGTCACTAGCACGTTAAGAGACCATACAATAAGTGTCAGGGGCCCGAGACTGTTCAACTGCCTCCCAGCACACATAAGGGGGATTACCAACAGACCCCTGGCAGTCTTCAAGCTGGCACTGGACAAGCACCTAAAGTCAGTTCCGGATCAGCCGGGCTGTAGCTCGTATGTTGGTTTGCGTGCAGCCAGCAGCAACAGCCTGGTTGATCAGGCTCTGATCCACCAGGAGGCCTGGTCTCAGACCGGGCCGCGGGGGCGTTGACCCCCGGAACTCTCTCCAGGTAAACTCCAGGTATACAAAAATATGCCCAATATAATAAGTAACTTATATGCAACTTACAATCTACTCCAAAAATCCACCACACTTCAGTTCATATTACCTCTCTAGCACACTGCTACTAGTGACACAAAAATTTATATACATTTATAAACAGGGAGGCTCCATGACACCTCCCTCCCCCTTCACATCTCTGGAAGCCTAGTTACCAGCAGGCACAAGACACCTATGGAAAACACTAAACACCCACCCAACACCACAAACTCCACACTGCTACATTTTCTTCCTCTGCTGTGGTACTTACTGCCCACACCTCATCAACTCCTTTCTGGCCACACAACTGACCAGGAATAATAGTACATGATTGGTTTCAGTTCAATCCCAGAACTATGGAGCAATATTTTCTATAATATTTTTTTACTGTAGCACACTGTCATAATACAGTCTCCTGCCCACCACTTTTCTTGTGCTGTGTCACATGGGTCACCCCCTCTCTAATTCTTTTCTGTTTTTGTACCTTCTGAAACCCCCCTCCTTACCTCTTCATTCATCTTTCCCCTCTATTTCTCATCTGCAAGCCCTCACACGCCTGCAACTTCTTAGGAGCCTAACACTGTGAAGCTGAACTATCGCCTGTGAAGCTGAACCTATCACCTGTGACTGCCTATCACCTGTGATTCTGAACACGTCCTCTTAAGCCGACCCTGCTCTTAAGCCCAAGTCTCTTTTGTATTTCTCCAGTGTGACAATTCCCCACAGATTCCTTTTTTGGCCTCATGCCAAGTTTCGCACCCCCTTTCTAACTCTCACTCAAGGAGGAGTTCAATCCCTATTTGTGTGGTCACTTCTCCTGTTCCCCCCAAACTTCTTCCACATCCCTCCTTTCTTTCTGTTCCACCTGAGGAACTTTTCTCTCCTTGTTGGCGCATTCTCCAGGATCATACTCCCCTCCCCTTCCTCAGACCTCCTTGGTTCCTCCATAGTCCTCCAGATCTCTACTTGCTCTACCTCACCTGTCACTAAACTCATGCACTGGCATCTTCCTTGGTCTGCTGAGACACTTGACACTATATTGCAGAGACAAAACCCCACTGGGACACTGGTTGTCCTCCTTCGCCCCTTCTTATTTTACACAACCCATGAGCAGCAATCTTTTCTCTCACTTCATTCCGAGTCCTCCTAGCTTAAACCATCCCGTTGCCTCCACACATTGCTTCACTGACCCTACTAGTCCATACATTTTATTGATTCCATGTATCAGAAATCTTTCCTGGGGGAACTAATGAGGATAGACTGAGGCCTTGAATCTCACTCTCTCAAAGGTGTAGAATTAGGTGGAATATGATCAAGTGGTATAATGGAAAACAGGAAAAAATAAAGAGGATGTAAACAGCTTGCTGAAAATTTTCAGCAAGACCGGACATCTACAGCAATGTTTTTTCAATCAGAAATTCAGATTCAGAAGGATATAGGAAAGCACTGTTTGTACTAGAGTTGTGGATGAGTGGGCAAACTCCCAGAACCTTCATAGAAGATAAACATTGTGTAGTTTTTACAAATAGTTAGATAAAAACATGAGTGGTGTTGGGTGGTGTGAGTTGGAAACCTGACTAGCTTGTGCTACCAAGGTCTGATGCCGTTCTCCTTCCTTAAGTGGAAGTACTTGACTAGGTGGGTCATGGGATAATCCAGAGGGGAGAACCTGGACCTGCTTCACATGGGTCAGTAGCCTGCGCAGTGTTTTCCTTCTTCTTAGTTTCTTATGTTATCCACTCATTTTGGGTATGTGCTGTTACATTTCTCTGATCCTTCCTGAAGAAACTTTTAAATGAGAGTGCACTACTTGTGTATATTGGTATACCGTTCAACAGGTTTTGTTCTCTGCATGCATAATACTGCATCCCATATCTATAACTACATAAGGTGTAGACAGTTTGGTCGGCCGTGCATTCGTATTCTCTAGAAATGCAATCTTGATTCTCTCTCTGACCTGCCCATCCTTGTTATTAAGTGTTTTAAAACAACATCTTAGGGGAGCTTCCACAGTGACTCTCATGTGATCACTTGGAGATAATGTATTACTATCTCATCCTCTTCATGTTTTTTATTTATGAGAGCTCCGACTCATTTTGAACTCACACTCAGTGTCTTCTCTTGCATTGACTCTGCTCCTCGTCCACTGATTATGCCAGGTATGTTCTCCAGATTTGCATTGACAGTGATCACTTTCCTATTATTCTTACTTCCACCTGTATTCCAGCCCACCTCGTTGCCCCCATTGCAATTTGTACAAGTGATTTGGACTTATCCTCTCATCTTACCATTTTTTTTTTTTTCATTTTTTTTTTTTTGTTTTAGGGGCGTTCCTTGTCCTCTATTGATGAGCTGGTAGCACCAGTTTTTCGACCTTAGTTTTGACTGCAGTTTGCAAGTTCTATTCCTCATACCTCGGCAGACAATCACAGACTGTGTGCCTTGGTGGTCTCCAGTGTTTGCCCATGCAATGCAATTTGAAACATGCAGTCATAGGGCTGTTGTCAATAAAATTGGATAGTGGATTGTTCCCTTTGGATTTTAAGCGGGCAAGGCATTTGCTTGTCATTCATACGCAATGCTAAATGCACTTGTTGGGAAGGAACTATGTTTTTACCTTTACCTCGACTTCTCCTATGTAATGCGTTTGGAGAAGGTATGGAAGTTTGTATGGCAATAAACTCCAGGCCCGCACCTGTTTTGATAGGTTGCTGTGTTAGTTTGAGGAATCTCATGAAGTTGCCATGGAAATCAGAACTGTCTTTTTTTTGTCTACCCAAGGGCTATCACCTTTCCTCATTTTCTTGATTCAAGTCTGCAAGGAGCATTCACACCCTTGATTTCGCTTCTAATGGGGGATTGAGCCATGTAATGTACCTTTTACTCTTTTAGAGTTAAGGTTCCAGACATTCCGCTTGCTGTCATCGAAACTGGGCCTGTTGATATCCAATCCGTCTATTACAACACTGCATTCTACTGCCCATACAGCCTTTTGTATCTTTTCATCTTTGTTTGAATGTGAGGGGTTCATCCACAACAATGGGAATCTTCCATTGACTACTGTTTTGCAAACCAGGCCACTTCAGGTATTGATACTTCTCACTATTGTGCCATAGCTCTGACCAGTGTAGCCTGCAAGGTGATGGAGTGAATGGTGAATAGATGTCCTGGAATTGGTATTAGGAGTCTCACAATTGTGCCTTTGCAAGTGGGGGGGGGCCTCTCTAATTTGGACCTATTGCTCACTTAGATACTTTAGTACAAAAGCCTTTACTAATAAAGTCTCCTCTTAGGCAGTCTTTTTGATTCTAGAGAAGCATATGACACACTTGAAGGAATAACCTCTCAGCACAGGCCACTCCTTAGCTCTCCACCGTAATCTACCAACTATGCAGCTGCTTTCTTATCTGAAGACATTTTTGTGTCAGTGTTGGCACCTCATATTGTCCTCTGACTTTGTTCAGGCCAAGGAAGTCCCACAAGGTTGTGTCCCTTAGCATTACCCCATTCTCTTGGCTATAGATGACCTCCCTTCCCATTTCTTTCCCTCCATATATTGGTTTATGCTTATTGAATGAACTTCCACTCATCGATTACACAGGTGCTGACTGTCCTCTGTAGTAGCCTCCCTTCAAGTGATTTAAATATTTTCTAGTGTATAAAACCCTTTTTATTACCTTCACAAATGTCCTCTTGTCCCAGATTTTCTATTGTCATTAGCACGATCAAGTATCCAAGAATGTGATACGTTAAGTTTCTTGCCTTGTGTACTCGCTGGTTGACATGGAAACCTCACATTTCCTCTTTGAAGGCAGCTTGCCTTGTTTGGCTGATCCTCCTTAAAATTGTTGCACATCGTTTCCTGGTGAGCAGTCTCTACCACCATTGTATTCCACCCTAATCATGTTCCCCAAGCTGGATTATGGCCAACCAGTCTATTCGCGGCTATCTCCAGCAACAACTTTCTAAGTTTTAGATCACCATTCATCATTAGGGTCTACATTTTTATGCCTTGGTGCCTTTCATTCACCTCTGTTGAATAGCCTCTATGACTGAGTGGAATGTTCTCCTTAGCAATTGTATGATACTCCATTGCCTCATTACTTTGTCCGCTCTCATGGCTTTCGGGTTCCTTCTTTGTATAGGTTGGTCTCAGACATTAGTAAAAAGCCATTAATTGATTGGCACCCCTGCTTAATCCATCTGTTTTCTCTAAGTCTTCATCCACTCAGGTCTTCTCTCCACTTGCATCCCTTGTATGTGATAAGCATCTGCCTTTTCCTTCCTCCTTGGGAATTTTCCAATGGTTGTGTCTGTTCTCCCCTACTGCTGTGGGGCAAAGCTTTCTACCTATGACTGTTTCTTGCTCCCCTTTTTTTTGATCACTTCTGGTCTCATGTTCATGTTTCACTGTTTTATACAGGGGGTTTTCTAAATTTTCTGATGGTGTTTGGGTTTGCGGTTGTGTTCCCTGACAATGTTGTCTGGGGTCATTTGTTAGACTCAGGTAGCATTTTTACCATGGAGTTGTATGCATCCTCATAGTGTTTCTCCATATTACATATATGTCTCCATTGGCTTTTGTTATCTTTTTGGATCCCCTCAGTGCTTTACAGGCCATTTAAAAATTTTGATTTCCCCTTATCCATTGGTCCTTCATATTCAACTATGCACTGCGAGACAGCAAAAACAAGGACTTCTTTTCTTTTTTGGGTCCCTGCACATGTTGAGTACAAGGCAGTGAACATGTGGATGCTGCTGCTGCATGTCTGTAAGTGCATGATCATCTGGTTTCCTATAGAATAAAATTCCGTTCAGGGATTATTTTACCGTTATCTCTACCCTTTTCATGGCTTTTGGCAGCAACATGGTCGAATATGCACAGAAAACAAATTGCACTCTATTAAACCACTTTTGGTTTGTGGCCATCTTTACTACTGTTGCCATACTCAGGAGTCTGTGCCTCCCATCTCTGCATCGCCCATACTCTCCTTACCTATGGGTATCTCATGGAATGACACCCTATCCCTCTCTGTGAGGCTTGTCGGGCCCTCTATTTTGGTTCTTCACTTTCTCGGGGATTTCCCGTTTACAAGCGAGCTTGCAGGATTTATCTTCCCCAACACCACTGCCTTATCACTCTTACGTTTTTCTCCTTCTTACAGATGGCGCTGCCTATGACTTACTATCACGATTTTACTTTTTGTCAGCAACTGCTTTACAATAGTACTTTGACAAATAGCCCCTAGCATCTCTTCCAGCCCTTTTCCCCCCCTCACCTCTGATCTCCTCTCCACCTAGCTTTTATATATCTCCAGCACTGTTTTCTGCCCCTCAGCACAGCATGACTCTTGTCAGTTTAGGCTTTATTTAATTATAATAATCCATGTTCCAGTCAACCAGACTCAAAGCAGTTTCACCTAGAACTCCTTTTCTTCCACCTAATAAAGTGATCAGAAATTGGTAAATTGGTCAATTTCATACAAAATTGAACAAAGGCCAATTTCAAAATTGGGTCCAGAATAAACAATGCAGTCAAAACCTAGCACTAAAATAACATATTGTCTGTTTATAGTCATGTCTCCAGGCCCCTTTTATATTACACTTACTTTCCAAAATTGAAAATTTACTGTCTTTGCGGACTACTGCATTATTTGTAAAAATTATATAAATAATATCAGTGCATTTGTGGAAGCATTTTAACCCACCAGTTGACGTGTCTTGGATTCATGAGGGAAATTTTTGTTTACTCCTGAACATCATTAAAAATCAAACATTTGTACTAATCTGAGTTCACTTTCAAGCTGCTTTTTGTTGTTAAACCCTTAAAAATCATCTCTATTTCTGTACCTCTTCAAGGGGGCTCCTTGTAGCGGGGGAAAGGCTATTGTCTGACGAATTAGACCTGTTGGTCCCCCTTCCCCAGACTGAACCTAATTACCCCCCAATCCCCCCTTCCCTATCCCATCCTCCCCATCCCCCCCCTTTTCCTTTCCTCCTCCTCCTCCCCACCCTCACTTTTTTCCCGTCCTCTTTTTGGCCTTTGGGATTTCTCCCACAGGGGGGGCTAGTTCCTAGGTTGGGGAAAGGATACCGGGGGCCATCCCATTCCTTGAGGTTCTTGGTGGTGGCATAGTTTGCCATGGAATCTTGATCGCCTGGGGATGTCCCAATCCTCTCCCGGTTTTCCCAGAGTGTAGCTTGGGTTTTCTTTCAGGCGACAGGTGTATCTCTTGAAGCCACTTCGGATTCCCGGGGGGGGTGGCCAAAGGAGGTATGCTTTGTGGCGGATATCCGGCCACTCTCTCTTTTGTCCACCGAGGTAGCTCTGCAGATGTGAGGTTTGCTATACCGGATTGCTGGTTTACTGGCATGAAGGGTAGGGTATGGCACGGGTTCCATGCTGCATCTGCACTACTAGTGGTACTGAGGTCCTCTGGGTGCAGAGGGGGATTTCCGGCCCTTTCATTCCTCCTGGGAACTATTCCTCCCCGCTTCCCCTTTTTTTAAATTTTTTTTTTATTTTTATTTTCTTTCTTTTTTTTTTCTTAAAATCAAAAAGCAAAGGAGTAACCTAACCATGGAGAACCTAATCCTTGAACCCACTACCCCCCCCGGGCCCTTCTTGATACCGCACCCCATTCTGACCCTGCCTTGTTTTTAGACCACTCTTTCGGACACTCCTGATGCCCCTGTACCTCTTGCTGATGCTATTTCCTCACCCGCTTCAGGTACCGGGGCTTCGACTGACTCCTTCGATTTGTCTGACCTCCGCTCTCCTTTGACTATGCTTCCGGCCTCTCCCTCTACGGTTTGGCAATTTTCGAATTGCCAGCCCGTTTCACGCCGTACCACCTCCGGTCGTACTCCTAAATGCCAACGTCAATCTCCTGATGATGCTCCTTCGTTACCTTCCCATTCTACTCAGAAAAGACCGACACGTCATGCACCCTCTCTCCACGCTCAGTTTCAGACCACACAATGGACTAAATTCTTTACCTTAAAACCGACTTCTTCTTCTGCCTATCTTTCTGACCATAGTATTGGCAAAGCGCTCCTGCATCATGTTGGTAGAGATATTTCATTTCATGCTCTCAAGAGTGGTATGCGCATCATCACTGTCCACAATGCTACCCAAGCTCATGATCTTTCTCTTCTTTCGAATATCGATACTACTCCTATCACTATTGAAAAACATCTTTCCCCTCAATTCTTGTAGTGGTACTGTCCCTTCTGCCCCATACCATAAATCCAACAAGAATTTCCAGTCGTGTGGCAATGACATTCTTGAACAGCTGGAACTCCAGGGTCTCCCCAAACCTCAAAGTAGACACTTATGTCCTCTGCCCTGCCCGTGGGAGGGGACGTTACCCTACAATGTGGCTTGATTAACTTTTTTACGCTGAGAACT
>NC_069429.1:39439241-39480215 GCF_026875155.1 Cherax quadricarinatus | reverse complement strand
GATATGGAATGAAAAGAAGTTGGATGTCCTGGCCCTAAGCGAAACAAAGCTGAAGGGGGTGGGGAGTTTTCGGTGGGTGGGAAATAAATGGGATAAAAGTCTGAGTATCTTAGAGAGGTTATAGCTATAAGGAAGGGGTAGCATAATGTTGAATGATCGGTTATGGAAGGAGAAAAGAGAATATTAATGTGTAAATGCAAGAATTATTGATTAAAGAAAATTTGGATGCGAGAGTGGGTCATAATAGTGTGTATGCACTGGAGAAGAGAGAGAATGCAGAGGAGAGAGAGAGATATTGGAGATGTTAAGTGAATGGTATAGGAGCCTTGAACCAAGTGAGAGAGTAATTGTGGTAGGGGACCTGAATGCTAAGTAGGAGAACTTTTAGAGAGGGTGTGGTAGGTAAGTTTTTGGGGTGCCAGGAGTAAATGATAATGGTGAACCCTTTGATTGAACTTTGTATAGAAAGGGGATTAGGTATAGGAATACATATTGTAAGGAAAAAGAAAGATAAAATAGTAATCAAGATAAGATGTGGGGGCAAAATTGATCAGTAGTTTTGTTTGGATTATTTATTGTAGATAAAAGACTGTTGAGTAGACTTCAGGATGTACATGTTTATAGAAAGGCCAAGAATATATCAGATCACTTCTCTGTTTGTAGCTACACTGAGAGTAAAAGGTAGATGGGATACAGGAAAATAGAAGCTACAGGGAAGAGAGAGTGAAGGTTTAAAGACTAAAAGAGGAGGCAGTTAGGGAAAGATATAAACAGCAATTGGAGATACATGGGCTATGAGATCATAAGGCAATGGGGTCGAAGAGGTATGGGGTAGTTTAAAAATGTAGTGTTAGAGTGTTCAGCTAAGTTTGTGGTTACAGGAAAGTGGGTGCGGGAGGAAGATGAGCGATTGGAGGAATGATGAAGTAAAAGAGTGAGTAAGGAGACAAAGTAAGCATATGAGAAGTTTTACAAAGTAAAGTGATGCAAGGAGGAAAGAGTACTATGGAGAAAAAGAGAGAGGCTAAGAAAGTGGTGAAGCAATGTAAAAAGAGAGCAAATGAGAGAGTTGGGGTGAGATGTTATCTACAAATTTGTTGAAAAAAAAAAAGTTTGGAGTAGATTAACAAGTTTTAAGAAAGCAGAGAACAAATGGATTTGTCAGTTAAAAATAGGAGAGGAGAGGTTTATTAATGGAGAGTTAGAGGTTATTGGGAAGATGGAGGGAATCTTTTTTGGAGAATTGTTAAATGTTTTGAATGAAGATAGGGAAGCTGTGATTTCGTGTAATAGGGCTAAGGAGTGTAATAACATCTTTAGAGTGAGGAAGAGCCAGTTTGTTAGTGTGGGGGAAGTTCGTGAGGAAGGGGGGGGGGGGGGGGTAAGGTAAAATGAAAGGGGTAAGGCAGCCGGATTGATGGAGATAAAGAATAAAAAGTTAAAAGCAGGTGGGGAAATATTTGGAGTGGGTTGGTGCAAATATTTAATTAAATGTATGGAAGAGGGAAGGTACCTAGGGGATTGGCAGAGAGCATGCATAGTTCCTTTGTATAAAGGCAAAGGGACAAAAGAGAGTGCAAAAATTAATAGAGAGATAAGTCTGTTGAGTATACCTGGTCAAAGTGTATGGTAGAGTTATTATTGAAAGAATTTAAAGTAAGACGGAGAATAGATAGCAGATGAACAAGAGGCATTTAGGAAAGGTAGGGGTGTGTGGGGGGACCAGGTGTTTTACAGTGAAACATATATTGAACAGTTATTTTAGATAAGGCTAAAAGGTCTTTGTGCATTTAATTGACTTGGCAAAGCGTTATGACGAGGGTGGATAGGGGGGCAATGTGGCAGATTTTTGTAGGTGTATGGTGAGGAGGTAAAGTTACTGAAAGCAGTGAAGAGTTTTTTAAAATCGAGGATAATGAGGCTCAAGTTAGAGTACATAGGAAAGAGGGAAATTATTTCCCCAGTAAAATAGGCCTTAGAACAAGAATGTGTGATGTCACCGTGGTTTGTTTAATATATTTTATAGATGGGGTTGTAAGTAAGTAAATGCGAGGGTCTGGACAAGAGCGGTGGAGTAAAAGATAAAGAATCACAGCATAAAGTGGGATTGCACAGTTGCTCTTGCTGATGACATGTGCGCTTGGAGATTCTTGAAGAGAAGTTGCAGAGATTTGGTGGATGAATTGGTAGGGTGAGCTGCAAAAGAAGAAATTAAAAGTGAATACAGAAAGAGTAGGTTATGAGATAACAAAAATATTAGTGATGAAGATAGGATATCAGATTGGAGGGAGAGAGTAGAGGAAGGTGAATGTATTCAGATATTTGGGAGTGGACCTGTCAGCGGATGGGTCTATGAAAGATGAGGTGAATCATAGAATTGATGAGGGGAAAAGGGTGAGTGGTGCACTTTAGGATCTGTGGAGACAAAGAACTTGTCCTTGAGGCAAAGAGGGGAATGTTATGAGAGTATAGTTTTACCCCAACACTCTATATGGGGTGAAGCATGGGTGGGATGAATGTCAGGCGAGGGAGAAGAGCTGGAGGGCAGGGAAATGTCCAATGTTGAGAGCAATGTGTGTGTGAATATACAATGCAGAGAATCGTAGTTTGGAAGTTAGTTGAGGAGGTGCGGGATTACCAAAACAGTAGTCCATCGAGGCGAGTGAAGGGTTGTTGAAGGGGTTCGGATGTAGAGAGAATGGAGCGAAACAGAATGACCTTCAAGAGTTGTAATCAGTCTTAGTGGAAGGAAGGCTGGGTAGGGGTCGGCCTAGGAATAAGGTTGAGGAGGGGGTAAAGGAGGTTTTGTGTGCGAGGGAGGGGCTTGGACTTCCAGCAGGCGTGCGTGAGCGTGGTTTGATAGGAGGAATGGAGAACGAATGGCTTTTTACTACTTTGACGGCTGTTGGCCGTATGAGCAAAGTCACATTTATGAAGGGTTCAGGGAAACCGGCAGGCCGGACTTGAGTCCTGGAGATGGGAAGTACAGTGCCTGCACTCTGAAGGAGGGGTGTTAATGTTGCAGTTTAAAAACTGTAGTGTAAAGCACCCTTCTGGCAAGACAGTGATGGAGTGAATGATGGTGAAAGTTTTTCTTTTTCGGGCCACCCTGCCTTGGTGGGAATCGGCCAGTGTGATAATAAAAAAAAAAAAAGTACGGCTTACGCACCACGGTTTTTGATGTACTAGTACACATAAATTCTAGCGCCTCCAAATCTCGCAGGAAAAGGCTGGTAGGCCTAGATGTGAGAGAATGGGTCTGTGTGGTGGGTGTGCGCAGTAGACAAAAAATCTGGGACCCAGTGGCGCATTGTGGGAATGCCATATTAGTACACCTTGTCCACCATGCCTCGCGGTAGGAAGCTCCTCACTCCTCGCGAATTGGGACACTTTTGTTCCCCAGTGACAGTTCTAATACAGATGGAAGTGCCAGTGAAGATGAGTTTCAAGGTTTTGGTGAGGTTTTGACCGAAACTAATGACCATAATATCGGTAATAGTGAGAAACCCAGACAACCCTCAGCCTTCCACCTCTGATGCTGGGCCATCTTGTTCCCACTCAGTTGTACCAGAATCTAAGAGGAAACTCCTATTTTCCCAAATCCCAGACTCAGATGTGAGCATTTGTGATGATAGTGATAGTGATTATGAACTACAAGCTCTTCAAACTAGTTCTAGTAGTGATAGTGATAGTGAAGTGCAATATTCTCCAGTGAAGCATCAGTGTATATGACATATATGCGCTTGGTAGTGTGCATATCTATTCCAAGGGAAGGAGTACACTCAGAGTTCAGCCCATGGTCTGTACAACAGAACTAGACATGAAAATCGATGATGATAATGTTGCAATTGGATGGAAAAATGTGCATGGTGGTGGTAGTGGTGTGGTCCGGCCGTAGAGGCCCAGCAGTGGCCCATGGTGCCACCCACGCTCCACCACGCCCTGCCTCAGTAGCGGATCTACAACAAAGGCTACCATCCCCACCCAACCCACCACACCAGCCTCCACAACCAACAACCTCCACAACATAACCTCCACAACCACAACCACTACACCACGAGCATTGTCCAGTACCACCAGCAGACTGTACCTGGATTGTAGAAGCCAGTCAATTTTGTTCCAAATCCCCACCAGTTTGATGACGCCCAAGTGGAATAGACACATCTTGTACACTCGGAAACATTGCCACTGAACTGGAATGTTTCCGAGTTATTCTTTGACGAACCCTGATGGAAAGTATTGTCATTGAAAGCAACACATTCTAACGAGTACACCATGGCAAACACAATACTTTCAACCAAAATCTCGTCTACACCATGTAAGGAGACAACTGTGGCTGAGATTAATCTTTTCTTGCCACAATAAAATGCTTAGGCCACATGTGTATAAGCACAGGTCAAATCATACTGGTCAACAGACCGCCTGATTGCAACCCCAGGTTTCAGTGATAATAATGCCAGTGAATCGATTTGTGCTACTGCTATGTATACTTTCACTTCTCAGACAAAACCAGGCCTGACAGAAATGACAGGTTAATAAGATTAAGGAATGTGTTTGTGTATCTGAAAGAAGAAATTCAATAGTATTTTTAGCCCTTCAGAAGCTTGTAATTGACGAGGTCTTTGATTCTGTTCAAAGGAAGAGCTCTCTTTCAAGCAGTACATACAAGCAAGAGGAAACGCTTTGGTATAACATTGTTTGTGCTTTGTGATTGTTAGAGTGAACACTGGAAGTTAGTAGTGCAAAATACCAGAAGTTATTGGCATCTCTGGTATGTGGTTAGAACGTGATAGAACCATACCTTGGAAAGGGCAATATATTATATACAGGTAACTGTAACACAAGCCCCACACTCAGTGATTTGTTTTTGCAAGTGAAACAAGACAGATGCTGTGTGCACAGTGCGTGCAAATCGGAAACAACCCAGTTGACGCTGGCACTTGTAAGGTGATGTGCAGGCGTTTGCTGCCAATGACATCATGGCATTCGGTGCATGACCAAACGAATGTCACACGTTGCCTATCAGTTTCACTTAATGAAAATGGCAGACACTGCAAGGCAGCATAAGAAAGCAATGAAACCCATTCTAAACCTGCAGCTCCTGATGACTACACCCTCAATATGCATTCATTAGACAAATGTGACATGCAGATTGGGTTTGCTGATTGTGGTTTCACACAGGGCTCACCATGGCCGACGCGGCAGTGTGTGTAGCCGGGGCTACTGCGGATTTTCAAGATAGCTCCTAGTCAAAGGGCATGACCAGGTCCCTACTTAACAGAACTCATGGTGAATGCTTTGAGAAGATCCAGAGCAGCGAACGGAACCAATCCAGTGCATCGTTTCACATAAATAGTTGAAGTGTTTGTGGCAGTTTTAGAGGGTTTGGTGTTGTAGAGTCCAGGACCAGTCAGCGCCTCCCCCCCACTCCGCTGGGGGAGGGGGATGGCGTAAGTAGTAAAACAGTGGACCCTCTAGGGATGCAATTTGACCGAGAGGTAGACAAATTATTAAACTTAAAGATCATGAACCATCTGTGTCTGTCATATTAAGATAAGAATAAGATTTTCGTTCGGATTTTTACACCCGAGGGTTAGCCACCCAGGATAACCCAAGAAAGTCAGTTCGTCATCGGGGACTGTCTAACCTATTTCCATTGGGGACCTAAATCTTGTCCCCAGATGCGACCCACGACCATTCGACTAACACCCAGGTACCTATTTGCTGCTAGGTGAACAGGACAACAGTGTGAAGAAATGTGTCGAAATGTTTTCCACAACCCAACCGGAATCGAACCCGGGCCCTCCATGTGTGAAGGCGGGAGCTTTAGCCACCAGTAGTTCATGGTTAAGAAGGATAATTAAGAGGATAATCATATAGACTGTTTAATTCCTATGGATATCAACCTGTTTTTTTCATTCCTCAGCACTGTCCTTTACACTTACATTCTATAGGACCCATGGTTAAAAAAGTGAAATTTGCCCAAATGAACTGTAAAAATGTAAGCAAAGCAGGAGGAACTGCTGTCACAGTAGATAAACAGAGCTGCACTGGAGTTGGCTTTATTTCTGAGCTCTTGTTGTTTATAATAATGTATTTATGATTATAATTGAGGCAACTGAAGCTCTAATCATTATATAATTACTAATATTATATTGATTAATAATTTAGGGAACTGAAGCCCCTCCCCATGCCAAGGTTTCTTGACACTGTGAGGGGCTCTTGATCTAGGGAATTGGATATGTGCTAAGTAGATAAGTAAGTAAGTAAGTTTATTCAGTATTACACAAATACAGTTACATAAATTATCATACATAGCACATATGTGTAGAGAACCTAGGAAAACCCAAAAAAGTCAGACAGAGTATTACTTATTTCCCTAAATTAATAATAATAATAATATAATAATAATAATAATAGCTAATATTATTATTATTATTATTAGTTATATTATTATTATTATTATTATTATTATTGTTATTAATATTAGTAATGATTAGAGCTTCAGTTTTCCTAAATTATCAAAAATAAATAAAAATAATAAATTATTATTATTATTATTATTATTATTATTATGTAGTATTATTATTATTATTAATATTATTATAACAGACTTCATTTCCCTAAATATTAACAATAAAATATAGTGAGCCTCAAAATTTGAACATATTCTTATCAACTCTCGAAAGTCCAACCGCTTTTATCAACCAACTTTGTCTCTTATTTATTGAACTCACCGATCTATTGTTGAACTGCTGGTACCGGACCTGTCCACCTCTCTCAAAGATTAAGGGAGATTTTGCACCAAGTAGAATGATGTCCAAATTGTTTGGTGGAGGATGTACCACCCTGAGTCAAGCTGAAACAAGCCGTCTTAACAACAAGTTTCAGTGACAAGATCATGTTTCCATTTTAAGGAAATCTTAAAGAGGCACCAGAAACAGAGGACTGTGGACAGTTTATTTTGTGAGACCAGGGGTCCAGTGACTCTCAAGCTGGTCTAGGGCATTAACGCCTTTGGGGGTCTTCAGCCGTACTAGTACGGCTTACGACCCCAGGGCTATGACGTACTTGTACGCCTAAATTCTAGTGCCCTCAAATCTATGAGAGTAAGCTGGTAGGCCTACATATGAAAGAATGGTTCTGTGTGGTCAGAGTGTGCAGTATAAAAAAATCCTGCAGCACACAGTGTCATTATGAGAAAAAAAAAAACTTGATCTTGTTTTTGGAATAAAACAGCGACTTTGCACTGTATTTTTTATGTACTTATTGTTGTATTCTAGTTTTTCTTGGTCTCATTTTTTAGAAGAAGAGATATTATCAGAAATTGAAATGAATTTTGACGTGGTTTTTAACAATGAAAAGTACCTTGAAATTGAGCTCAAAGTAGCAAAGTTAAACAAGTCATGCCAAGCATCCAAGCACTTATATTATTTATACCATTTCTATACTAATATGCCAGTAGTCTGCATAACAGTAAATCTTCATTTTTTGTAAGAATAAAAATTCAAAGTGGAAATCCAAAGAAATATAGGAGGGGCCGTGGGGATGTGACTACGGAGCAGAGACTTGTTATTTTAGTTCCAGGAAATGTCTGTTTCTTGTTTATTCTGGATGCCTTTTTCCAGAAAATTTGCATCTTTTGAAATTTGGGTGGAAATTGGCAAAAATTGCTAAATTCTGATCACTTTATATTATAGTTGAAATCGGTAAATGGGTGGTTTCTTGTACTCATTCGATAGAAAAAAAAAAAAAAAAAAAAAATGGATGTTCTAGTGAAATAGTTTATATTATTTTTCGACTGAGTACATTGGATTGGCCAAAAATAAGGCAAAACGCCAATGCGTGAACATCCGTCGAGACCCGCTAACCTTCATGAGAGCAATAATTCCGTTAGATTTTCCATCAAATTCATACTTTTGGTATCATTATGATCGGAAAAAGTCCTATCTTTTCATAAGAAAAAAATAATTTTTTTTTTTAAAAATTTGGCTGACCTGAGAACAAGTTTCAGAGAGGGCCAAGTCGACCCCCCAACGGTTTAAAAGACAAGAAGGAAGTAACTCCCAAGAGGGGCTTTAATATCTAAAGTCCCTTATGGAGGGGGATTTCACCCCTTCCAAACACTAACCCCAACTCCCTCTCATCCTCCTCCCTGTCCTTCTCAGATGCCATCACCAATCTTCAATCAAGGTAATTAAAAAATGTACTTTATATGTTTATTATTTAAATTTATTAATACATAATTGTACATATAATATTTTGTTTGTATGTAAAACTATAATTAATCTCTATAAGATGTATTTTTTTGGAGTAATTATTTGTGGTTTCTGGACAGATTAATTGTATTTCCATTATTTCTTATGGGGAATATTGCTTCAGCTTTTCAAACTTTTCAAAATTTAGAACTAGCTCCTGGAACAGATTAAGTTTGAAATTTGAGGTTCCCACTGCAAAAATAATAATAATTATAACACTAGAGCTTCAGTTCACCAAATTAATAATAATAATAATAATGACATTTGAGTTCACTGCAATTAAATAATAATAATTATAACAATAAGCTTCAGTCACTAAATTAATATAATAATAATAATGAAATGAGGTTCCACTGCAATAAATAAAATATATAACAATAGAGCTTTCTAATTCACTAAACTATAATAAAATAATAATGAACATAATCGTAAAGTAAATGGACACAAGTGCAACTACTGTGACATTTTACTGTCGCAACGTTTTCGCTCCTCCCAGGACTTTTGTCAAGCAGTATATGGACAACAGAGGGTATATAAAGGCTCAGAGTGAGGTGCAATATTAGTGAGGTACCATTTTGATGTTCACTAGTGGTAGTAGTAGTATTAGTGGCAATATGGTAGAGCAATTAAGTCGACATGAGTAAAAGGATATAAAAGCTAATACTTGGGTAACATAAAAATAGGGTTGGACAAATATAGACTGGATAGAGAAGGCCTTTTCAGTGTTCACTGGTCTTTGTAAATGTGCTTGTATAGTATAACAGGAGAACAATGTGATGCAGGGTTTTACTGTTTTCCAAGGAGGAGTCTCGCTAAGTCTTCCAGAATGGTAGTGAAAGCTGTGCCGTTTGTTTTGTTTAATTGTATTTGAAACAGCGATCAGTGCTGATTCGAGCACTTGCGTGTGCGGAAAATTAGTTTCTTGATCACTAATTGGCGTCCCTGAATTTCATGAGATGATTGGTGAAGTTTCAGAGTTGTACACAGAACGTTCAAGTTATTGTTCCTTCCATGTAAAATGTGTCATTGAGGCGGTGTGTTGATGTTTCTGCTGTATCAACCTACATAAACTGTCACAGCCTCCACAGGGTATAGTGGTAAACCCTGCATTGACTGTTTCGTGGTGCTTAGATTTTTGTCCTGGATAATCTCTTTATTGAAGAGCTAGAAGCGATGGCAACTCTGGTGTTAGCTTTGTGAAGTACTTTTAAAACATTCAGAGTGCAACCTGGCTGTTGGAAGAATTATAACTTTGTTTGGTGAGTTGGTGTTGGTGTGTAGAAGAATTAATGATCTGAAGAGCTCATTCTTGCAGTCTTGATGAAAAATGAAGGAAATTATAACTCAGTGAAAGGTTTGGTGAATGTATGTACATTCCTCATCAAAAACTCAGACTACAAATCATATTCTCTTAGGAAAAACCTGATGATTGATACCTCTTTTGGTCTTGGTATCTGACCTGGAATAGAAAGTGAGTGGTGAGATTTTTAGTGGTAGTTTCCATAAACTTGAAATCTTAGGTTGTTGTCTACTTTGTGAATGAGACGTCTAGGAAAAGTAGCTTGTCATTGGACTCTGCTTCTAGTGTATACAGGATTGCCGCCTTCAACTGCGTTGAGCCTTTCTGAAGAATCCTACATCAAAACGTTTGGGAGTTATTTACGGAGATGTCGTCCCCACGTAATGTAACCAAGTGACGCTTGAAGGGATGATGTTTGGCAAAGTGTTCGGACACTAGGTGTTCCATGTATAAGTTGGCTAGGACGGCAACTGATGGGGGCCCCATTCCCATGCCGTAGGTTTGTTTTGTAAGATTGTTGTTGAAGAGAAAAACAGTTGAAATTAACACAGAGTTCAATCCAAGTCCAAACAAAATCTAATCTCCGGAGGTAGAGAAGATTAAGGTCTGATTGACTTTATGCCGTACCTCGATGGCTTTGTGGTAGGTACTTTTGTGAAGAGGTAAGTCATGTCCAAACTGCTTAGTTTTCTTGTTATGGATGGAGAGGATTTGCAGATGTGGTTAGAAGGTCGCCTGAGTGTTTAAGATGAGCGAGGCTGATGGTCCCCAGAGCGGAAGATGGTTTGGCAAGAACTCCGGCTAGTTTGTGTGAGCACTGCCTATACCTGACGTGGATGGGTCTGAGAGGAAATATTGTGTTTATGGGTCTTGGTTAAACCATACATGTGTGCTTGTTTAGGTTGCTCGTAACAAGTACAGAAGTTTCTTACCCTTCTCTAGTGCTTTGAGTATTTGTCTGGTTTTTGTATAGAAAATACTTGGTGAGTGTGTCCCTCCCACTGTTGAGTGCTGAAGTGTTCTATGTAACTGATCACCAAAAGGTTCCTTCATTTTATGTTGTAGTCACTATGGTGTGATTATGACGACTCCCGCCTCCTTTGTCGGCGGTGGTTGACAATAATGTTGGGGACATTGGTGAGGTCCTTTAAGGGCAGTGATGTATCGTCAAGGAAGATTAGAAGAAGAAGGTTCACATAAAGCTGCAGTGGAGAAGGCCCTGTATATAACCCTCTGGAAGTGCTGTAATGTGTTTATTGTTCCTGGTAAACTAGATAGAAGTGATAGTTAGGTTTTGCATATGTTGGTGGTAAATTGAGTCCCAAACTCAGTGCTTGTTTTCTCGTAGTCGTTAAGGTGCAATGACGATAAGTTGTTTATCGGGATCACGCCCATTTCCCTCCAACGACTGTTAGTGCAGAGGTACTGAACGTTTGCGATTGAGTTTTGATCTTCTGTGGATGTTGTCTGGTGGACTGCTTAGAATATGCTCAGCAGTGTGTTGGTCAATCTGAAGATTGGCCCTCATATTTTTTGCAATTTATCAAAGGTTTCCTTAGCGATGTTCGAAAGTTCTTCGCACATTCAGTTAAGTATGCTTGGGTAGCTGAGAGAAGGGGGTACTTTGGAGTTGGAGAGTTGTTGCGAGAGTATACCTTAGGATCACCTTCTCTGCCAGGCAATCTTGTAGGGAAGTTGTGTCTGTTGCGATAAGCTGTGAGCACGTGAAGAAGGTGACCAAATACGTCTGCATGAAATGTCCTTATGTTACTGTGTCAGACAGATGTAATAAGTTGGGGTTAGAATTAACTGACAATATGTAAAGTAAAAGGACACAATTGCAACTAATGTGACATTGTATAGTGGCAAGCGTTTCGCTCTCCAGGAGCATTGTTCAAGCCGATACAAGCAGTATATACCAGAGGGTAAATAAAGGCTCAGAGTGAACTCGAATGGTACATTCATTAGTATGCACACCTCACTCTGAGCCATTAATATACCCTCGTATCCATATACTGCTTGTATCGCTTTTGAGCAAAGTAGACAACAACCTAAGATTCAAGTTTAATCGGAAACCTACCAATAAAATGATCTCACACAACTTCTAATTCCAGTCAAGATACAAAACCAAAAAAGGGCATCATCATTGTGTTTTTCCTAAGAGCATACTGAATTTTGTAGACCTGAGTTTCTTGACGAGGAAATGACATACATTCACTCAAACCTACACTGAGTTACATTTTCCTTCCATTTTTTCATCAAAGTACTGCAAGAAAAGAGCTCTTCAGATCATTAATTCTCGCATGCACTCAACACCACTCCCAACAAAGTTATAATTCTCCCGACACCAGGTTGCCATAAATGTTTTCTAAAGTACTTTCACAAGCTAACACCAAAGTTTGTCCATCGCTGTGACAAGATTTATGTAGTGAAACAGCAAGAAACCTCGACACTCCACCTCAATGAACACATATACGCATGAGGAAAGATAACTTGAACAACGCCTGTGGACAAACAAGCCATCGAAATCCACCAGTCCTCTAATGAAATTTCAGGGACGGCCCAATTAGTGATCAAAGAAACTAGTTTCCCGCAGACGCAAGTGCCTCGAATCAACACCTGATCACTTTTTCTAATACAATTAAACAAAACAAACGGCATCTTTCACCATCTCTGAGCTCTGAAGTTTTACGAGAGTCCTCCTGAAAACAGTAAACCCAGCCATCACAGTCCTCCTGTTATACTACACAAAGCACATTAAAGAGAGTGAAACACTGAAAAAGGCCTTCTCTATCCAGTCTATACTGGACGCCTGCATACCGTTGGCACACATAACGTAAATAATCCGCATAGCGATACAATGTTTATCACAAAAAATTTTTGCCTCGCATTGCGCTAAAAAAACTCGCTCAACGCTATTCATCCGAGATGCTTTCTATGTGCGGCGGCCGATGATCAGCCTCACAAAGTTCCGGCTGGTGTGCAATGTTTACAAGCCAGCCTCCTCGGTAACATCCCCCAAGCATACAGTCGGAACATTACATATTTTACAGCATTTTTGGGTGATTTTATCTGCAAATAAGAGACCATGGGGCCCCAAGAAAGCTTCTAGGTCCAAACCCTGTGGTAAAAAGGGTGAGAAATATATTGAAATTACTATGGTAACCATGGTCAACTGCTGATGCTGGCTGCTGTCGCTGAAGTGCTAGTCAGCTGCTGCTGCTGTAGGTGCAGTCCAGTGCTGCTGCTGCTGCTGCTGTAACCCATTGTTGGATGTGGCTTATTGAGAATACAAGAAACAATTTAACCCCAGAGGGTTAGCCACCAAGGATAACCCAAAAAAGTCAGTGTCCATTGAAGACTGTCTAACTTATTTCCCTTGGGTCCTTAATCTTGTCTCCCAGGATGCAACCCACACCAGTTACTACACCCAGGTGAACAGGAAAAATGCCTGGAACAGTGCACATATTGGGTGAATTTAAGGCCAGCAAAGGTTGGTTTGAGAGACTTAAGAATCGTAGTGGCATACACAGAAACAGTGTGATAAGGCCTGTCTTGGAAGAAAATGCCAAACAGGACCTACTTACACAGGAAGGAAAAAGCACTCCCAGGACACAGTGGTCTCGTCAGCCCATTGCAGCATCTTCAGAAAAGGTAAGAGTCATTTATTCTTCGTTTAGTACACTAGTACATGCACAGTATAATATTTGCATGTAATCCTTTTTGTGTGTAGGAAAATGTGTATTTCATGTGGTAAAAATTTTTTTTTCATACTTTTGGCTGTCTTGCACGGATTAATTTGATTTCCATTATTTCTTATGGGAAAATTAATTCGCATACGATAATTTCAGCATAAAACATTTGCTCTCAGAAGGATTAATAGCGTTATTCGAGGGTCAACTGTATTTTGTCCCAACTATTTTTATGTTACCCAAGTAATAGCTTTTATATCCTTTTACTCATTGTATGGAATTAATTCTCTACCATATGGGTCACTACTACTACTACCACTAGTGAACATCGAAATGGTACCTCACTAGTATTGCACCTCACTCTGAGCCTTTATATACCCTCTGTGTCCATATACTGCTTGTATCACTTGGCAAAGATCCTGGAGAGAGCGAAATTGTTGCCACAATAAAATGCACTCACATTAGATAAATAAGTGCAAAGGACAGTGATGAGAAGATAAAGACAATGATTTCCATGGAATTAATGCATGAAATCATAGATGAATGTAAGCAAGGTGCACGAGTTGTGGATTTAGCCAGACAATACCAGTGCAGTATATTTACTATATGTATGATACTAAAGCAACAGGAGTCGATAAAGGCTATAGTGCAGCCAAGGCACTATATCTAAGCTGCAGATCTCTGTCCATAAAAAGATGGAGAAGCTGCTGCTGACGTGGTTGAGAGAGAAGCAGCTCGCAGGAGATACCATATCAGTTATGTTCAGTGATTAAACAAAACAAATTATATCAGTTATATTCAGTGTGTAAGTACATATACACTTTAACATATACATTTTTATTATTTCTTTTATCAATCTTAAGTGGTATTATATTTAATTATGTGTTTTATATGATATTTTCAGTGTTTTCTTGGAATACTAGTGATCTACTGCATTAGCCCCTCAAAAATGCTCCATTTTTCCTTACAATAAGAGCATGGAAGCACTCTCAGTATATACACACGAGGGGGAACAGGAAAGGCAGACGCTTCTTCCGCTCCTCTGCACCATTTATGGCTATTTTTATTCATTCTAGAGTACAGCGGACCCTCCCCTAATGATATTAATCTGTTTTCTTTCCTGAGGCCTCATCGTTAAACCAAATTAAATTTTCCATAAAGAAATAATGGAAAATTCTAATTCAATCCGTTCCAGACAGCCGAAAAGTATTAAAATTTGGTTTTTTTTTCATGAAATATACATTTTCCCTACAAGAAAAAATGAACATGCACAATAACTGTAATACTAATAATAATTAATAATAATAATAATAATAATAATAATAAATAAAATTTTACTTTTGACATCATACATTCAAAGTGGGTATAAATTGTTGGGACGTACATGCCAAAAAAACCCCTTAATAATGGCAGAGGATATTCGGGCAAAATTAAAATTAACTTAAGATTAATAAGGCAATAGCAGTACATATAGTCATTAGATGAGTTACAATGAATACAAGAGACAGAGTATTTTTAGGTCATATGCTTTAATAGTCCTTGTATGAGAAACATATAATTTTTTGGATATTAATCTAAGGCGGACACAGTGGAAGTGATTAACATCTGGAGATGAATACCAGATATAGAGAGTAATTAATTTGATTATATGAGAGAAAGTCTTTTACCTAATGTATCATGATACTTGAGCAAATGCATGTATAGTTTTTACATATGTATTTATGATGGGCTGGGATAGGATAAGGAGATAAGGTGTTTTTAACTGTAGTTATAAAAATACTAGCTGAGTCAGTGGTTCTGGAGATTTCTGGCACAGAGTTCCAGATTTTGGGCCCTTTTATGTATAAGGAATTTTTGAGAAGATTTAGCTTACACGGGGAATGTCATAAGTTTCTGTGCCAAGTGTTGTGTCCTGAGTCCTATTGTAACTGTCAAGAAAGTGTTTTTCAGGTCGGGATTTATATTTTATTTTACTTTAGTTTCTTTATTAATTAATTTGGACATGATACATAGATGTACAAAGAAATACAGTGGTTAAGTGTACATGCCAAAAGCCCCTTATATGCAGAGCATTATGACAGGGTTAAAATAAACGGTAAGATTAACTAAGCACTGATAATTCACTGGGATAAAAGTGACAACAAACTACTAAATAAAATGTTTAAAAAAATGACAATTACTTTTTTGAAGAGGTGTTAATGATGATGAGAGCACTGTTTTTCTAGAACACTTCTGGGATTTTCAGAGTGAAACATGAGTAAATGCTTCCATCTAAACTTTGCAATCCTCATTAGCAAAACACAAAACAAAACAGGAGAGTTAGCCTGTGTCTTTCACGCATGTGTCCCCTGGGAGTGGCCTTTTCCTCCTGATCATGTAGTCCTGTTTGGCATTTCTTCCAAACTGGCCTGTTTCCCGTCACACTTGAACATTTGTTGGGGTTGAAATTTTTCAGCTTCACCATGCCTTCATTACACTGTATATGCCACTACAATTCTTAAATCTCTCAAACCAACCTTTGCTGGCCGTAAATTCACCAATATGAGCACTAGTTCCAGGCATTTTTTTCCTGTTCACCTAGGTGTTAGTCGACTGTTGTGGGTCGCATCCTGGGGGACAAGATTAACCCTTTCAGGGTTTCGGCTGTACTAGTACGGTAGTAGGTTGGTAGACAGCAACCACCCAGGGAAGTACTACTGTCCTGCCAGATGACTGTGAAACAGAAACCTGTAACTGTTTTGCATGATGGTAGGATTGCTGGTGTCTTTTTCTGTCTCATAAACACGCTAGATAACAGGGATATCTTGCTACTCCAACTTACACTTTGGTCACACTTCACAGATAGGGACATGCATATATATATACATACATCTAGTTTTTCTCCTTTTTCTACATAGCTCTTGTTCTTCTTTATTTCTTCTATTGTCCATGGGGAAGTGGAAAAGAATCTTTCCTCCGTAAGCCCATGCGTTCGTATGAGCGACTAAAATGCCGAGAGCAAGGTCTAGTAACCCCTTCTCCTGTAGACATTTAATAAAAAAAGAGAAGAAAAACTTTATAAAACTGGATCTTGGAATGTGCATGGATGTAGATGCAGATGAAAGAAACAGATGATTGCTGATGATATGGAATGAAAAGAAGTTGGATGTCCTGGCCCTAAGCGAAACAAAGCTGAAGGGGGTGGGGAGTTTTCGGTGGGTGGGAAATAAATGGGATAAAAGTCTGAGTATCTTAGAGAGGTTATAGCTATAAGGAAGGGGTAGCATAATGTTGAATGATCGGTTATGGAAGGAGAAAAGAGAATATTAATGTGTAAATGCAAGAATTATTGATTAAAGAAAATTTGGATGCGAGAGTGGGTCATAATAGTGTGTATGCACTGGAGAAGAGAGAGAATGCAGAGGAGAGAGAGAGATATTGGAGATGTTAAGTGAATGGTATAGGAGCCTTGAACCAAGTGAGAGAGTAATTGTGGTAGGGGACCTGAATGCTAAGTAGGAGAACTTTTAGAGAGGGTGTGGTAGGTAAGTTTTTGGGGTGCCAGGAGTAAATGATAATGGTGAACCCTTTGATTGAACTTTGTATAGAAAGGGGATTAGGTATAGGAATACATATTGTAAGGAAAAAGAAAGATAAAATAGTAATCAAGATAAGATGTGGGGGCAAAATTGATCAGTAGTTTTGTTTGGATTATTTATTGTAGATAAAAGACTGTTGAGTAGACTTCAGGATGTACATGTTTATAGAAAGGCCAAGAATATATCAGATCACTTCTCTGTTTGTAGCTACACTGAGAGTAAAAGGTAGATGGGATACAGGAAAATAGAAGCTACAGGGAAGAGAGAGTGAAGGTTTAAAGACTAAAAGAGGAGGCAGTTAGGGAAAGATATAAACAGCAATTGGAGATACATGGGCTATGAGATCATAAGGCAATGGGGTCGAAGAGGTATGGGGTAGTTTAAAAATGTAGTGTTAGAGTGTTCAGCTAAGTTTGTGGTTACAGGAAAGTGGGTGCGGGAGGAAGATGAGCGATTGGAGGAATGATGAAGTAAAAGAGTGAGTAAGGAGACAAAGTAAGCATATGAGAAGTTTTACAAAGTAAAGTGATGCAAGGAGGAAAGAGTACTATGGAGAAAAAGAGAGAGGCTAAGAAAGTGGTGAAGCAATGTAAAAAGAGAGCAAATGAGAGAGTTGGGGTGAGATGTTATCTACAAATTTGTTGAAAAAAAAAAAGTTTGGAGTAGATTAACAAGTTTTAAGAAAGCAGAGAACAAATGGATTTGTCAGTTAAAAATAGGAGAGGAGAGGTTTATTAATGGAGAGTTAGAGGTTATTGGGAAGATGGAGGGAATCTTTTTTGGAGAATTGTTAAATGTTTTGAATGAAGATAGGGAAGCTGTGATTTCGTGTAATAGGGCTAAGGAGTGTAATAACATCTTTAGAGTGAGGAAGAGCCAGTTTGTTAGTGTGGGGGAAGTTCGTGAGGAAGGGGGGGGGGGGGGGGTAAGGTAAAATGAAAGGGGTAAGGCAGCCGGATTGATGGAGATAAAGAATAAAAAGTTAAAAGCAGGTGGGGAAATATTTGGAGTGGGTTGGTGCAAATATTTAATTAAATGTATGGAAGAGGGAAGGTACCTAGGGGATTGGCAGAGAGCATGCATAGTTCCTTTGTATAAAGGCAAAGGGACAAAAGAGAGTGCAAAAATTAATAGAGAGATAAGTCTGTTGAGTATACCTGGTCAAAGTGTATGGTAGAGTTATTATTGAAAGAATTTAAAGTAAGACGGAGAATAGATAGCAGATGAACAAGAGGCATTTAGGAAAGGTAGGGGTGTGTGGGGGGACCAGGTGTTTTACAGTGAAACATATATTGAACAGTTATTTTAGATAAGGCTAAAAGGTCTTTGTGCATTTAATTGACTTGGCAAAGCGTTATGACGAGGGTGGATAGGGGGGCAATGTGGCAGATTTTTGTAGGTGTATGGTGAGGAGGTAAAGTTACTGAAAGCAGTGAAGAGTTTTTTAAAATCGAGGATAATGAGGCTCAAGTTAGAGTACATAGGAAAGAGGGAAATTATTTCCCCAGTAAAATAGGCCTTAGAACAAGAATGTGTGATGTCACCGTGGTTTGTTTAATATATTTTATAGATGGGGTTGTAAGTAAGTAAATGCGAGGGTCTGGACAAGAGCGGTGGAGTAAAAGATAAAGAATCACAGCATAAAGTGGGATTGCACAGTTGCTCTTGCTGATGACATGTGCGCTTGGAGATTCTTGAAGAGAAGTTGCAGAGATTTGGTGGATGAATTGGTAGGGTGAGCTGCAAAAGAAGAAATTAAAAGTGAATACAGAAAGAGTAGGTTATGAGATAACAAAAATATTAGTGATGAAGATAGGATATCAGATTGGAGGGAGAGAGTAGAGGAAGGTGAATGTATTCAGATATTTGGGAGTGGACCTGTCAGCGGATGGGTCTATGAAAGATGAGGTGAATCATAGAATTGATGAGGGGAAAAGGGTGAGTGGTGCACTTTAGGATCTGTGGAGACAAAGAACTTGTCCTTGAGGCAAAGAGGGGAATGTTATGAGAGTATAGTTTTACCCCAACACTCTATATGGGGTGAAGCATGGGTGGGATGAATGTCAGGCGAGGGAGAAGAGCTGGAGGGCAGGGAAATGTCCAATGTTGAGAGCAATGTGTGTGTGAATATACAATGCAGAGAATCGTAGTTTGGAAGTTAGTTGAGGAGGTGCGGGATTACCAAAACAGTAGTCCATCGAGGCGAGTGAAGGGTTGTTGAAGGGGTTCGGATGTAGAGAGAATGGAGCGAAACAGAATGACCTTCAAGAGTTGTAATCAGTCTTAGTGGAAGGAAGGCTGGGTAGGGGTCGGCCTAGGAATAAGGTTGAGGAGGGGGTAAAGGAGGTTTTGTGTGCGAGGGAGGGGCTTGGACTTCCAGCAGGCGTGCGTGAGCGTGGTTTGATAGGAGGAATGGAGAACGAATGGCTTTTTAATACTTGACGTGCTGTTGGCTGTATGAGCAAAGTAACATTTATGAAGGGGTTCAGGGAAACCGGCAGGCCGGACTTGAGTCCTGGAGATGGGAAGTACAGTGCCTGCACTCTGAAGGAGGGGTGTTAATGTTGCAGTTTAAAAACTGTAGTGTAAAGCACCCTTCTGGCAAGACAGTGATGGAGTGAATGATGGTGAAAGTTTTTCTTTTTCGGGCCACCCTGCCTTGGTGGGAATCGGCCAGTGTGATAATAAAAAAAAAATAAGTACGGCTTACGCACCACGGTTTTTGATGTACTAGTACACATAAATTCTAGCGCCTCCAAATCTCGCAGGAAAAGGCTGGTAGGCCTAGATGTGAGAGAATGGGTCTGTGTGGTGGGTGTGCGCAGTAGACAAAAAATCTGGGACCCAGTGGCGCATTGTGGGAATGCCATATTAGTACACCTTGTCCACCATGCCTCGCGGTAGGAAGCTCCTCACTCCTCGGCGAATTGGGACACTTTTGTTCCCCAGTGACAGTTCTAATACAGATGGAAGTGCCAGTGAAGATGAGTTTCAAGGTTTTGGTGAGGTTTTGACCGAAACTAATGACCATAATATCGGTAATAGTGAGAAACCCAGACAACCCTCAGCCTTCCACCTCTGATGCTGGGCCATCTTGTTCCCACTCAGTTGTACCAGAATCTAAGAGGAAACTCCTATTTTCCCAAATCCCAGACTCAGATGTGAGCATTTGTGATGATAGTGATAGTGATTATGAACTACAAGCTCTTCAAACTAGTTCTAGTAGTGATAGTGATAGTGAAGTGCAATATTCTCCAGTGAAGCATCAGTGTATAAGACGATATATGCGCTTGGTAGTGTGCATATCTATTCCAAGGGAAGGAGTACACTCAGAGTTCAGCCCATGGTCTGTACAACAGAACTAGACATGAAAATCGATGATGATAATGTTGCAATTGGATGGAAAAATGTGCATGGTGGTGGTAGTGGTGTGGTCCGGCCGTAGAGGCCCAGCAGTGGCCCATGGTGCCACCCACGCTCCACCACGCCCTGCCTCAGTAGCGGATCTACAACAAAGGCTACCATCCCCACCCAACCCACCACACCAGCCTCCACAACCAACAACCTCCACAACATAACCTCCACAACCACAACCACTACACCACGAGCATTGTCCAGTACCACCAGCAGACTGTACCTGGATTGTAGAAGCCAGTCAATTTTGTTCCAAATCCCCACCAGTTTGATGACGCCCAAGTGGAATAGACACATCTTGTACACTCGGAAACATTGCCACTGAACTGGAATGTTTCCGAGTTATTCTTTGACGAACCCTGATGGAAAGTATTGTCATTGAAAGCAACACATTCTAACGAGTACACCATGGCAAACACAATACTTTCAACCAAAATCTCGTCTACACCATGTAAGGAGACAACTGTGGCTGAGATTAATCTTTTCTTGCCACAATAAAATGCTTAGGCCACATGTGTATAAGCACAGGTCAAATCATACTGGTCAACAGACCGCCTGATTGCAACCCCAGGTTTCAGTGATAATAATGCCAGTGAATCGATTTGTGCTACTGCTATGTATACTTTCACTTCTCAGACAAAACCAGGCCTGACAGAAATGACAGGTTAATAAGATTAAGGAATGTGTTTGTGTATCTGAAAGAAGAAATTCAATAGTATTTTTAGCCCTTCAGAAGCTTGTAATTGACGAGGTCTTTGATTCTGTTCAAAGGAAGAGCTCTCTTTCAAGCAGTACATACAAGCAAGAGGAAACGCTTTGGTATAACATTGTTTGTGCTTTGTGATTGTTAGAGTGAACACTGGAAGTTAGTAGTGCAAAATACCAGAAGTTATTGGCATCTCTGGTATGTGGTTAGAACGTGATAGAACCATACCTTGGAAAGGGCAATATATTATATACAGGTAACTGTAACACAAGCCCCACACTCAGTGATTTGTTTTTGCAAGTGAAACAAGACAGATGCTGTGTGCACAGTGCGTGCAAATCGGAAACAACCCAGTTGACGCTGGCACTTGTAAGGTGATGTGCAGGCGTTTGCTGCCAATGACATCATGGCATTCGGTGCATGACCAAACGAATGTCACACGTTGCCTATCAGTTTCACTTAATGAAAATGGCAGACACTGCAAGGCAGCATAAGAAAGCAATGAAACCCATTCTAAACCTGCAGCTCCTGATGACTACACCCTCAATATGCATTCATTAGACAAATGTGACATGCAGATTGGGTTTGCTGATTGTGGTTTCACACAGGGCTCACCATGGCCGACGCGGCAGTGTGTGTAGCCGGGGCTACTGCGGATTTTCAAGATAGCTCCTAGTCAAAGGGCATGACCAGGTCCCTACTTAACAGAACTCATGGTGAATGCTTTGAGAAGATCCAGAGCAGCGAACGGAACCAATCCAGTGCATCGTTTCACATAAATAGTTGAAGTGTTTGTGGCAGTTTTAGAGGGTTTGGTGTTGTAGAGTCCAGGACCAGTCAGCGCCTCCCCCCCACTCCGCTGGGGGAGGGGGATGGCGTAAGTAGTAAAACAGTGGACCCTCTAGGGATGCAATTTGACCGAGAGGTAGACAAATTATTAAACTTAAAGATCATGAACCATCTGTGTCTGTCATATTAAGATAAGAATAAGATTTTCGTTCGGATTTTTACACCCGAGGGTTAGCCACCCAGGATAACCCAAGAAAGTCAGTTCGTCATCGGGGACTGTCTAACTTATTTCCATTGGGGTCCTTAATCTTGTCCCCCAGGATGCGACCCACACCAGTCGACTAACACCCAGGTACCTATTTGCTGCTAGGTGAACAGGACAACAGGTGTAAAGAAATGTGTCGAAATGTTTCCACCCACCGGGAATCGAACCCGGGCCCTCCGTGTGTGAAGCGGGAGCTTTAGCCACCAGTAGTCATGGATAATAAAGAGGATAATTCATATAGACTTGCTATTGACTTCAGAGGCCATAATGCTATAACTCGGTGGGATGCTGAACCTATGCCCTTAATAGATAGCGATCTACACAAATTTTATGACTCTTCCTTCTTTTCAGAGATAGATATTGCACAGGCATATCATCAAGTAATGTTAGATCCTTCTTCTAAGTAGTACACCGCTTTTCCTACCCACCAAGGACTGATGCAGTATAGAACTATGCCCTTCGGTTTGGTAACTGCCTGTGCTACTTACATGAGACTGATGAGAAAGGTCTTGGGTAATATGCCAAATGTTTCAGTTTATTTTGATAACATTTATGTAATGACATCCACATGGGGCGAGCATATCCAAACATTAACATCAGTTTTGCGTAGGTTATGCTCACATGGCCTCACTGCCAAGCCGAAGAAATGCTTCCTTGGGTATAACAAGATTAGATATCTTGGACTGATCCTTTCTAATAACTCTTTGCAGCCTCTCCCCAGTAAGATCAAAGCTTTATTAGAATTTAAATTCCCCAAAACCAAGAAGCTCATGCGTAGCTTTCTTGGTTCTGTAAATTTTTATTCACAGTTTATCCCGAACCTTACTGATCTTACAGGCATCTTATCTGACTTCCTTAAAAAGTCTGTAAAGGAACCTCTTGAACTTTCCAACGTAGCTCGGGAAAAGTTTAATGAGATTAAAAATATCTTCTCAAAAGACCCTATACAGTGGACCCCCGCATAACGATATTAATCCGTTCATGAGAGCTCATAGTTATGCGAAATTATCGTTATGCGAATGAATTTTCCCCATAAGAAATAATGGAAATCAAATTAATCCGTGCAAGACACCCAAAAGTATGAAAAAAAAAAATTTTACCACATGAAATATACATTTTCCTACATACAAAGAAAAGGATACATGCACAATAGTAGAGTAATACATGCACAGTATATATTGTGCATGTACTACTCTACTAAATGAAGAATAAATTTCACCTTTATTGAAGATGCAGCAATGACTGATGAGACAGTGTGTCCTGGGAGTGCCTTTTCCTCCTGAGTACTGTAGGTCCTGTTTGGCATTTTCTTCCAGAACAGGCCTTATCACACTGTGTATGCCACTACGATTCTTAAATCTCTCAAACCAACCTTTGCTGGCTATAAATTCACCAATATGAGCACTAGTTCCAGGCATTTTTCCCTGTTCACCTGGGTGTTAGTCGACTGGTGTGGGTTGCATCCTGGGAGACAAGATTAAGGACCCCAATGGAAATAGGTTAGAGAGTCCTCGATGATGCACTGCACTTTCTTGGGTTTATCCTGGGAGGCTAACCCTCCGGGTTAATCGTTTCTCGGTAATTGTTTCACGTTAAGCCACACTACAACAATCTCTCCACATCTCGAGTAATACAGCTGATGGTGGTGCAGCAACAACAACAGCTGTGGTGCAGCTGACCATGGTGCAGCAGCAGCTGTGGTGCAGCAACAGCTGACCATGGTGCAGCTGCAGCTAGTGGTACAGCATCAGCTGTGGTGCAGCAACAGCTGACTGGTCCAATTTATCAGCTAGACCATGGTGCATCAGCAGCTGACTGTGGCACGATGTATTTATCACCCTTTTTTACCACAGGGTTGGCACTAGAAGCTTTCTTTGGGCTCATGGTGGCTTATTTAGCAGTTACAAGCACTAAAAATAATGGAATAAATACAAAATGTATCGAATGTATGCATGCAAACCGGCCACCTGGCTTGTAAACAATGACGGCAAGGCAGGCGCTCAGGCTGGACGGACAGGTTCGGGACAGGTTCCGGACGAGTCATGTTCACAAACAGCTGATGGTGCAACAGCAGCTGACCGTGGTGCAGCAGCAGCTGACTGATCCAGCAACAGCTGACTGGTCCAGCAACAGCTGACTGATCCAGCAACAGCTGACTGATCCAGCAACAGCTGACTGATCCAGCAACAGCTGACGATCCATCAGCAGTGGCTGACCAGCAACAGCTGACTGTCCAGCAACAGCTGACTGGTCCAGCAACAGCTGACTGGTCCCAGCAACAGCTGACTGGTCCAGCAACAGCTAACTGATCCAGCAACAGCTGACTGATCCAGCAACAGCTGACTGATCCATCAACAGCTGACTGGTCCAGCCAACCAGTTGAGACTGATCCGCAACAGCTGACTGGTCCAGCAGCACTGACTGATCCAGCAACAGCTGATCATGGTGCAGCAGCAGCTAACTGATCCAGCAACAAAGCTGACTGGTCCAGCAACATCTGTATAGTGGGCGACAGCAGCAGCAGACTGATCCAGCAACACTGACTGGTCCAGCAACGGCTGATCGTGGTTGCACAGCAAGCTGACTGATCCAGCAACAGCTGACTGGTCCAGCCACAGCTGATCGAGTGCAACCAGCAGCTGACTGATCCAGCAACGCTGAGCTGGTCAAGCAACAGCTGACCACGGTGCAGCAGCAGCTGACCTGTGGTATGATAGTATTTCCTCACCCTTTTACCCCTGGGTTAGCTCTAGGCTTTCATGGGGCCCATGGTCCACTTATTTTTGGGCAGATGAAAACACAAAAAACGCTGTAATAATAAACGACATGTTCCGATGTATGCTGGATGTTACCGCGGAGCTGGCTTGTATAGACAATGCCACCGGCGGAACTGAGAAGCAGGCTCAGGCCGCACATTAAGAAGCGTCTGGACAATAGCGTTGAGAGAGTTTTTTAGCGTATGCCGAGGCAAAATTTAGTGAAAAAATGTATCGGTATGCGGAATTTAACGTTATGTTGAATGCCAAACGGTATGCTAGGTCCACTGTACTTAAGATTCAGATATTAATAAAACATTTTGTTAAGAACTGATGCTCCAATACTTGCTTAGGTGCTGTGCTTACTACAATACCACGATTGTAACTCCCTTCCTCTGTATAGCTTCTAACCGGAAACTCCTTCCCGCAGAAACTGAGATACTCCACAATAGAAAAGGAATGTTTTACCCTTGTGTGGGGTATCTCCAAGCTTAACTTTTATTACCTGGAAATAGGGTGTTTGGGGTTATCCAGCAAGGCACGTAAAAAAATTTTAACACCTGTCATGTGATTGTGAATGACTTAAAAATTATTTCAGAAACCTAATATTAGTGTCAAACAAAGATTTGGTTATAGAAATGCACAAGAACTAATTATAAAATTGTAATTCTTCCTTCAACACACTGCTGTATCCCACCAAGGCGGGTGGCCCCAAAAGGAAAAACAAAAAGTTTCTCCTGGTGGCCTGGTGCCCGGTTGCCTTGTGGCTAAAAGCTCCGCGCCTTCACATCACGGAGGGCCCGGTATGATTCACCCGGCGGGTGGAAACCACTTTGACAATTTCCTAACAACCTGTTGTCCCTGTTCACACTAGCGTAAATAGGTACGGTGGGTGTTAGTTCGACTGGTTGTGGGGGTTCACATCCTGGGGACAAGAATTAACATTTTTGAGGGTTTTTGGTCGTACCTAGTACGTCTTACGCGTAGGGGTTTTTGACGTACTAGTACGCATAAATTTTAGTGGCCGTCAAATAAAATCTCGCGCGTAAAGGCTGGTGGCCTAGGTGTGAGAGAATGGGTCCTCTGTGGTTGGTGTGTGCGGTAGAAAAAAAATCTGGGACCCAGTGGTGCATTGTGGAATTCCCTCTAGTAAACAATTCCACCATGCCTCGCGGTAAGAAGCTCCTCACTCCTCGGCGAATTGGACACTTTTTTTCCCCAGTGACAGTTCTAATACTGATGGAAGTGCCAGTGAAGAATGAGTTTCGTGGTTTTAGGAGGTTTTTGACCGAAACTAATGAACCATAATATCGGTAATAGTGAAGAAAACCCAGACGACCGAACCCTCAGCCTTCCCCTCTGGTGCTGGGGGCCCCTCGGTTCAACGTTTCAGTTTGTTCCAGAACCCAAAGATAACTTCAATTATTTCCCAAATCCCCAGACTCAGATGCGAGCATGGGTGATGATAGTGATAGTGAATATGAACTACAACTCTCAAACTATTCCAGTAAGTGATAGTGAAGTGCAATATTCCCCCAGTGAAGCGTCAGTATATACGACGATATATGCGTCTCTGGTAGTGTGCCAATGTTATACCAAGTGGAAGGATGTTGTATCTCGGAGTACATCCCGTGGCTGTACAACAGGAACAGACAGTGAAAATGACGAAGTTACTGTTGCAATTGGGATGGAAATGTGGCTGGTGGTAGTGTGCTGGCGGTGAGGCACCCAGCAGTGGCCAATGCAGCCACCCACGCTGCCACCCACGCCGTTAGCCTCAGCTGATCTAGAAACAAAGGCCACCCATCCCCCACTCACCCACCACACCAGCTCCACTACCACAGCCTCCACAACCACAACCTCCACAACCACAACCCCCTTCATTGTCCAGTACCCACTCAGCAGACCGCACCTGGGATTGGCAGGAAGCTGTCAATTTTTGTTCCAAAATCCCCACCAGTTTGATGACAGCCCAAAGTGAATATGGCCATCTTGTGCACCTTGGGAACAATGCCACTAAACTGGAATGTTTCGAGTTTAATTCTTTGACGAACCACTGATGAAAAGTATTGTCATGGAAAGCAACAATACACGAGTACACCATGGCAAACCACATTACTTTCACCAAAATCACGCCTACAACCAGTGGAAGGAGGCAACTGTGGCCTGAGATGTATCTTTTCTTTAGCCACATAATGCTTATGCCACATGTGGTATAAGCACAAAGTGAAATCATACTGGTCAACAGACCCCTATTGCAACACCAGGTTTCAGTGATATAATGCCAGTGATCGATTTGTGCTAATGTTACGTGGCTTCACTTCTCAGATAAAACCAGGCCTGACAGACTGAACAGTTTATATAAGATTAGGAAAGTGTTTGTGTATCTGAAACAGAAATTCACACGCATTTTTATCCCTTCAGAAAGCTTGTAATTGCGAGTCTTTGATTCTGTTTCAAAGGAAGACTCTCTTTCAAGCAGTACATACCAAGCAAGAGGAAACGCTTTGGTTTTAAGTTGTTTTGCTTTGTGATTGTACAGTGGTCTGGTATTGGATATTATTGTGTACACTGGAAGTTATACATTGCAAAATAACCAGGAAGTAATTGGGCCATCTCAGTGATGTGGTCGAACAATGATAGAAACCATACCTTGGAAAGTGGCATATTATTATATACAGATAACAGTACACTAGCCCCTCAACTCATGATTTTTTGCGAGTGAACATGACAGATGTGTGTGCACAGTGCGTGCAAATCGAAAACATATTGCCCAGGTTTGACGCTGGCCCTCGTAGAGGTTGAGGTTGCAGGCGTTTGCCTCCAGTGACATCATGGCATTTCGGTGGCCTACAAAGAGATGACCACTGTTGTCAATCAAATCACCCTAATGAAAATGGCAGACAGTGGCAGGCAGCATAGAGAGAGAATGAACCATTCTAAACCTGCCAGCTGTGATTGGAATTACACCTGCAACATGCTTCAGTGGACAAAATGTGACATGCAATTGGGTTTTGCTGATTGTGTTTCGCAAGAGTTATAAGTGGTACATCAAACTGTTTTCCATCTTCTGGACATTCCATGGCTCAAGCTTTAATATGTATAAAGATAGCACCAGAAACAAACCACAGTACGGCGAATTCTGTTGTCCGTCATCAGACAAATATTATTCAAGTACCAAGGAACAACACCTGCAATTGATCCGCCCCACCAAATAAAAAAATCAAACAACTACCTGCTCGTCTGAAGCATGTGATCACTTCCTGAAAACTGCCCTGCTACTTGCTTTCAAAGAAAGAAAGGCTCAGAAGAGTTTATGTCTGTGCACATACAAAAAAAAACGCACTACAAAATGCAGAGACCCATTTTTATGTGTGAGGAAGTGTAAAAAAACTTCCACTGTGCATGACACCGATGTTTCAAAGATTTTCCACAAGGCTGCAGGAACTTCTAGAAACATTCCCTGTGACTGTATATGTGTATATAAAAATATAAAAAATAGTAATAAACAACACTTCATATCGTTTGTTTTTGTGAAATAGTTTCTGTAAACAGAAATAATGACAACAGTGTTTATGCCCTTATTGTGTAGTATTGAAAAAGAAATACTTACAAAATTACTGATCATGTTGCCTCAGAGCCATAAAGTTATTCAAAAAAGAAAAAATTGAAAAATAATGAAAATAAGAACATAAAAAAGTAAATAGAAAAATAATCCATGAGTGACGGCAGTCGCGATGTTACCATATGTTGTTCAATTTTGGCAAATTTCATGCCTCCATATTCGGTAAGGTATTGACGTTAAAATTTGTTTGTTTAGCCTATAATGTTTAGAAAAAAAAACTCTATTTTTTTCATAAAGAAAAATAATTTTTTTTTTTTTTGAAATTTGGTCCGCCTTGAGAAGAGGTTTCGGAGAGGGCCCCTGTCGACCCTCAAAGGGGTTAAGGACCCCAATGGAAATAATTAGACAGTCCTCGATGATCGCACTGACTTTCTTGGGTTATTCCGGGGCGCTAACCCTCTGGTAAAAACCTGTACGAATCTTAATCCATCATGCCTTTTACATTTTTATTTATTTATTTATTTATTTATTATTTATTTATTTATAATTTGCACACATACAGAGGTAACAAAAAAAATACAGATAAGAGCTCCGAGACAGCCAAAGCCACTTATACTATGATCATAGCATTACGGGCTGGCTTAAAATTAACTTAAAGATTTAACTAAGCAATGATGAAATCAGTGAAATAACATTAATGATATTGATTACTATAGAAGCACAATTGAGTATTACAAAGACAGGTCTATGGTTGCATGCATTGTAGTAAATTCAGTAGAATTGGAGTATTCTGTTATTAGTGTTATTTAAAAAATATTATAGTTAGAATTGGGTTTTAGTTTTAAAAACATTTTATGTGAATAATTGTGAGAAACATTTAAGATATACAATTTATAAGGTCAGTTATTCATGTAATTTATTTGTTTTGGGTGGAGTAAGTGATCTTTGAGAAGAGACTTGAATTTATAATAAAGGTAGTGTTTTCTTTATATTACAGGTAATGAATTCCAGATTAGGGCCTTTTTAATGTGCATTGAGTTATTGCATAGCGTGAGATGGACACTAGGAAATCAAAGAGCTGATCTGTGCCTTGTGTTATGGTCAGTGTTTCTGTTGAGGTTGGCAAGGAGATGTTTGAGGGGAGGGTTAATATCAGAGTTGAGTGTTCTATGTATGTAATAGTGCAGTAATAAGTATGGATTTGTTGTATGGTGAGTAGGTTGAGTGTATTGAATATTGTGGAGTGTGCTGCCTGTAGTGAGAATATGTTATCATTCTAACTGCAGCCTTTTGTTTGAGGTAATTATGGTCTGAGATGGTTACTTGTTGTTGAGCCCCATGCCACAAATTCCATAGTGAGATAGGGGTAAATAAGAGAGGTGATATAGGGCCAGGAGGGCTGACTGTGAGTCATAGTAACCGATCTTCGATAGTAATGCCTACAGTCTTGGAAAATTTTCTTAGAAATTTTTGTATATGTGTAGAAATTTGAGTCTCTAATATCAAGGTGGATTCCTAAGAAATTTTCCCTCTGTTAGCTTTGTGATAGGTGATCCGTTTATCATTAGTGTAAGAGGGACATCTGTAGCTCTGTTACCAAACTGAATAAGTAGGTTTGTCAAATGTTTAGTGTAAGTTTGTTAGAATCATCCAGGTAGATAGTTTCTGTAATTTCGGTATTTTACAGTATTGGCTAGCGTGACTGGGCTCGGTGAGAAAACGTAATTTGTGTCCATCAGCAATATAGTGTGGGTTTGAGTAATTGGCGAAGCATTTGGTAGGGTCATTTATGTATAGGAGAAAGAGAAGAGGGGCCAAGACACTCCCTGTGGAACACAAACTTGTAACTTTGTTTTGCAGAAGAGTTTTTGGCCCCATTTGCGTACACATATTGCTTCTGTTGCGAGGTATGACTTGAGGTAGTTGAGGGAGTTGCCCTCTTATACCATAGTGTGACAATTTTTACGTGGCATAGTCATGGTCAACTGTATCAAAAGCCTTGTGTAAACGTATTCAATGAAGATCCCCATGGGACTTCATTTTCCTCTATTGCAGTGTAATATATGTTCTAGCATGTGTATAATAGCATCATTTAGTATTTTTATTAGGGCCTGAATCCAAATTGGCATGGGTTTTGAGTATGTTTTTGGGGAAGATAAGGTAGGAGTAGAATTCGTTTATGAATTAATTTTTCGAAGATTTTTGAGAGAGGTGTAAGTTGGATATTGGCCAAAAGTTTTTCAACTCCTGTTTGTCTCCTCCTTTGGTGAATCGGGGTGACCCTTGCTTTTTTGAATACTGTAGGGAAGGTGGAGGATTCAATGGATTTGTTAAAGAGTGTTGCAATGATTGGTGATAGCACTTGTGACACTTTTTTGTAGATAAAGGGTGGTAAGGTATTTAAATCTCCTGCCTTGTTGTTTAGTGTCGTGATAATAAGGAGAGACTTCGTCTGGTTAGTCGGAGCTAGGAACAGTGTGATCGGGTAGTTGCGGTGAGGAGTCATTTGGTGGGGTATCTAGCTTTGGGGATTTTATGGCAAGGTTTTTGTCCCTAATGTAGTGGAGAAGAAATACATTGAGTCTGTTGTGCTGTTTCTGTTGTGGGAGTTGGGGTTCATCTGATTCTGCTAATTTATTTCGCTATTTCGTGATTATCTTTTTTGTTCCAAATTTCTGATAGGGTTTTCCAGGTCTTTTTTATATCACCTCGTAAGTTGGATAATCTGTCTTTCTCATAAATACAATTTTTTTGCCCTCTTATAAGGCTGGTTTAGGATTGACGAAGTAACGTTTTGTTTGGTCCTCTGGTTATGTTCCCCATTCTGTACTTGTTTTTCATATTGGTGTTTTGTAATTTATTGGATTTGGAGAATGCTGGGTGTTAGCACAGGGACTGTTCAGATCTCTTAACTGTCATCTGCTTAGTTTTTTTAGGCAGTGCTTGTTATAGAGGTATTGGTCTTTTTAGAAAATTAATTAATACATTCGTCAATATCTTTATTGATGTCTACTCAGTGTCCAAGTCAATGTTTGCTACTGCCTGTTGTGAAGTTAATTAAATGGCTGCCTCATTATAAGTCTGAAGGTGACTTTAGTAGTGTCTTGGGTATTTACCAAGAGTTGGTATGAGGAAAGTAGGGTAGTGTCGTGGTATTATCTGTAATTATGCCTGATTTTAAAGGGGATATGGTGTTGGTCCAATGTGGTCAGTAGGGAAACACTAGTCTCTGTAAACTCTTGTAGTTTTGTTACTAGTTGGTAGCAACATACAGTTACTCATATGGGTTAGTGAATTCATAAACGTGTGGTTCCTGGTCTAGCAGGAGAATTATATTGAAGTCAACCTGAGAGTAGTAAGTATCTTTGTTCATGCGTGCATCATATCATACTTCCTAGGTTTTTGACTAATTGGCTAATGGTTTTGACTGTGGAACTCTGTAGATGATTAATCAAAGTGAGAGGTTTGTAGGTATTTGGATTTGAATTTGGCTATTATATATTCCCCCTGTTCATCTCATTGTGCAAGTATTAGTGATACATTCTAGTTGGTCTGAGTAAGTAATGGCTGTGCCAACCCCCTTGTTGGTCTGGCCTACAGTTGTGTGATGGCTGTGTAACCAGGAATGGCATAGACACTTTTAATATCAGGCTTTAACCCGGTTTCAGTATAGTGTATGATGGACATATTGGCATGTAAGATTTAGTAATGCTATGAAGGTCATTCGTAACTTGCTTCAAAAGATCTGATATTGTAGTTAAAGATAGTTATGTTGTTTGTTGGCACTGAGAAGTGCCTTTGATTTTAGTAATGTATACAGGAGAAGGGTTTACTAGCCCCTTGCCCCCCGGCGTTTTAGTTGCCTCTTACAACACCGCATGGCTTACAGAGGATAAAATTTTGCTCCACTTCCCCATGGAGATAAAGGGGAAATAAACAAGAAAAAGAACTAGAAGGAAAATAGCAGAAAACCCAGGGGGGTGTGTGTATATACATGCTTGTACATGTATGTGTAGTGTGACCTAAGTGTATGTAGAAGTACAAGATGTACCTAAAATCTTGCAGTTTATGAGACAGAAAGTAGGACACCAGCAATCCTACCATCATGTAAAACAATTACAGGTTTTCCCGTTTTACACTCACTTGGGAGGACGGTAGTACGTCCCTGGGTGGTTGCGTCTCCCAAACCTACAAACCTTGGTAAATTGTAATTATCAGGACATAAAAATTATATAAATTAAAATAAAAATGAGAAAAAAGGTATATCGGCAACACTTCTGCAAGTGGCAGGAATCGATGTTGCCGTCAGGTGAGCATCCAGAGCCAACTTCACAGTCTTATATCTCGGTAAGTACTGGTCCTAATTTTTTATTGTTTTTGGTCTTATAATTCACAGAAAATTGCCCTCTTTAAATAAAATGTTCTGGCTTCTAAAAGTCTGTTTAATTACACTGAAAAAAAAACAGCAACTCTAGGGCCAGCATGTACTCTTACAAATTATGAAGCATGAGTGCAAATAATTAATATAGTGTTAGGAAGGATACTAAAACTCACCTACAAAATCTGATTAACACAAGCCTATCCGATGTTATCCTGACGCCAAATGACTTCGAACAGGCGATAAATGACATGCCCATGCACTCTGCCCCAGGGCCAGACTCATGAACTCTGTGTCATCAAGAACTGCAAGAACCCCTATCACGAGCCTTTTCCATCCTATGGAGAGGGAGCATGGACACGGGGGTCGTCCCACAGTTACTAAAAACAACAGACATAGCCCCACTCCACAAAGGGGGCAGTAAAGCAACAGCAAAGAACTACAGACCAATAGCACTAACATCCCATATCATAAAAATCTTTGAAAGGGTCCTAAGAAGCAAGATCACCACGCAAAAAGAAACCCATCAGTTACACAACCCAGGGCAACATGGGTTTAACAGGTCGCTCCTGTCTGTCTCAACTATTGGACCACTACGACAAGGTCCTAAATGCACTAGAAGACAAAAAGAATGCAGATGTAATATATACAGACTTTGCAAAAGCCTTCGACAAGTGTGACCATGGCGTAATAGCGCACAAAATGCGTGCTAAAGGAATAACAGGAAAAGTCGGTCGATGGATCTAATAAAATTTCCTCACTAACAGAACACAGAGAGTAAGTCGTCAACAGAGTAAAGTCCGAGGCAGCTACGGTGAAAAGCTCTGTTCCACAAGGCACAGTACTCGCTCCCATCTTTTTCCTCATCCTTATATCCGACAAGACCAAGGATGTCAGCCCACAGCACCGTGTCTCCTTTTCAGATGACACCCGAATCTGCATGACAAATGTCTTCCATTGCAGACACAGCAAAGCTCCAGGCAGACATCAACCAAATCTTTTTAGTGGGCTGCAGAAAACAATATGAAGTTCAACGAAGAGAAATTTCAATTACTCAGATATGGAAACATGAGGAATTAAATCGCATCAGAGTACAAAAAAAATTCTGGCCACAAAATAGAGCGAAACACCAACGTCAAAGACCTGGGAGTGACCATGTCGGAGGATCTCACCTTCAAGACCATAACATTGTATCAATCGCATCTGCTAGAAAAATGACAGGATGGATAATGAAACCTTCAAAACTAGGGAGGCCAAGCCCATGAAAGACACTCTTTAGGTCGCTTGTTCTATCTAGGCTGAATATTGCTGCACACTAACAGCACCTATCAAGGCAGGTGAAATTGCCGACCTAAAAAATGTACAGAGAACTTTCACGGCGCGCATAAAGGAGATAAAACACCTCAATTATTGGGAGCGCTTTAGGTTCCTAAACCTGTATTCCCCGGAACACAGGCGGGAGAGATACATGATTATATACACCTGGAAAATCCTAGAGGGGCTAGTACCGAACTTGCACACGAAAACACTCATTACGAAAGCAAAAGAACTTGGCAGACGATGCACCCTCCCCCCAATGAAAAGTCAGGGTGTCAACTAGCACGTTAAGAGACCATACTAATATAGAGTCCGGGGCCCGAACTGTTCAACTGCCTCCCACACACATAAGGGGATTACAAACAGACCCCTGGCGGTCTTCAAAGCTGGCAACTGGACAAGCACCTAAAGTCAGTCCGGATCAGCCGGGCTGTAGCTCGTATGTTGGTTTGCGTCAGCCAGCCGAAAGCAACAGCCCTGGTTGATCAGGCTCTGATGCCAACCGGAGGCCTGGTCTCAGAAACCGGCCGCGGGGGGCGTTGACCCCGGAACTCTCTCCAGGTAAACTCCAGGTATACAAAAATATGCCCAATATAATAAGTAACTTATATGCAACTTACAAGCTACACACTCCAAAAAACCACCACACTTCTTTCATATTTACCTCTCTAAGCACACTGCTACTAGTGACACAAAAAATTATATACATTTATAAACAGGGAGGCTCCATGACACCTCCCTCCCCCCTCACTTCTGCCTGGTAGCCTAGTTACCAGCAGGCAAAGACACCTATGGTATACACTAAAAAACCCACCCAACACCACAAAGATACCACAACTGCAACAATTTTTGCTTCCTCTGCTGTGGTAACTTACTGCACACACCTCATCTACTCCTTTTCTGGCCACACTAACTGACCAGGAATAATAGTACATGTTTGGTTTCAGTTCAATCCCAGAACTATGGAGCATTATTTTATATAATATTTTTTTCTGTAGCACACTGCATAATAGCAGTCTTCCTGCCTACCAGCTTTTCTGGTGCTGTGTCACATGGGGTCACCCCCTCTCTAATTCTTTTCTGGTTTTTACCTTCTGAAACCCCCCTCCTTACCTCTTCTTCATCTTTCCCTCTAGTTTCTCAGTCTGCAAGCCCTCACCACGCTTCTGCTACTTCTTTTTTTTGGGGAAGCCCCCTATCATCTGTGAAGCTGAACCTATCACCTGTGAAGCTGAACCTATCACCTGTGAAGCTGAACCTATCACCTGTGATTCTGAACCTGTCTCTTAAGCCGAACCTGTCTCTTAAGCCCAAGTCTCTTTGTATTTCTCCAGTGTGTACAATTCCCCAACAGATTCCTTTTTTGGCCTCAGTGCCAAGTTCTCACCCCCTTTCTAACTCTCACTCAAGGTGGAGGTTCAATCCCTATTTGTGTGGTCACTTCTCCTGTTCCCCCCAAACTTCTTCCACATCCTCCTATTCTTCCTTGTTCCACTGAAGGAACCTTTCTCTCCCTTGTTGGTGCATTTCTCCAGGATCATACTCCCCTCCCCTCTCAGACCTCTTTGGTTCCCTCCATAGTCTCCCTGATCTCTACTTGCTCTACCTCACCTGTCTCTAAACTCATGGCACTGGCATCTTCCTTGTCTGCTGAGACACTTGACACTATATTGCAGAGACAAAACCCTCAATGGACACTGGTGTGCCTCCTTCTGCCCCTTCTTATTTTACACAACCCATGCAGCAATCTTTTCTCTCACTTCATTCCGAGTCCTCCTTGCTTACACGCTTCCCGTTGCCTCCACACATTGGCTTCACTGACCCTACTAGACCATACATTTTATTGATTCCATGTATCAGAAATCTTCCCTATGAGGATAGACTGAGGGCCTTGAATCTGCACTCTCTCGAAAGGTGTAGAATTAGGGGGAATATGATCGAGGTGTATAATTGGAAAACAGGAATAAATAAAGGGGATGTAAATAGCATGCTGAAAATTTCCAGCCAAGACAGGACTCACAGCAATGGTTTCAAGTCAGAAAAATTCAGATTCAGGAAGGATATAGGAAAGCACTGGTTTGGTAATAGAGTTGTGGATGAGTGGAACAAACTCCCCAGTACCTTCATAGAAGATAAGACATTGTGTAGTTTTACAAATAGGTTAGATAAAAACATGAGTGGGTGTGGGTGGGTGTGAGTTGGACCTGACTAGCTTGTGCTACTAGGTCTGATGCCGTGCTCCTTCCTTAAGTGGAAGTGACTTGACTAGGTGGGTCATTGGGATAATCCAGAGGGGAGAACATGGACCTGCTTCTCATGGGTCAGTAGGCCTGCTGCAGTGTTCCTTCTTCTTATGTTCTTATGTTATCCATCTCATTTTGGGGTATGTGCTGTTGCATTCTTCTGATCCCTTTCCTGATGAAACTTTTAATGAGAGTGCACTACTTGTGTATATTGGTATACCGTTTCAACAGGTCTTTGTTCTCTGCTGCATTATACTGCATCCCATATTTATCTACATAGGTGGTATACAGTTTGGTCTCCGGTGCATTCTGTATCTCTGATATTGCATTCTTGATCTCTTCTCTGTCACTGCCCATCTTGTTATTAAGTGATTTTAATATTCATCATCTTTGGGGAGCTTCCCACAGTGACTCTCATGGTGATCACTTGGAGATAATTATTACTTCTCATCCTCTTCATGTTTTTTTTATGAGAGCTCCGACTCATTTTGACTCACACTCAGTGTCTCTCTTGCATTGTCTCTGCTCCTCGTCACTTGATTATGCTTGGTATGTTCTCCCAGATTTGCATGACAGTGATCACTTTCCTATTATTCTTACTTCCACCTTGTATTCCAGCCCACCTCGTTGCCCCCATTGGCAATTTGTACAAGTGATTTGGGACTTATCCTCTCATCTTACCACTTCTTTGTCCTCTATTGATGAGCTGGTGCACCAGTTTTCGACCTTAGTTTTGACTGCAGTTGCAAGTTCTATTCCTCATACCTCAGGCAGACATTCTCAGACATGTGTGCCTTGGTGGTCTCCAGTGTGTGCCCTGCAATGCATTTGAAACATGCTGCATAGGGCTGTTATCAATATAATCGGATAGCGGATTGTCTTTTGGATTTTAAGTGGGGAAGGGCAGTTGCTTGTCATTCATACGCGATGCTAAATGCACTTGTTGGGAAGACTATGTTTTTACCTTTACCTCGACTTCTCCTATGTATGCGGTTTGGAAGAAGGTATGGAAGTTGTATGGCAAGTACACTCCAGGCCCAGCTCCTGTTTTGTAGGTTGCTGGTGTTAGTGTTGTGGAAACTCTTGAAGTTGCCATGGAAATCAAGAACTGTCTTTTTTGTGTCTCCCAAGGGCTTCACCTGTCCCTCATTTCTTGATTCTAGGTCTGCCAAGGAGCAGTCACCCTTGGATTTCTCTTCTAATGGGATGGAGCCATGTAATGTACCTTTTACTCTTTTAGAGCTAGGGTCCAGACTTTCCGCTTGCTGGTCATCGGAAACTGGGCCTGTTGATATCCATATCCGTATATTACAACATCTGCATTCTACAGCCCTTACAGGCCTTTTGCATCTTTTCAATCTTGTTTGAATGTGAGGGGTTCTCCATCAACAATGGGAATCTTCCATTGTACTACTGTTTTGCAAACCAGGCACTTCAAGGTTTGATACTTCTCACTATTGTGCCATTGCTCTGACCAGTGTAGCCTGCAAGGTGATGGAGTGAATGGTGAATAGATGTCTGGTATGGTATTTGGAGACTCACAATTGTGGCCTTTGCAAGGGCCTCTCTAATTTGGACCTATTGCTCCACTTAGATACTTATGTACAAAATGCCTTTACTAATAAATTCTCCATCTTAGCAGTCTTTTTTGATCTAGAGAAGGCATATGACACCACTTGAAGGTATAACATCTAAGCTCAGGGCCACTCCTTAGGCCTCCACCGTAATCTACCAACTTTGCTGCTGCTTTCTTATCTGAAGGACATTTTTGTGTCTGTGTTGGCACCTCATTTTCCTCTGACTTTGTTCAGGCCAAGGGAGTCCCACAAGGTTGTGTCCTTAGCATTACCCCTTTTCTCTTGGCTATAGATGACCTACCTTCCATTCTTCCCTCGCATATTTGGTTTTTGCTTTATGTGAACGACTTCACCATAGATTACACAGGTGCTGACTGTCACCTGTTAGTAGCCTCCCTTCATGGATTTAAATTTTCTAGTGTATAAACCCATTTTATTACCTTCACTAAATGTCCTCTTGTCCCAGATTTTCTATTGTATTTGCACAGATCATGTATCCCAGAATGTGATACGGTTAAGTTTCTTGGCCTTGTGTTCACTCGCTGGTTGACATGGAAACCTCACATTTCCTCTTTGAAGGCAGCTTGCCTTGGTTGGCTGATCCTCCTTAAAATTGTTGCACATCGTTCATGGGGAGCAGTCTCTACCACCATTTGTATTCCACCCTAATCTTGTCAAAGCTGGATTATGGCAACCAAGTCTATTCTGCGGCTTCTCCTGCAACTCTTTCTAAGTTAGATCCCATTCATCATTAGGGTCTACATTTATGCCTTGGTGCCTTTCATTCATCCTCTGTTGAAAGCCTCTATGCTGAGGTGAATGTTCTTTCCTTAGCCAATTGTCATGATACTCATTGCCTTCATTACTTTGTCCGCTCTCATGGCTTTCGGGTTCCTTCTTTGTATAGGTTGGTCTCAGACATTAGTAAAAGCCCATTAATTGATTGGCACCCCTGCTTAATCCATCTGTTTTCTCTAAGTCTTCACTCACTCAGGTCTTCTCTCCACTTGCATCCCTTGTATGTTGATATAGCATCTGCCTTTTCCCTTCCTCCTTGGGAAGTTCCAATGGTTTGTGTCTGTTCTCCCCTACTGCTGTGTGGCAAAGCTCTTCTACCTATGACTGCTTCTTGCTCTCTTTTTCTTGATCACTTCTGGTCTCATGTTCATGTTGTCACTGTTTATACAGGTGGTTCTAAATTTTCTGATGGTGTTGGGTTTGCGGTTGTGTTCCCTGACAATGTTGTCTGGGGTCATTTGTTAGACTCAGGTAGCATTTTTACCATGGAGTTGTATGTCATCCTCATAGTGTTTCTCCATATTACATATATGTCTCCATTGGCTTTTGTTATCATTTTGGATCCCCTCAGTGCTTTACAGGCCATTTAACAATTTGATTTCCCCTTATCCATTGGTCCTTCATATTCAACTATGCACTGCGTAGACAGCAAAAACAAGGACTTCTTTTCTGTTGGGTCCCTGCACATGTTGATGTACAAGGCAGTGAACATGTGGATGCTGCTGCTGCATGGTCTGTAGTGCATGATCATCTGGTTTCCTATAGATATATTCCGTTCAGGGATTATTTTACCGTTATCTCTACCCTTTTCATGGCTTTTGGCAGCAACAGTGGTCGAATATGCACAGTAACAAATTGCACTCTATTAAACCACTTTTGGGTTTGTGGCCATCTTCTTACTACTGTTGCCATACTCAGGAGTCTGTGCTCTCCCATCTCTGCATCGCCCATACTCTCCTTACCTATGGGTATCTCATGGAATGACACCCTATCCCTCTCTGTGAGGCTTGTCAGGCCTCTATTTTGGTTCTTCACTTTCTCGTGGATTTCCCGGTTTACAAGCGAGCTTGCAGGATTTATCTTCACCAACACCACTGCCTTATCACTCTTACGTTTTCTTCCCTTCTTACAGATGGCGCTGCCTATGACTTACTATCACGATTTTACTTTTTGTCAGCAACTGCTTTACAATAGGTACTTTGACAAATAGCCCCTAGCATCTCTTCCAGCCCTTTTCTCCCCTCACCTCTGATCTCCTCTCCACCTAGCTGTTTATATATCTCCAGCACTGTTTTCTGCCCCTCAGCACAGCATGACTCTTGTCAGTTTAGTGCTTTATTTGATTATAATAATCCATTGTTCCAGTCAACCAGACTCAAAGCAGTTTCACTAGAACTCCTTTTCTTCCACCTAATAAAGTGATCAGAAATTGGTAATTTGGTCAATTTCATACAAAATTGAACAAAGGCCAATTTCAAAATTGGGTCCAGAATAAACAATGCAGTCATACCTAGCACTAAAATAACATATTGTCTGTTTATTAGTCATGTCTCCAGGCCCCTTTTATATTACACTTACTTTCCATATTGAAAATTTACTGTCATGCGGACTACTGCATTAGTGTAAAAATTATATAAATAATATCAGTGCATTTGTGGAAGCATATTAGACCCACCAGTTGACGTGTCTTGGATTCATGACGGAATTTGTTTACTCCTGAACATCATTAAAAATCAAACATTTGTACTAATCTGAGTTCACTTTCAAGCTGCTTTTTGTTTGTTAACCATTAAAAATCATCTCTATTTCTGTACCTCTTCAAGGGGGGCTCCTTGTAGCGGTGAAGAGGCTATTTGTCTGACGAATTAGACCTGTTGGTCTCCTTCCTCAGACTGAACCTAATTACCCCCCAATCCCCCCTTCCCTATCCCATCCTCCCCATCCTCCCCCTTTTCCTTTCCTCCTCCTCCTCCCCACCCCTCCCTTTTGCCCGTCCTCTTTTTGGCCTTTGGGATTTCTCCCACAGGGGCGCTAGTTCCTAGGTTGGGGAAAGGATACCGGGGTCCATCCCATTCCATTGAGGTTCTTGGTGGTGGCAGTAGTTTGCCATGGAATCTTGATCGCCTGGGGATGTCCCAATCCCTCTCCGGTATCCCAGAGTGTAGCTTTGGGTGTCTTTCAGGCGACAGGTGTATCTCTTGAAGCCACCTTTCGGATTCCGGGGGTGGTGGCCAAAGGAGGTATGCTTTGTGGCGGAATATCCGGGCCACTCTCTCTTTTGTCCACGAGGTAGCTCTGCAGATGTGGGTTGCTATACCCGGATTGCTGGTTTCTGGCA
>NC_069429.1:39416867-39438741 GCF_026875155.1 Cherax quadricarinatus | reverse complement strand
TTAGTTTATCTAACCCTTTTGCTGTCCTTGGCTCTGATGTCCCGACTACAACTCAGTCTGTTCTCACATCTTCGCGTCCTTCCTCACAAGCCCCAGTATCGACAAGACCCATACGACACCTTATACAATCGCCCCTCTACTTCTCAGAAGTCCAAAAATCCCCAGTGCTCAAATCTTCTTTGCCCCTTCCTTCTCTTCTTCCACCTCTGCACTTTACCTTTCCAGTCTCTGTGTCTAGTTCTTCCCCTCTCTCTGGCTCTATTACAAGTGTGGAGGTTCACCCTCCTCCTCGTACTATACCTTCCACCCCCGTCCCCTCCCAAGTTTCCCCCTCTTCTGCCACCCCCAGGTTTCTGCCTCTTCTGTCCCCTCCCACACTTCTTCTACAGTTCCCTACACTCTTTCGTCCCCCTCTACTTTGGTACAGACCATTACTGTCCCAATCTTTACTCACCCTCCTTCTTTTATCTCCAATATTGTCTCCTATACATCTTTGAATTCAGAAACACTTGAAGCCATTTCAGAATATATTGCAGAGGACTAAACCTTCAATGGACACTGATCCACCTCCTACTCCCTTCATCCCTCTCCTCCATCTCCACAACTCCAATCTTCGCAACACACCGTTCCTTCGCTACTTGAACGTCTTCAATGCCACCACCGTTGACTTTTCTGACCCCTCTAGTCCGTAGATGCCCTTCCCTATGGATTCCTGGTATTTTCTTTATTGCCAATCATGGCCTATTTACAGTTGAATATCCGCAGCCTCAGGGGTAATCGGGGTGAGCTTCAGATGTTGCTTTCCAGGTTTTCCCCTGTTGGTGCTTGCTTACAAGAACCAAAATTACACTCGGCTGTTTTTCCAACCTATCTCAGGCTATAATTTATTGTATTCTTTGGATCCTTTCTCAGATGGGACCTTTAAATGAAAGTGCCCTTCTTCTACGCAATGATATTCCGTACTGTGATCTATTTGTCCATACCTCGCTGCATTACACTGCAGCCTGTATCCACTTGACTAAGTGGTTACAATATGTTCTTTATATCTCTCTCCTTCTAGAGCATTTTCTATCCCAGATCTTGCCTTTCTAGTTTCATCCTTACCACCACCACTTCTGTTACTTGGTAATTTTAACGCCCACCATTTTCTCTGGTGGGGTCTCATTGTGACTCACGAGGCATCCAGTTGGAGGCTTTTCTTGCGTCTCACCCCCTCCATGTTTTAAATACGGGTACTCCCACCCATTTTGATCCTCATACTCATACTCTCTCTTGCATCGATCTATCAGTCTGCTCTTCCTCCACTGCACTGGACTTCACCTTGTCTGTTCTACCGGACTTACATGACAGCAATCATTTTCCAATCATTCTTACTTCTCCTTCCTATTCACCACCTTTCCGTAGCCTTGCTGGCAATTTGATCGGACAAATTGGGATCTTTACTCGCAACTCACTGCTTTTAGTGAGGTTCCTTCTTCATCCTCCATTGATGAGCTCCTGCACCTCTCTCGACGTCAGTTTATACCGAAGCTTCTCATCTATGCCCCAAACCTCAGGCAGGCATTCTCAGAAGTGCGTGCCTTAGTGGTCTCCTGCTTGCGCTCTTGCCGTACGTTTGAAACACGCTGCATGGGCAGGTACCAGTACAATAGAACCGCTGAGAGACTTCTTGATTTTAAGCAGAAGCGTGCGATCGCTCGCCGTGTCATCCGTGAAGCTAAAACGCACTTGCTGGCGAGACTATGTTTCCACCATCACCTATGCTTCTTGTATGAGTGCAGTCTGGAGAAAATGAGGAAATTGAGTGGTAAATACTCTCCTGACCTGGCTCCTGTTTCTACGGGTCGCTGGTGTTGATGTAGCAAACCCTCTTGACATTGCCATTGAACTTGGCACACTTCGGGTTTCCATATTTCCCGGGGGCCCCATCTATGCCCCTCGTTTCTTTCTTCAAAGTCTACCAGAGAGTTAGTACCCTTGGCCCTTTTCTTTCTCAAAAAGAAGAACGTATAATGTGCCTTTTACACTTAAAGACATGAGGCAGTGCTCTCAGCTTGCTGATAATCGGCAGCTGGACCTGACGACATTCATATTCATATGTTACAAACATTTTCATCGGTCACCCCTTGTAGTCCTCTTACACCTCTTCAATTTTATTTGGGCACAGAGTTCTTCCCCAGCTGTGGAAATCTTCCTTTGGGTTCTCCCTTTCCCACAAACCGGGTACTACAGGACATGATGCCTCCCACTATCGTCCATCACTTTACTTGTACAGTTTGCAAAGTGATGGAATGTCTCATAAATCGACGTTTAATGTGGTATTTAGAGACACAAAAACAGTCTCTCCGCTAGTCATATGGCTTTCGAAAGGGGCCGTTCTACCATAGACCCCCTTACTACGCTTGGATACATTGTCCGTAATGCCTTTGCCATAATGCCTTTGCGAATAATCACTCAGTTATTGCCGTATTTTTTGACCTTGAGAAGGCATATGACACAACTTGGAGGTATAATTTTTGGGCCCAGGCCCCCTCCTTAGGGCCCCCGAGGCAAACTACCATCCTTCCTTAAGAACTTTTTTTAAATGACAGACATTTTCGTGTTCGAGTCAATAATGTTCTTTCCCCGGACTTTGTCCAGGCTGAAGGTGTCCCTCAGGGATGTGTTCTAAGCACAACACTTTTTCTTTCCCTTTCTATAAATGATTTGGCCTCTGTTCTTCCACCCAATATTTGGTCTTTACCCCTATTTGATGACTTTTCTATTGCTTGTTCCCGGCGCTGACTGTCATCTCATTGCAGTTTCTTTCCAGCATGCGGTCGACAGTGTTTCCACTTGGGCCAAACCACGCATGGGTTTAAATTTTCAAGTACCAAAACTCACCAAATTACTTTCACTAGATGCTCTGTCATCTCCGATCATCCTTTGTATCTATATGGCTCCCGTATCCCGATCGTGGGTTCAGTCAGGTTTCTAGGCCTTCTCTTTGACTGTAGGTTATCCTGGGAAACTCACATTACCTCTCTGAAGGCACTTGCCACAGCGGCTAACCTTCTTTGAAACCTTGCTCATCTTCCTGGGGAGTGATCGTCGATCTGCTTGCTACATTCAGCCCCTCGTATTTATCGAAACTCGATTATGGTGACCAGATTTATTCAACGGCCCTCTCCTGCTGGAGATACTTCTCTTAGCCTTAACCCCATCCAATCACCACGGATTATGTCTTTGTGCCTTGTTTGCTTTTCGTCTTTCCCCTGTTGAGAGCCTCTAGCAGAAGTGAATCGTTCTATTCCTTGTCTGATTGCCGTGGTGCCCATTGCCTTCACTGCTATTGTACGACTCTCACGATCTCCACAATCTTCCATTTATAGAAATGGTCACCGATATTAGTAGGACCTTCTTGTTTTCGTTGCGCCCGTTTGCTCCGTCCCCTTTTTCGTCGCTAATTCACTCTTGTCTTCTCTTAGTACACCTTAAATGGTTCAGTAGCATCTCATTTTCCCTACACCCCTGGGAAGTTCCAGCTGTTGGGTCTGTTCTTTCTCAACTCCCTTGTCGAAAGCTCAACTGCCTACCGTGGTTCCACTCTCTTTTTCTTGATCACTTTCCACTTTCATTCTCATGCATCGCTGTGTAACAGATGACTCTAAGTTCTTCAGATGGGTCGGATTTGCAGCAGTGTTTCTGGGACGCGTCGTGTGGGGGCATTTACTATCTTTGGCTAGCATTTTACTGCTGAATTGTATGCCAATCTTGCAGCACTTACTCGTATCGCTTCTATGGCCGGTTATCATTTGTGGTGTCTCAGACTCCTTAGTGCTTGCAGGCTATACGAAAATTTGATACATATCACCCCCTAGATCTGAGTATCAATACTTTGCTGCACCGTATCTCTACCAAGCATAAAAGGATATTTTTTTTGTAGGGTCCCTGGGCATGTTAGTGTACCAGGGCAGACAACTGCTGCGCAGTCAGCAGTACATGACCTACCAGTTTCCCTTATAGAGGTGTTCCATTTCGGCTATTTGCTGCAATAGCTACCCACCTTCACGCCCATTGGCAACAAAGTTGGTCAACCTGTTAGTAACAAACTTCATTATATTAAAAGGAGCATAGGTTAGTGGGCCGTCTTTTTTGACATCAGTGCCATGGTGGGAGACCACTCTCTCCACCTTCGCATTGGCCTCACTCGTCTTATCATGGGTATCATCATGGAGAGGCACCCTGTTCCTCTCTGTGAGCAGTGTCAAGTTCCAGTATCGATTAGCCACATCTGTTAGATGCCCTCTCTATCATACGAGCACACAGAATTTACCTCCAATGCATCTTCGTTCTACTACTCTCTCTTTCCTTCCCTTCTTGCTGATGGACACTCCTTTTAATCCGACTCTCTCTTTGGTCTTACTTGACTGATTTATCCACAAACTTGATGATGATGCCTTTCGCACTCCCCTCAGCCATTTCTAGCTCAGTCTCTTGCTGCCCTTTACCCTTTCACCATCCACTGCCCTGCTGTTATCTGTAACCTATTACTCATCCGCCTCTCTTTTACCACCTGATGCCCTCGCTTCCTTCCTGCCCTGCAGCGCTGTATAGCCCTTGTGGCTTAGTGCTTCTTTTTGATTATAATAATAATAATATTCCTCATACCTCAGGCAGACATTCTCAGACATGTGTGCCTTGGTGGTCTCCAGTGTGTGCCCTGCAATGCATTTGAAACATGCTGCATAGGGCTGTTATCAATATAATCGGATAGCGGATTGTCTTTTGGATTTTAAGTGGGCAAGGGCAGTTGCTTGTCATTCATATGCGATGCTAAATGCACTTGTTGGGAAGACTATGTTTTTACCTTTACCTCAACTTCTCCTATGTCTGCGGTTTGGAAGAAGGTATGGAAGTTGTATGGCAAGTACACTCCAGACCCACCTCCTGTTTTGTAGGTTGCTGGTGTTAGTGTTGTGGAACCTCTTGAAGTTGCCATGGAAATCAAGAACTGTCTTTTTTGTGTCTCCCAAGGGCTTCACCTCTGTCCCTCATTTCTTGATTCTAGATCTGCCAAGGAGCAGTCACCCTTGGATTTCTCTTCTAATGGGATGGAGCCATGTAATGTACCTTTTACTCTTTTAGAGCTAGGGTCCAGACTTTCCGTTTGCTGGTCATCGGAAACTGGGCCTGTTGATATTCATATCCGTATATTACAGCATCTGCATTCTACAGCCCTTACAGTCCTTTTGCATCTTTTCAATCTTGTTTGAATGTGAGGGGTTCTCCATCAACAATGGGAATCTTCCATTGTACTACTGTTTTGCAAACCAGGCACTTCAGGGCTTGATACTTCTCACTATTGTGCCATTGCTCTGACCAGTGTAGCCTGCAAGGTGATGGAACGAATGGTGAATAGATGTCTGGTTTGGTATTTGGAGACTCACAATTGTGGCCTTTGCAAGGGATGCTCCAATTTGGACCTATTGCTCCACTTAGATACTTATGTACAAAATGCCTTTACTAATAAATTCTCCATCTTAGCAGTCTTTTTTGATCTAGAGAAGGCATATGACACCACTTGAAGGTGTAACATCTAAGCTCAGGGCCACTCCTTAGGCCTCCACCATAATCTACCAACTTTGCTGCTGCTTTCTTATCTGAAAGACATTTTTGTGTCTGTGTTGGCACCTCATTTTCCTCTGACTTTGTTCAGGCCAAGGGAGTCCCACAAGGTTGTGTCCTTAGCATTACCCCTTTTCTCTTGGCTATAGATGACCTACCTTCCATTCTTCCATCGCATATTTGGTTTTTGCTTTATGTGGATGACTTCACCATAGATTACACAGGTGCTGACTGTCACCTGTTAGTAGCCTCCCTTCATGCATTTAAATTTTCTAGTGTATAAACCCATTTTATTACCTTCACTAGATGTCCACTTGTCCCAGATTTTCTATTGTATTTGCACAGATCACGTATCCCAGAATGTGATACGGTTAAGTTTCTTGGCCTTGTATTCAATCGCTGGTTGACATGGAAACCTCACATTTCCTCTTTGAAGGCAGCTTGCCATGGTTGGCTGATCCTCCTTAAAATTGTTGCACATCGTTTGTGGGGAGCAGTCTCTACCACCAATTGTATTCCACCCTAATCTTGTCAAAGCTGGATTATGGCAACCAAGTCTATTCTGCGGCTTCTCCTGCAACTCTTTCTAAGTTAGATCCCATTCATCATTAGGGTCTACATTTATGCCTTGGTGCCTTTCATTCATCCTCTGTTGAAAGCCTCTATGCTGAGTTGAATGTTCTTTCCTTAGCCAATTGTCATGATACTCATTGCCTTCATTACTTTGTCTGCTCTCATGACTTTCGGGTTCCTTCTTTGTATAGGTTGGTCTCAGACATTAGTAGAAGCCCATTAATTGATTGGCACCCCTGCTTAATCCATCTGTTTTCTCTAAGTCTTCACTCACTCAGGTCTTCTCTCCACTTGCATCCCTTGTATGTTGATATAGCATCTGCCTTTTCCCTTCCTCCTTGGGAGGTTCCAATGGTTTGTGTCTGTTCTCCCCTACTGCTGTGTGCCAAAGCTCTTCTACCTATGACTGCTTCTTGCTCTCTTTTTCTTGATCACTTCTGGTCTCATGTTCATGTTGTCACTGTTTATACAGGTAGTTCTAAATTTTCTGATGGTGTTGGGTTTGCGGTTGTGTTCCCTGACAATGTTGTCTGGGGTCATTTGTTAGACTCAGGTAGTATTTTTACCATCGAGTTGTATGTCATCCTCATAGTGTTTCTCCATATTACATATATGTCTCCATTGGCTTTTGTTATCATTTTGGATCCCCTCAGTGCTTTACAGGCCATTTAACAATTTGATTTCCCCTTATCCATTGGTCCTTTATATTCAACTATGCACCACGTAGACAGCAAAAACAAGGACTTCTTTTCTGTTGGGTCCCTGCACAAGCTGATGTACAAGGCAGTGAACATGTGGATGCTGCTGCACGGTCTGTAGTGCATGATCATCTGGTTTCCTATAGATATATTCCCTTCAGGGATTATTTTACCGTTATCTCTACCCTTTTCATGGCTTTTGGCAGCAACAGTGGTCGAACATGCACAATAACAAATTGCACTCTATTAAACAACTTTTGGTTTGTGGCCATCTTCTTATACTGTTGCCATACTCAGGAGTCTGTGCTCTCCCATCTCTGCATCGGCCATACTCTCCTTACCTATGGGTATCTCATGGAATGACACCCTATCCCTCTCTGTGAGGCTTGTCAGGCCTCTGTTTTGGTTCTTCACTTTCTCGTGGATTTCCCGGTTTAACAGCGAGCTCGCAGGATTTATCTCCACCAACACCACTGCCTTATCACTCTTACGTTTTCTTCCCTTCTTACAGATGGCGCTGCCTATGACTTACTATCACGATTTTACTTTTTGTCAGCAACTGCTTTACAATAGGTACTTTGACAAATAGCCCCTAGCATCTCTTCCAGCCCTTTTCTCCCCTCACCTCTGACCTCCTCTCCACCTAGCTGTTTATATATCTCCAGCACTGTTTTCTGCCCCTCAGCACAGTATGACTCTTGTCAGTTTAGTGCTTTATTTGATTATAATATTAATCCATTGTTCCAGTCGGCCAAACTCAAAACAGTTTCACTAGAACTCCATTTCTTCCACCTAATAAAGTGATCAGAAATTGGTAATTTGACCAATTTCATACAAAATTGAAGAAATGCCAATTTCTAAATAGGGTCAAGAATAAACAATGCAGTCATACCTAGCACTAAAATAACATTGTCTGTTTATTAGTCATGTCTCCAGGCCCCTTTTATATTACGCTTGCTTTCCATATTGAAAATTTACTGTTATGCGGACTACTGCATTAGTGTAAAAATGATATAAATAATATCAGTGCATTTGTGGAAGCATATTAGACCCACCAGTTGACGTTCTTGGATGCATGACGGAATTTGTTTACTCCTGAACATCGTCAAAAATCAAACATTTGTACTAATCTGAGTTCGCTTTCAAGCTGCTTTTTGTTTGTTAACCATTCAAAATCATCTCTATTTCTGTAATATGTCTTCCATTCTGTCAAATGACACCAAGAAAACGAGAATACAACCATAAATACCATACAAAACAAATATGCTGTTTTAAACAAAAACACAGTCCCAGTTTTTTCTCATGCACTGAGTGCTTCAGGATTTTTTTTTATGCTATGTATACTGACCACTCAGACCCATTCTCTCATATGTAGGCCTACCAGCTATCTCCTGCAAGATTGAAAGCCACTAGAATTTTGGCAGAGTACTACGGGATTGACACTGGCTTCTAAGCCGTAATAATATGGGACTGACAGTGAATGGGTTAAAAGTGGCAATTTTATTTAGTGAAACGTGATAATTGGGAAAAAAATCTTTTCTTGTTGAGTATGTTTTGTTGGCAATTGTGGAATATTGTACTATACTGACTCATGTTTCTATTGCAGAAATATTTTGTGGAAGATTACCAAGTTGTGTCTTGCCAGACATTATATCTTCAGTACTACAAGAAAGGCAACATCTGTTATCCTTGTGAATTTTTAACTACCTAAGTATTCCTAATTAAACAATTTTACTTTTGATATTGGGAATTCTATCTAAATATGCATGGTAGTTAAAAGAAAAATGCATGCTAGTAATACTGTAATTAATTTTCAGAAAAATCTCTATAAAAACAAGAGAAAATAATAATAAAACTGATGTTGAGTGTATCTGCAGTACATATATTACTCTTTTAACACACAAAACAAAAATTATGATAGTGTTTTAATACACAATATAAATTTTATTAGTGCTTATAAGTAGGGAAAGTTTTCCTTGCATAAATCTTAACATGGGAATATGTTCACAAGGAAAACTGTGGGTTCGGTGTCCAAAATAGTTGAAAAAAAATCTTGAAATAGACATGTGAGTACATAAGGAAGATTAACTATACTTCTGTTGTATGACTAAAATAATTTAAATGAAATACCATTGTTTAAAAAATATGGAAAAACATAAAGAACATAAACCATATCAATGTTCAGAGTGTTTGAAATGTTTTACTCAAAAAGGCAGTCTTGTGAAACATATGAAAGTACATACAGGAGATAAACCATATCAATGTTCAGAGTGTTTGAAATGTTTTAGTCAAAAAGGCAATCTTGTGAAACATATGAAAGTACATACAGGAGATAAACCATATCAATGTTCAGAGTGTTTGAAATGTTTTAGTCAAAAAGACCAAACTTTGTGACACATATGAAAGTACATAAAAGGAGATAAACCTATCAATGTTTCAGAGTTTTGAAATGTTTTAGTCAAAAAGGCATCTTGTGAAACATATGAAAGTACATACAGGAGATAAACCATATCAATGTTCAGAGTGTTTTAAATGTTTTAGTAAAAAGGCATTTTGAAAACATATGAAGTACATAAAGAGATAAACCATATCAATGTTCAGAGTGTATGAAATGTTTTAGTCAAAAAGGCAATCTTGTGACACATATGAAGTACATACAGGAGATAAACAATATCAATGTTCAGAGTGTTTGAAATGTTTTAGTCAAAAAGGCAATCTTGTGACACATATGAAACTACATACAGGAGATAACCATATAATTTCGATTTTTTGAAATGTTTTAGTCAAAAAAGCATCTGTGAACATATGAAAGTACATACAGGAGATAAGCCATATCCAATGTTCCAGTGTTTGAAATGTTTTAGTCAAAAAGGCATCTTGTGAAACATATGAAAGTACAAACAGAAAATAACTGTATTTAATGTTCAAGTTTCTGAAATGTTTTATGTAAAGCAATCTTGTGACACATATGAGAGTACATACAGGAGGATAACCATAAACAATGTTCAGAGTGGGTTGAAATGTTTAATGTGAAATGCAGTCTTGTGAACATATGAAAGACATACAGGAGATAAACCATATCAATGTTCAGATGTTTGAAAAAGTTTTATAGTAAAAATACATCTTTGTGACACATATGAAAGTACATACAGGAGATAAAACCCAAAATCAATGTTTGAGTGTTTGAATTTTTTTAGTCAAAAAGGCAATCTTGTGAACATATGAAGTACATCAGAAAAAAACATTTTTAATGTTCAGAGTGTCTGAAATGTTTTATAGAAATACAGTCTTGTGACACTATGAGAGTACATACAGGAGATAAACCATATCATTTTGAGTGTTTGAAATGTTTTTAGTTAAAAAGCAGTCTTGTGACACATATGAAGTAAAATACAGGAGATAAACCAATATCAATGTTCAGATGTCTGAAAAAGTTTTTTGTAAATGCAAATCTTGTGACACATATGAAGTAATCAGAGATAAACCATATCAATGTTCAGAGTGTTGAAATGTTTAATAAAAAGGTCTTTGCCACAATATGAAAGTAAATGAGAATAAAATCAGTTTGAATGTTTAAATAATATTTTAGTTATTTTAAAACCATCAGAATATTTGGAAAATGAATTTACCCATAACATTGTTGAGAGTGAAAATATTATATATTTTATATTTCACACTGGCGATTCCACCAAGGAAGGGTGGCCCGAAAAAGAAAAACTTTCACCATCATTCACTCCATCTCTGTTTGCCAGAAGGGTGCTTTTACACTACACGTTTTTAAACAGCAAAACATTAAACACCCTCCTTCAGAGTGCCAGACACTGCTACCTCCCATCCCTCAGGACTCAAGTCGGCCCTGCTTTTCCTGAACCCCCTTCATAAATGTTACTTTGCTTTCACACTCCAACAGCCACGTCTAGTTTTTAAAAAACATTTGATCCATTATACTCCTATCAAACACGTCAGCATGCCCTGCTGGAAGTCCAAGACCTTCGCACACAAAACCTCCTTTACCCCCTCCCTTCCAACTTTTCGTTAGGTGTACCCTACCCCCGGCTTGCCTTCCACTACTGACTGATACACTCTGAATCATTCTGTTTCGATCCATTCTCTCTACTTGTCCGAACACCTCAACAATTCCTTCCTCATCCCTTTGGACAACAGTGAATATATGTTTTTACTACATACTACTACTTAATAATAATAATATTTGCTTAACTACAAGTACATCATGTACAAAAGGTATCAGGTCCTAGCAGGCATCAATGATACACTTCCTACTATATTTGAAAGCCTTTAGTTATGGATGAGCATTTCCCACAAATTAGGGCCTTGGCCAGGATGCAAAACCCAACAACGGTCCACTAACTTCTAGGTACCCCATCTTACTGATGGGTGAACATTAGACAACCTGTATAAGAGACATGCCCAATGTTTCTGCAACACACTCTTCATGGGGGGCTAATTGATGTGGTGAAGAGGCTCTTGGTCTGAGGAATTAAACCTTTGGTCTCCTTCCTCAGGGACCGAACCTTAATTATCCCCCAAATCCCCCCTTCCCTATCCCATTATTCCCCATCCTACCTTTTTTCCTTTCCTCCTTCTCCTACCCCTGACCCTTCCTCATTCCACCTTCTCATCTTTGGCCCTTTGGGATCTCCTTCCACAGCGCATGCTACGTTCCTAGCCGATAGGGGGCCTAAGGGCTACCCGGGTCCATCTCATTCCATTGAGGTTGTTGGTGGTGGTGTCAGTTTGCTGTGGAATCTTGATCATCTGGGGATCTCCTGATCCCTCTTGGTCTCCCAGGAGTGGCTTTGGGTGTCCTCAGGTGATGGGTATCTTGGGAGGCCGCCTTTGAGATTCAAAGCATCACAGATCATATTACTGAAAGAAATATTCTAATTGGGGTAAATATGCTCAGGCAAGTCCATTCAACTGCTGCAACAGAAGACCTTTAAATTTTCCTCAGCAGTGGTGAACACCCCTCCAGATGGATCTAAAAAACTGAACCCACCCTCCACATGAACCAGATACATGATCTATGTCAAGTAAGGCAAATGGGCACTTCTCATCTTGGTGTAGATGTACCCTTTAACAAATCCACTATACCACAACTAAACAAGAAATGTAAAGCTAGGCTAAATGCTCTCAAAGCTGTTGCTGGCTACAATCCCAACTATGGTGCAAATGTGAGAATCGTGAGAATGATGTACATGCCGCTATGACATTGGTCCCTTAAATGATTATATGCTGCTCCATTATGATATTAGCTAGAGAAAGTTCTCTCCGACCCTTGGAGTTAATGCAAAATGAAGCTCTCAGGATTATTCTTGGCTGTCCCAGATCTACAAAAGTTCTTAACATGAGGAAGGAGCTTGGTATTTCTAGTATCAGAGATAGGATTGTGAAATTAACACTGTACTCGGTTTAGATGTGAGAAAACGAACCAGACATGTCACCGTGAATCGTACCAAGTGTCCTGAGGTAAATACACACAGTCTAAATGGATTGTGAAAAACGTGCAATTGCATTAAGTTTTTTAACCTGCATGATCTGTATCACTGTAGGCAACAAGAGCATTTCACCTCCATGGAAGATGTGTTCATTTAATAATCACATTCCTACAAGTCCCCTCCAAGAAGCTCATTGCTAGTTATCCCTTCCCTTAAATCTTCTGTTAGAGCAACTGTGAAGAAGAAATTTCTCACCTGCTGGTAGTAGGAACCAAGTTATCACAAGTTATATACACTAGATGGATTAAAACAGGTGTCTTTGGCAGGGGCTTGATTGCTCTTGTTGCCACCTCCCTAGTTTAAGAACGTAATAAATTTGTTGAGTTAGGCATAAGATTTATCAACTGGGCTTCTACACTGCAAACTGAATTGTTTGCAATCCTAATGGCGCTAAGCTTACCATTTGACATGAGCTTGACTCTATCATCATTACTGATTCTAGTCATCATTGAAGGCTCTTGGCTCATTATAATGACTCCAACAACATGCTCATGGGGAGGGAAGCAGGTAGAGATACTCAAAAATTAGGGACAAAGGAAATTAATGTACAATTGCTATGGATCCCATCACACATTGGATTACTCCTTCAGGATAAAGTTGATATGTTAGCCAGAAGAGTATCGAGAAGGAGAATGGAAGAATATAACTTTGGTATAACTGTGTCTAGCATTGGAATAATATTAGGAGAGAAGTTAATAATGAAAATGATTGTTATTATAGGAATGCACGTTTGAAGCCTGAGTAATCTTAACCCACTATGATAGCATGAACATAGATAAGGGTATGTTTTTGGAGCAACTTGCAATGTGATCAGATGATGATGTTTGTAGTGGCCAGGCTTAGGCTTGGGGTACAAAGTATTGTGGCAGTTTGGGGCGACAACAGATGTGATCAAACTAAATGTAAATTTTGTGATTCTTTTTAGGCATATGGTCACTCTCTGAACACTATGTGCTTACTTTGTCACCTATTGAGGAATTACAGAGGACAGACAGTATAATAACCTATGTGACATGTCAGATATTTATTAATGAAATAATGATACCAGATATACTATGCAAATTCCTAAATTTGCTTGTAACAGATAAGTGAACTATAGATATGTAGATATAAATCCATATGTTATTTCCAGTACCCTTTGGGGCCTAGTTCCTAGGCCTTTTGTGTATTCCATATGCTCTTGCGCTACTCCACCAGGATGGATATGGGGTGCACAATAAACTAAGCCACTTCGGTGGCAAAAAAAAATCTAAAAAATCTAATCTTCTGCTCCATGGAATATTTCCCCTATCCAAACTACCATTCCTCCATCCTCCAATTATTTCTTAATTCTCAACTAAAAGCTTCACCTTACCTGGAGAATACCTGGAGAGGGTTTGGGGGTCAACCCCCCCCCCCCATCGCCCCCAAGCCCAGTCTGAGACCAGGCTTCATGGTGGGAGCTGGATCTGATCAACCAGGCTGTTATTGCTCACTGATGCAAGCTGATGTACGGAACCCACAGGCCTGGTAGGTAGGCACTGATTTTAGGTGCTGTCCAGTGCCTTGAGATGCCAGGGGTTCTATTGGTAACTCCCCCTATCCTGATGTATGTGGGAGGCAATTGAAGTCTTGGGCCCTGGATGCTATTTGTGTTATCTTCCATGTTACTCATGGCGCATCTCTTGCTGAGGACTTTTGCTTTCATATGGAGTGATTTTCGTGTGCAGTAGGTTTGGTTTACCAATCCCTCCAGGACCTTCAAGTGTTATTATCTTGTATTTCTCTCACCTGTGTTTGAGGGGAATGCAGATCAAGAACCTTCAAAACCGTTACCTGTATTTAGGTGCCTTATCACACTTTGTGTGCATGAATTTTCTTTGCTCACTCTCCAGGTCTGCAATGTCGCCAGCCTTGATGGGGGGCCATTAGTGTACAGCAGTATTCAGCCTTGGTGCGGCTTGTATTGAACGAGATCATCACAGGCTTGGCATCCTAGTTTTGAAGGTTCTCATTATCCATCTACATTTCCTAGCAGATGAGCAAATACATTGTTGTGGTCTTCTGATGGTGAGATCCTCTGTTATTATGACGCCCAGGTCCCTTTACACAGGTTTATGTTATATTATGCGGAAACAGTCGGACATGTAGGCTGTGCCAGGTCTATGACCATATGGTGGCAAATGTCATCAAAGGCAGGGACGGAGGGAACAGGCGCCAACAATGGTGGATAGACAGCTGGGTCCTTGGCACTGGGACAGGTGAAGCTGCAAGACAGGATCTGGAAAGTTGGAGTGAAGAAGGAGGACAGCGCGGAGTCGGAGATGGGAGCGTGCACCCGTTACTGTGGGACTGTGGTACTGAAGCACCATTCTATGGATGTGATTGTTGACAGAAGTGGACTTACAACAGGATGGTCTGTTGGACGAGGTTTGAAGACTTCTTGGGGGAGGTGGAAGACGGAAGGAAGGGGAGAAGGAGGGAGGGCATTGGAGGGGTAGCAGCTGTACAGGAGTGTGAGGACACCTTGTGCAACGAGAGTAGCGCACATGGTGGTGTGAGGTTGCATCAGGAAGGAACATGGAATGCTGAGGCAACGTGTGGAAAAAGGTGGCACAAGTAGCAAGTCAGCTGGGACTATTGATATTGAGATGTCTTACGCCAGGGCAGTGTCTGGAAAGAAACCTTGGAAGAATGTGCTAGATCTCCCGGGGAATGGTGCGATCGGTCTCTGTGGTGCTGCAAGGGTCAACAGGAAAAGAAGGGGAGCATCGGAGTTGGATTGACCAAGTGATAACATGGCTATAGTCAACAGCCAAGTCTTTCACGCAACCTTCTAACAAACGGCAGGGAAGCGCCTTTATGGTAATAATTCTAGGTGGTCACTATATATGTAATGCTGAGAGCTGCTAGTAAGAGCGTGTGGATGGGAAGGTTCTTTGAGGAGATTTTGATGTGGTTTATGATGTTTATACACAGGAGCAAATTACATGTTTGGATGTGCAGTTGCATTAGAAGGGATATAAGTTACATAATGACGTGGATCGGTGAGGTTTTTTAAAAGGAGGGGGTTGCGTGAGCTGCGAAGGAAAACACCAGTCACCTTGCGTGTGCTTGGGTGGGAGGAGGAGGGTGGCCAGGGTGGGGGTGGAGGGGGGTGCGGTAGGAGGGAGAGTGGGGTGAGTGAAGGGTTGTTTTATAGGAGTATAACATGTCGGCGGATGAAATGCAACGTTAAGGGTAACTTTCGTGAGGGGATGTTTTGCTTTTTTATTGAAGGGGTTTTGCTTTGAGTTACTGTGATGGGAGGAGATTGGAATGTGTCATACGATAGGGTGATGTCAGGAAAACGAGGAGGGAGGCGGTAGGTGTGTGTTGGTGTTTTTATGGCTCAAAGTGTTGGGGGGGTAGGGGGATGTGGAGTTTTAGATTTAGTGGGGAGCGGTGGTTGCGAAGGGTTGAGTATACATTTGTATGAAGGGGTTATGTGCATGACTGGTGAGGCTCTATGCTACGGATGGCATATGCGTTTCAGGGAGTTTGGACCTTCGATGTGGGGTTTCTGACCACAGTCTGCGATAGTGCAGAGTCTTGACTGGGAGGGTAGTAGAATGGTTAGTACACATGGTTATTGGGGGAAATTACAAAAAATGTCCGAGGATTTAGTGAATTGGAGGGGTGGTTTGATAATGTGTGAGGCTTTTGGGGATTGGTGGCACTAGTTTATGGGTATCAAGGGGAATGGGGTCATGTTCCCCTCTGTCTTGGAATGGTAGGGAGAAGCGAGCTAAGCCGGAGGGGTATTGCTGGATTCTTTAAAAATAGGGGACATGAAGAAGGGCCAGATCGGAGGTATGGGTTAAGAATTATTTGGAATATCAGCTGAACGATGTTATGAGGAGGAGTGGGGGATGGCAGTATGGACGTGGTAGCAACTTTCGAGGTAGACTGAGAGATACTGATGACGTTTTGATCCGTGCATTATGGGGGCAGAATTGGAGGCTGGTATTGTGGGGGGATAAACCGTCAGGAAGTGTATTTAAGAAACGTTTTAGCGGTCAAGGCAGAAGAGTCTCAACTATTTTGCAATTAGATGTGAGCGAGGATATGTGAGGATCTATAAGGGTCAGGTGCCTTAATACCTACAGATGGATGAGTTAATTATGCTGATTTCTAAGTTTCGAGAGAAAGGGTGCAAAGGGGGGGGGGGAGAGGGAGGGCGATGCTTTTGAGGAAGTGTTGGAGGGGGGGTGCTGGGTTAGGCGAAAGAGGTGGAGGGGATGAGATGGGAGGATGATTTAGATGTGGGGGAAGTGGAGGAGCAGTGTTTAAACAGGAGTACTGGAAATGCACTGGACTGGGCATCGATGGGGATTTCAAATTGATTTTTACAGAGTTCATTGGGAGCATTATTAGACTTGTCTGGTGCGAGGTCAAGAATGTATGCTGTGGTGCAGGGCAAGCAAGTTCAGACTAAAACGTCTGGAGTGTTTGTGGTGGTTTGCAAAAAGCATGTGGGGAGTGTTTTTAAGTGCATAAGGAGCTATTTCACTATGTGTTCTGACTAAAGATTTTTGCTAGATATTATGTTAATAGAATGAAGAAGGTAATTGGTGGGGTCATGTACATAGTGGTCAGATGACTATCCGGGATGAAGTATGAGAGTGTGGCTATGGGTGCATAAGGGACTTTTTGGAGGGTTGGCAAGGGGGGAGAGACTTTTGGGATTGATTGGAAAGAATGCTTATGACTTTGTGAATAGAAAATTTTTTATTTCTGATGGCTTGTTTGTTGCATCTGAGGGTTTGGACGGGGAGTGGCGCGGGGGGTGATGTGCTAATACTCATCGGCTATGGTCAGGGTCCAAGTTATGACAGATAGGGAAGGCTTGTTGAAATGGAGAGGGGATCGGCAGGGGTGCCACTCTTTCTCAAATTCTGATTTGCGTGATTGCAACATCCGTTCTATGCGCTCGTTGAGGAAGGTGGGAGCATTAAATGGGGAGAGGGAAGGGAGCGTAGGCATTGTGAGGTGTGGCATGAATACCCACTATCCTGATAGAAGGGTGTGAGGATTGCATATGGTGGGGAGGGTGTTGGGGAGTTTTGGGGAGGCGTCTCTGGCATGAGACGTAATTAGGGCGAAATGTGTTTATGGAGTTGGGTGCTTTGGAGGGGGGGCTTGGGGTTGGAGTTTGGGCGGGCCAGAGGGTGGATAATTTGATGATTTGTGGAGGGGTTTTATACATGCATGAATGCGAGGAGGCTAGGCCAGGTAAATCAGAGAGGGTAGTGGAGAAGTATGTGAGTAGATTAAGAGGGTTTGCGGAGGGGAGATGTCACCTTACAGCAGAGGGCGGTAATAGTTAATTTGCTCGCGTTTACAGTAAGTTTGGGGTATAGCGGAAGTGGATCCTTTGAGAAACACAAGGATGACAAGAAAAGACAAGAGACGAGATATACGTTCATGGTTTGGGTTTTGGGTGAGGGCATGGCTGAGCAAGAACGTGGTGATGTAGAATATGCGCCACGAGGGGGAGTGGGTTTTTGCTTTGGGGCCGAGGGTGAAAGCCAATATATGTAAAACAGTCATTCGTAGGGCAGGAGGGGAAAAGAGGGGTTGAGTGGGGGAGGGTGATGGGGGATGTGCGGGAGATGGTGGGGGGTAAAGAGTTAATTGAGTGTGAAGATCATGTGAGGGTTTTGTTATTGGTTAAGATGTTGAGCAACTTAAAAGTGGGGCTTTTGGTATTATTGAGTGGAGGACAGAAATCCTGCAGGGCGTATCGAGTTTGTCCATGTATGATTTGGGGGACGATAGGGTGACTTCCGGTGGGTAAGGGTAATGCCTAGGTATGTGAGTTGGGATACAGATTATGGATGGGGATCCTAGCTCAAAAGCAGTTTGAGTTTAATGGGTTTGGTGGAGGGAAACCGTCCTTCAGTCCAGTGTGGTGAGCTGGAAACGGTATCTCATGCGGTTTATTTTTGTGAATAATTGAGGGAGCGGTACATGATTCCTGTGGTTGGCGGGGATTTTTTGTCTGATAGGTGGGGGTAATCTAGAGACCCTGCGAGCCTTTTACATTAGGGTAAAAGGGGTATCAAGGGAGGTAAAAAGGGCGATTATGTATGTGGGTAGTGGATTATATGTAAATATTTCTGTGGAATGAGGAGATGCTGGGGGTTAGAATTCGAATTAAGCAATTGCAGAGGTTTATATATACAGGAATGGCTGGTAGGAACAAACTTATCTATGGGAGTCTGTGGGGTAGCTTGTTTTCAGAGAACTACAGAGAGCTTACAGTTCAGTTGATACTGTCAACTTGGTACATGATTAACCATGTAGGGGACTGGTTTTCTTTGGTAGTTGGGTTTTCAAGGGTTTTCAGGGTGGGTGGCGTTGTATGGGAATGGTTTTAGCGATTGACATGGGTGGATGGTATGAAGTGTAACGGATTTGGTTGGGTGGAAACATAGTCTGATTCAGTTGCTGATGCAGGGATATGGAACAAGTAAAACTGTGGATGCAGTGTGAATAGTTTTGGGTCATGGAGGTGAATGTGTGTAATGTAGAGTGTATGTGTGTAAAAGTAATGTTCTTTTAAGATAGGAAAGTACTGGGTGTGTGGCGTAATTATGAGGAAATCCAAGATGATCATGTCAGGTAAATGGTGTCTCAGGATAATTTATCTTTTGGCTTAGATCATAATATAACAGATGAAGGCAATTTAGTGTCTTTAAAAAAATTTCATGTTCCAGTAAATTTTTTGTTTTTTAGGGAAAAATAATTTTGTAATTACTTTTGGAGTGGTGAAACACTACTGTGTCAAATATAGTAATGTAACATGATAGACGACAGTAAAAGTTTGTATACTATGCACATAAATTTTACGAATTCAAAAAGGTGTTGTGTTGTTTCTGTGTACAAACTTTTATAGATATTATTTAATTTTGTTTTCACATAGCTCGTTTTTTAACTGTTTATGTAATGGTACAAAGTTTAGTTGTTGCTGCAGGGATGGCACAAGAACACCTGGGTGTTCAAGTGTGAATGGCTCTGGGTATGGAGGTACATGTATATAAATGTAGTGTGTGGTGTGTGAATGTATTGGTAATCCCCCTTATGTATGCTGGGAGGCAGTTGAACAGTCTCGAGCCCCTGACACTTATTGTATTGTCTCTTAACGTGCTAGTGACACTCCTGCTTTTCATTGGGGGATGTTGCATCATCTGCCAAGTCTTTTGCTTTCATTGTGAGTGATTTTCGTGTATATAATCAGGTGTATATAATAATGTATCTCTCCTGCCTGTGTTCCAGGGAATACAGGTTCAGGAACTTCAAGTGCTCCCAGTAATTGAAGTGTTTTATCTCTGTTATGCACGCCATGAAGGTTCTCTGTACATTTTCTAGGTCAGCAATTTCACCTGCCTTGAAAGGTGCTGTTAGTGTGCAGCAATATTCCAGCCTAGATAGAAAAAGTGACCTGAAGAGTGTCATCATGGGCTTGGCATCCCTAGTTTTGAAGGTTCTCATTATCCATCCTGTCATTTTTCTAGCAGATGCAATTGATACAATATTATGGTCCTTGAAGGTGAGATCCTCTGACATGATCACTCCCAGGTCTTTGACGTTGGTTTTTCGCTCTATTTTGTGGCTGGAATTTGTTTTGTACTCTGATGAAGTTTTAATTTCCTAGCGTTTGCCATATCTGAGTTATTGAAATTTCTCATCGTTGAACTTCATATTGTTTTCTGCAGCCCATTGAAAGATTTGGTTGATGTCCACCTGGAGCCTTGCAGTGTCTGCAATGGAAGACACTGTCATGCAGATTCGGGTGATATCTGCAAAGGAAGACACGGTGCTGTGGCTGACTTCCTTGTCTATGTAAGATATGAGGATGAGGAACAAGATGGAGCGAGTACTGTGCCTTGTGGAACAGAGCTTTTCACCGTAGCTGCCTCAGACTTTACTCTGTTGACTACTACTCTTTGTGTTCTGTTTGTGAGGAAATTATTGATCCATCTACCAACTTTTCCTGTTATTCCCTTAGCACGCATTTTGTGTGCTATTACACCATGGTCACACTTGTTGAAGGCTTTTGCAAAGTCTGTATATATTACATCTGCATTCTTTTTGTCTTCTAGTGCATCTAGGGCCTTGTCATAGTGATCCAATAGTTGAGACAGACAGGAGCGGCCTGTTCTAAACCCATGTTGCCCTGGGTTGTGTAGTTTATGGGTTTCTAGATGGGTAGCGATCTTGCTTCTTAGGACCCTTTCAAAGATTTTTATGATATGGGATGTTAGTACTATCGGTCTGTAGTTCTTTGCTATTGCTTTACTGCCCCCTTTGTGGAGTGGGGCTATGTCTGTTGTTTTTAGTAACTGTGGGACGACCCCCGTGTCCATGCTCCCTCTCCATAGGATGGTAAAAGCTCATGATAGGGGCTTCTTGCAGTTCTTGATGAACACGAAGTTCCATGAGTCTGGCCCTGGGGCAGAGTGCATGGCATGTTATTTATCGCCTGTTCAAAGTCAATTAGCGTCAGGATAACATCAGATAGGCTTGTGCTAACCAAATTCTGTCGCTCTCTCATAAAAAATTCATTTTGATCTTCGACTCTCAGTCTGGTTAGTGGCTTGCTAAAAACTGAGTCATATTGGGACTTGAGTAGCTCACTCATTTTCTTACTGTCATCTGTGTAGGACCCATCTTGTTTAAGTAGGGGCCCAATACTGGACGTTGTTCTCAACTTTGATTTCACATAGGAAAAGAAATACTTTGGGTTTCTTTCGATTTCATTTATGGCTTTTAGTTCTTCCCGCGATTCCTGACTCCTATAAGATTCCTTTAGCTTAAGTTCGATGTTTGCTATTTCTCTGATCAGTGACTCCTACGCATTTCAGAATTAATTTTTCAAAGATTTTAGAGAGAAGAGGTAAGTTAGATATTGGCCTATAGTTTTTCAGGTCTGTTTGATCTCCACCTTTATGTATTGGGGTGACTCGCTGTTTTGAGAACTGTAGGGAAGGTAGAGGATTCGATGGATTTCTTAAAGAGTGTTGCAATGATTGGTGACAGCACTTGAGACGCTTTTTTGTATGTAAAGGGTGATAAGGTATTTAAATCTCCTGCCTTGTTCTTTAGTGTGTTGGTTATTATTGTTATTATTATAATCAAGGGGAAGCGCTAAACCCGTAGGATTATACAGCGCCTGGGGGGGAATGTGGAAGGCATTCAGGCTTAATTCGGGGAACTGGAGCACAGATCCAATTCCCTAAATCAAGAGCCCCTCACCAACATCAAGGAACCTTCCCTGAGGGGAGTGTGTTGGTAATAAGTGAGACTTCTTTTGGGTTAGTCGGAGCTAGGAACAGTGTGTTCGGGTAGTTGCCAGTGAGGTAGTCATTGGGTGGGGTATCTGTGCTTGGGATTTTGCTTGCTAAGTTTTTTCCTATGGCGGAGAAGAAAACATTGAGACTGTTTGCTGTTTTTTTT
>NC_069429.1:39400424-39416367 GCF_026875155.1 Cherax quadricarinatus | reverse complement strand
GAAAAGGGGGGAGAAGTGAGAGAAAAGATTGCTGCATGGGTTGTGTAAAATAAGAAGGGGCAGAAGGAGGCACACCAGTGTCCATTGAGGGTTTTGTCTCTGCAATATAGTGTCAAGTGTCTCAGTGGACAAGGAAGATGCCAGTGCCATGAGTTTAGAGACAGGTGAGGTAGAGCAAGTAGGGATCAGGGAGACTATGGAGGGAACCAAAGAGGTCTGAGAGGGGAGGGGAGTATGATGGAGAAATGCACCAACAAGGAGAGAAAAGTCCTTCAGTGGAACAGGAAAGGAAGGAGGGATGGGGAAGAAGTCTGGGGGGAACAGGAGAAGTGACCACACAAATGGGGATTGAACCTCCACCTTTGAGTGAGAGTTAGAAAGGGGGTGAGAACTTGGCACTGAGGCCAAAAAAGGAATCTGTTGGGGAATTGTAGGCACTGGAGAAATGCAAAGAGACTTGGGCTTAAAAGACAGGTTTGGCTTAAGAGACAGGTTCAGCTTCACAGGTGAAAGGTTCAGCTTCACAGGTGATAGGTTCAGCTTCAGAGGTGATAGGTTCAGCTTCAGAGGTGATAGGTTCATTATTATTATTATATTATAATAAAAAAGAAGCGCTAAGCCACAAGGGCTATACAGCGCTGCAGGGTACGGAAGGAAGCAAGGGAATTGGATGGCAGAAGGGAGGGGGGATGATCAGCAGGTTACAGAAAACAGCGGGGCAGGGGATAGTACGGGGGTAGAGGGTAGCAAGAGATTCAAGTAGAAAGGGCTGAAGGTATCAGAATTTGTGAAGTAAGTCAGTCGTTGTCAAAAAGTCAATGAGAGAGTCCGGATGAAAGGTGGGTCCATCAGCGAGAAGGGAAGGTAAAGAGAGAGCAGCGGGGCGAAGACGACGACAGAGGTAAATTCTGCGTGCTCGTTGATAAAGTGGGCAGTCCAACAGAATGTGGCTGACTGATAATGGAGCTTGGCAATTCTCACAGAGAGGAGCAAGACGCCTCTCCATGAGATATCCATGAGTAAGACGAGTATGGCCAATGCGAAGACGGGAGAGAGTGTAGTCTCCCAACCTCGACACTGGTGATAAGAAGACGGCCAGTAACTTAACTCGGTTTAATAGACTGAAGTTTGTTGCCAGCATAGTAGACCAACGTTGTTGCCAACGGGTGTGAAGGTGGGAAGATATTACAGCAAAACAGTCCGTACATGGAATACCTCTATAAGAAACTGGTAGGTCATGTACTGCTGACCGCACAGCAGTGTCTGCTGTTCATTGCCCTGTACGTCAACATGACCAGGGACGCAACAAAAAACAATATCTTTATGCTTAGTAAAGATGCGGCGTAGCCAAAGTTGGATACGGAGGACTAAGGGGTGAGGTGTATCAAATTTTTGTATAGCCTGTAAAGCACTAAGGGAGTCTGAGACAACACAAATGATGACACAGGCATAGATGCAATATGGATAAGTGCTGTAAGGATGGCATATAATTCAGCAGTAAAAATACTAGCTGAGATAGTAAATGCCTTGTACGACGCTGTCCGGAAACACTGCTGCGAATCCTACGCCGTCAGAAGACTTAGAGCCATCTGTGTACACAGCAATGGCATGAGAATGAGAGTGAAAGTGGTCAAGAAAAAGAGAGCGGGAAGCGACCGTAGACAGTTGGGCTTTCGAGCAAGGGAGGGAGAAAGACAGACTCGAACAGTTGGAACTTCCCAGGGGGGTAGGGAAAGTGAGATGCTACATGTACATAGAAAGGTGGTAGTTGAAGAGAAAGACAAGAGCGAATGAAGGCAAAGAGAGAAGGACGGAGTAAGCAGGGGCGGCGAAACAAATAAGAATGTCTACTAATATCAGTGACCATTCTATAATGGAAGGATTGCGGAGATCATTAGAGCGTACATAGTAGCGCAGGCAATGGGCATCACGGCGATCGGATAAGGATGGAACGTTCGCTTCTGCATAGAGGCTTTCGACAGGGGAAGAGCGAAAAGCACCAAGGCTAAACGTAATCCTTGGTGATGAATGGGGTTAAGGCTAGAGAGAGTAGCAGGAGATGCTGCTGAATAGATCTGGTCACCATAATCAAGTTTCGATAAAATAAGGGTGGAATGTAGGTGAAGGAGGGTTCGACGATCAGCTCCCCACGAAAGATGAGCAAGGGTTTTAAGAAGGTTCAGCCGGCTGTGACAAGTTGCCTTCAGAGAGGTAATGTGAGGTTTCCAGGATAACCTACGATCAAAGAGGAGGCCCAGAAACTTGACTGTATCACGTTCAGGGATACGGGAGCCATAGAGGTACAAAGGATGATCGGAGATGACAGAGCGTCTAGTGAAAGTGATTGGTGGGTTTTAGTGCTGGAAAATTTAAACCCATGTGTGGTGGCCCAATTGGAAACACGGTCGACTGCATGCTGGAGAGAAACTGTAAGGAGGTGACAGTCAGCGCCTGCACAGGCAATAGCGAAGTCATCAACATAGAGTGATGACCAAATATTTGATGGAAGACTAGAGGCCAAATCATTAATAGCAAGGAGAAAAGTGTTGTGCTCAGAACACATCCCTGGGGGACACCTTCAGCTTGGATAAAGTCCGGGGAGAGCACATTATTAACCGAACACGGAAATGCCTGTCAGTTAAAAAGTTCTTAAGGAAGGATGGTAGATTGCCTCGAAGGCCTAAGGAGTGGGCTTGGGCTAAAATATATACCTCCAAGTTGTGTCATATGCCTTCTCAAGGTCAAAAAATATGGCAATAACTGAGTGGTTATTCGCAAAGGCATTACGAACATACGTATCCAAGCGCAGTAAGGGGTCTATGGTAGAACGTCCCTTACGAAAGCCATACTGACGAGTGGAGAGACTGTTGTGTGTCTCTAAATACCACACTAAACGTCTATTTACTAGACGTTCCATTACTTTGCAAACTGCAACTGGTAAGAGCAATGGGACGATAGTGGGAGGTTTCATGTCCCGTAGTGCCTGGTTTGCGGAAAGGGAGAACAATGGCGGATTTCCACAGCTGTGGAGAACTCCTTGTGACCAAATAAGATTGTAAAGGCGTAATAGGACTGCAAGGGCTGACTGATGTAAATGTTGTAGCATACGAATATGAATGTCGTCGGGCCCAGCTGCCGATGATCGACAAGCTGAGAGTGTTGCCTCCAGTTCTTGAAGTGTTAAAAGGCACATTATACTGTTCTTCTCTGAGAGAAGAAAAGTCCAAGGGTGCTAACTCTCTGGCAGACTTTGAGGAAAGAAATGAGGGGCATAGATGGAGTCCCTGAGAAATACGGACCAGATGATTGCCAATTTCATTGGCAACATCTAGTGGGTTTGCTATATCAACACCGGCAACCCGCAGAACAGGAGCCGGGTCAGGAGAATATTTACCACTCAGTTTTCGTACTTTTCTCCAGACTGCACTCATAGAGGAAGCAGAGGTGATGGTGGAGACATAATCTCGCCAGCAAGTGAGTTTAGCGTCACGGATGACATGGCGAGCGATCGCACGCTTCTGTTTAAAATCAAGGAGTCGCTCTGTGATTCTATTGTACCGGTACCTGCCCCATGCAGCGCGTTTCAAACGTACTGCACGAGCACAAGCAGGAGACCACCAAGGCACGCATTTCTGAGAATGCCTGCCCGAAGTTTGGGGTATAGAATGAGAAGCTGCGGTGAAAACGGAGGACGAGAAGAGGGTGTAAAAGCTCATCGATGGAGGACGAAGAAGGAACCTCTTTAAAAACAGTCAGGTGTGAGTAAAGGTTCCAATTTGCCGATTAAATTGCCAGCGTGGGGTGCGAGAGGTGGCGAATATGAAGGGGAAGTAAGAATGATTGGGAAATGATCACTGTCATGTAAGTCCGGGAGAACAGACCAAGTGAAGTCTAATGCGGCGGAGGAAGAGCAAATGAGAGATTGATGCAAGAGAGAGTATGAGTCCGAGGATCAAAATGGGTGTGAGTACCTGTATTTAAAACATGGAGAGGGTGGGTGGCAAGAAAAGCCTCTAACTGAATTCCACGGGAATCACAGTGAGACCCCCCCCAGAGGAAATGGTGGGCATTAAAATCACCAAGTAACAGAATCGGTGGCGGTAATGACGAAACAGGAAGGCAAAATCCGGAATAGATAATGCCCGAGAAGGGAGAGAGATATAAAGAACAGAGCATATACACCTATGTAAGTGGATACCGGCTGCTGTGTAATGCAGCGAAGTATGAACAAATAGCTGATGGTACGGAATATCAGTGCGGAGAAGAAGGGCACTTTCATTTAAAGGTCCCATCAGAAAAGGATCTGAAGAATACAATAAATTATAGCCTGAGATGTGAGAAATAACAGCAGAGTGTAATTTTGGTTCCTGTAAGCAAACACCAACAGGGGCAAACTGGGAGAGTAACATCTGAAGCTCACCCCGATTACCCCTGAGGCCGCGTATATTCCACTGTAAAAAGGCCATGATTGGCAATGATAAAGATACTTGAAATCCGCAGGTAAGGGTTCCTACGGACTAGAAGGGTTAGAAAAGTCCACATGCGGGGCAGTGGAAAATGTTCAAGCAGCGAAGGAACGGTGCGCTGTGAGAAAGGAGTTGCGCAGATGGAGCAGAGGAGAGAGAAAGAGCGGAAGGTGGATCAGTGTCCATTGATGGTTTGGTCTCTGCAATATATTCAGAGATTGCTTCAAGTGTTTCGGAATTCAGAGATGTCGTATGGGAGACATATTGGGAATTGGTAGGGGGAGGATGAGTAAAGATTGGAACTGTATTGGACTGTACCAAGGTAGGGGGGGGCGAAAGGGTGGAGGGAACTGGAGAAGCGTGGCAGGGGACAGAAGAGACAGGAACTGGGAGGTGGCAGAAGAGGAAGAAACTTGGGAGGGAACAGGGGAGGAAGGTACATTACGAGGAGGAGGGTGAACCTCTGCACTTGTAACTGAGCCAGTGAGAGGGGAAGAACTAGGGACAGAGTCAGGGAGGGTAAAAGGAGGAGGTGGAAGATGGGTAGGAGGTGTTACCAGACCTTTTTTTGACTTTTGAGAAGTAGAGGGACGATTGGGAAGAGGTGTCGTACGAGGTCTCGTCGACACTGAGGCTTGTAAGAGAGAACTCGAAGAAGCGAGATTAGACTGAGGCGTTGAAGTAGGGACGTCTGAGCCGAGGACAGCAAAAGGATTAGATACAGGAGTGATTATGGGAGAGGTAACCACAGAGGTGGGTGTGAGAAGATGGGATACCAGAAGTGGGGGGACGTTTGAACACGGGAATAAGAAACACGTGGGAGTCTCCCTTGGAGGCGGAGATGAGAAACTGCCATGGCATAAGGGAGACCTTCTGTCTCTTTGAGGTAACGGATATTCCCGCTCGTTTAAATAGACCTGACAACGGCGAGAGTACGAAGGGTGAGCCTCATGACAGTTAAGGCAAGAGGGAGATTCGATTGCAAGACGTATTAGAATGGTCATCGGCACCACAGACTGGGCATTCGGCGATAGATCTGCAATATTTCGCTGGATGGCCAAATCGCCAGCAATTTCTACACTGTTGTGGTGTAGGGATCACCTTTCGAACTTGTAACCGATGTCCTGCTATATAAACTGAGGATGGGAGTTCTCGGCTGTCAAAAGTTAAACGAGCCACATTGCTAGGGTATCGTCTCCGCCCACGGGCAGGAAGAACGTAAGTGTCTACCTTGAGGATTGGGAGATCTTGGAGTCCAGCTGTTCTAGATGTTGGTGCCACATGTCTGGGAAAATTTTGTTGAACTATGGTATGGGGCAGAATGACGGTATACCACTACAAGAATTGAGGGAATGATGTTTTTCAAGGGTGACAGGAACAGTATCTATATGGGAAAGACGAGAGAGCTCACGAGCCTGGGTAGCATTCTGTACGGTAATGATGCGCGTACCGCTCTTAAGAGCATGAAAAGAAATATCTTTACCAACATGGCGTAGAAGTGCCTTGCCATACTATGGTCAGAAAGATAGGCAGTAGAGGAAGTTGGTCGTAAAGTGAAGAATTTAGTCACTGTTCAGTCTGAAACTGAGCGTGGAAAGGTAGTGAAGGACGTGTCGATCGTTTCTGAGAAGAACGAGAAGGTGAAGGTGGAGAAGTATCATCAGCAGGTAATTGTCGTTGACGTTTAGGCGTGGGACCAGAGTTGGTCCGACGTGAACGGGTCGGCGTTTGAAAATTGCCGCACGTAGAGGGAGAGGCCGGAAGCTAGTCAGAGGAGAGCGAAGGTCTGATAAATCGAAGGAGTCAGTCGAGGCCTCAGTACCTGAAGCGGGTGAGGAAACAGCACCGGCAATAGGTACAGAGGCATGAGGAATGTCTGAAGAGTGGTCCAAAGACGAGGCGGGGTCAGAACGGGGTGCGGTATCAAGAAGGGGCCCGGGGGTACCAGGTTCATGGACTAGGGCTGCCATGGTTAGGTTACTTCTTTCTTTTTGTTTTTAAGAAAAAAAAAGAAAGAAGAAAAGAAAATAAAAATAAAAAAAAGAAAAAAAAGGGGGGACCGGGGAGGGATAGTTCCTAGGAAGAATGAAAGGGCCAGAAATCTCCCTCGGCGCCCAAGAGGACCTCAGCACCGCAAGTAGCGCAGATGCAGCATGGAACCCGTGCCATACCCTACCATCATGCTAGTAAACTAACAATCTGGGATAGCAACTCACATCTGCCGAGCTACCTCGGTGGACAAAAGAGAGGGCGGCCGGATATCCGCCACAAAGCATACCTCCTTCGGCCACCACCCCCGGAATCCGAAAGGTGGCTTCCAGAGATACACTCGTCGCCCGAAAGACACCCAAAGCTACTCCGGGATACCGGAGAGGGATCGGGACATCCCCAGGCGATCCATATTCCACGGCAAACTACGCCACCGCTAAGAACCTCAACGGAATGGGATGGACCCGGTATCCTTTCTCCTACCCAGGAACTAGCGCGCCTGTGGGAGAAATCCAAAGGACAAAAAGAGGAAGGGCAAAGGGAGGAGTGGGGAGGAGGAGGAGGAAAGGAAAAAGGGGAGGATGGGGAGGATGGGATAGGGGAGGGGAGATTGGGGGGTAATTAGGTTCGGTCTGAGGAAGAAGACCGATAGGTCTAATTCCTCAGACCAAGAGCCTCTTCACCACGCCAAGGAGCCCCCCTTGAAGAGGGGTGATAGGTTCAGCTTCACAGATAATAGGCTCCAAGAAGAAGCAGGTGTGTGAGGGCTTGCAGACTGAGGAACTAGAGGGAAAGAAGATGAAGAAGAGGTAAGGAGGGGGGTTTCAGAAGATAAAAACCAGAAAAGAATTAGAGAGGGGGTGACCCCATGTGACACAGCACCAGAAAAGCTGGTAGGCAGTGTGCTACAGAAAAATATTATATAAAATAATGCTCCATAGTTCTGGGATTGAACTGAAACCAAACGTGTACTATTATTCCTGGTCAGTTAGTGTGGCCAGAAAAGGAGTAGATGAGGAGCTTGCAGTAGGTTACCCACAGCAGAGGAAGCAAAATGTAGCAGTGTGAGTATGTGGTGTTGGGTGGGTTTTTTGAGTGTATACCATAGGTGTCTTTGCCTGCTGGTAACTAGTCTACCAGGCAGAAGTGAAGGGGGGAGGGAGGTGTCATGGAGCCTCCCTGTTTATAAATGTATATAAATTTTTGTGTCACTAGCCGCAGTGTACTAGTGAGCTAATGTGAACTGAAGTGTGATGGTTTTCTGGAGTAGATTGTAAGTTGCATATAAGTTACTTATTATATTAGGTATATTTTTGTATAGGTGAATTTTTGTATCCTTCCTAACACTATATTAATTATTTGCACTCATACTTCATAATTTGTATGAGTACATGCTGGCCCCAGAGTTGCTGTTTTTTTCAGTGTAATTAAACAGCCATTTAGTAGCCAGGACATTTTATTTAAAAAGGGCAATTTTCTGTGTATTATAAGACCAAAAAAAGTAAAAAGTTAGGACCAGTACTTACCGAGATATAAGACTGTGAAGTCGGCTCTGGATGCTCACATGACGGCAACATCGATTCCTGCCACTTGCAGAAGTGTTGCCGATATACCTTTTTCCTCATTTTTATTTTAATTTATATAATTTTTATGTTCCGATAATTACAATTTACCTAGGTAGTAGGTTGGTAGACAACAACCACCCAGGGACGTACTACCGTCCTCTCAAGTGAGTGTAAAACGAAAGCCTGTAATTGTTTTACATGATGGTAGGATTGCTGGTGTCCTTCTTTCTGTCTCATAAACACGCAAGATTTCAGGTACGTCTTGCTACTTCTACTTACACTTAGGTCACACTACACATACATGTACAAGCATATATATACACACAACCCTCTGGGTTTTCTATTTTCCTTCTAGTTCTTGTTCTTGTTTATTTCCTCTGATCTCCATGGGGAAGTGGAACAAAATTCTTCCTCTGTAAGCCATGCGTGTTGTAAGAGGCGACTAAAATGCCGGATGCAAGGGGCTAGTAGCCCCTTCTCCTGTATACATTACTAAATGTAAAAGGATAAGATAAGATTTTGTTCAGATTTTTAACCCCAGAGGGTTAGCCACCCAGGATAACCCAAGAAAGTCAGTGCGTCATCGAGGACTGTCTAACTTATTTCCATTGGGGTCCTTAATCTTGTCCCCAGGATGTGGACCCACACCAGTCGACTAACACCCAGGTACCTATTTGCTGCTAGGTGAACAGGACAACAGGTGTAAGGAAGCTTGTCGAAGTGTTTCCACCCACCGGGAATCGAACCCGGGCCCTCCGTGTGTGAAGCGGGAGCTTTAGCCACCAGGCCACCAGGAGAAACTTTGTTTTTCCTTTTGGGCCGCCCCACCTCGGTGGGATACAGCCAGTACGTTGAAAGAAGAATTACAATTTACAATATTTCTTGAGATTTCATAACCAATCTTTGTTCTGACACTAATATTAGGTTCTGAAATAGTTTTTAAGTATTCACAATCACACTGACAGGTAAATTTTTTTATGTCCCTTGGTAATTTACTATTGTCTAGAAACACTGTGAAGGCTTACTCAGCCCTGTAACAACTTCAGTCAGTATTCCCAAAGGGCTGGCTCCTCCTCAGGAAAATTAGAATAGAAAAGAAATAAAAATTTCCCCAAAGATAAAAAAACCTTTATTATTTATAAAGCAAACATAAAACAGTGAAACATGAAGGTGTATCCTATTTGAAAAAAAAATGAAATGAAAAAATGACATTTGAATTCAACGAAATATATATATATTTTGATGTGGGGTGTCTGGTGGGGGTTTGGGACACATTCTTTTAGAAGTCATAGCCATTGTGATGATGTGGGGGGGGACACAAGTGTTGGTGACAACCCAACGGTCGTTCTTCACAGATTTCTTAGCCGGAATAATCAGTCCAGATGCCCGGAAAGAGGTTCTTAACCACTGCAATGATGAGGGGTTATGTCCTGCGACTGCATACATATACACAGGTAAGTAGATCCAAAAGGGGATGTTCGGACGTTAGTCCGTCTCCTTCAATGCTTTCATTGGTTGGCAGGTGACCCAATCTGTCATCCAACGGGAAAAGAGAGACAGGTTACCCACTGCTCAAGAAATCACTCTCTATGAAAATAAAATCCCTAAAAGTTTGTGGTGATTTATTAAAACTTTTAAAGAGATATCAAGGCAGAAAGGACTAAGTTAATTATTGGTCCAAAGTGAAGCTTCAACCAATAAGTACACTAGAATATGAGCACGCTTGTACTTACAGTAGTGCTGGGAGCTGTGAGTCGAGTGATTACTGTTTGACCAGAGTCCCACATGTCACCTTTTGGGGGGGGGATAGCGGGAGCTAGACTTACCTACCCTTTAAAAAGCAGCCCGGGAATCAAACTATCACTTTCGGGGTGGGGGGAAAAAGGGGGATAGCAGGAGCTAGACTTCCCCTACCTTAACAATTGAGCCGGCAGTCAAACTATTGTTAGTATTACTCGCTACTCGTATCTGTTGAACTTTTGCATAAAACTCCCCCATTTCCAAAACTTATAGTCAAGTGTATAAGAAGAATAGGCAAGGAAAAAGTTCTAAAAATGTGGAAGTCACGGAAGGCAGCAAGTCTTCTTCTGGATGTCACGAATTAACCAGTCAGAGAAATAATTGGATGAACACTGATACACAATATGGAACTTAAAAGCTTGGAGAGCCAATGTCCACCTCAAAGAGGCAACTATTGGTTTCCTTAAAAGTTTCTAGGTATATCAAAGGTTTGGGGATCCATTTCTAAAATGAATTCTTTTCCCAGTAAATAAAATTTAAAACTTGGAGATACCCACACAAAGGCTAAACATTCCTTTTCCATTGTGGATATCTCGTTTCTGCGGGAAGGAGTTTCGGCTAAGGAAGCATACAGGAAAGGGAGTACCACCATGGTATTGTAGTAACACAGCGCCTAAGCCAGTACTGGGGGCATCAGTTCTTAAACAAAATGTTTTATTAATATCTGGAATCTTAAGTATAGGGTCTTTCGAGAAGATATTTTTAATCTCATTAAACTTTTCCGAGCTACTCGGAAAGTTCAAGAGATTCCTTTACAGACTTTTTAAGGAAGTCAGATAAGATCCCTGTAAGATCAGTAAGGTTCGGGATAAACCATGCATAAAATTTACAGAACCAAGAAAGCTACGCATGAGCTTTTTGGGTTTTAGGAAATTTAAATTCAAATTAAAGCTTTGATCTTACTGGGGAGAGGATGCAAAAGTTATTAGAAAGGATCAATCCAAGATATCTAATCTTGTTATCCCCAAAGGAAGCATTTCTTCAGCTTGGCAGTGAGGCCATGTGAGCATAACCTACGCAAAACTGATGTTAATGTTTGGATATGCTTGCCCCACGTGGATGTCATTACTTAAATGTTATCAAAATAAAAATGAAACATTTGGCATATTACCCAAGACCTTTCTCATTTGCTTACGTAAGTAGCACAGGCAGTTACCAAACTGAAGGGCATAGTTCTAACTGCATCAGTCCTTGGGGGGTAGGAAAAGTGGTGTACTGCTTATAACAAGGATCTAACATTACTTGATGTATGCCTGCACAATATCAATCTCTGAAAAGAAGGAAGAGTCATAAAATTTGTGTAGATCGCTATCTATTAAGGGCATAGGCTCAGTATCACACCGGTTATAGCATTAAGGCCTCTGAAGTCAATAGCAAGTCTATATGAATTATCCTCCTTCTTAACCATGACTACTGGTGAGCAATATGCAGATACTGAAGGTTCAATGATCTTTAGTTTTAATAATTTGTCTACTCTCGGTCAAATGCATCCCTAAGGTGAACGGGAAAACTGGGTTTATAATTTCCATTTGATAGGATTGTCCGTGTAAGTCAATCTTATGGACTACCCTGGAGGTAACACCTGGATTTATCGTAAAGACGTCTGAGAAGTTTCACATTGAAGTAGTTCATGTCTCTTATGGTCATCCAAAGTTTTCATTAATATTAATGTTTGTTGCGCCTGAGTGGTCAAGAGTCCCAAGTCATGTAGTTCTCCATCTTAGTCTACGTTAGAGGCATCAATTACACACACCTTACACTCTTCATTTGTCTTATCAAGTTCGTGTGGGAAAACTAAGTCAAAGTTATTAAGGCAGTTAATCGAATTTCTTTGGTAATATTTCTTAAGGATGTTGATATTATAAAGCTTAGGTTTCCCTTGATTCTATGAGGTAGTCAACTTTCTCACAAATTTTTTAATACTTTACAGTGGACCCCGCATACCGTACGCATTGCTTTGCCGTACAATCCGCATACCCCGGATGCTTTGATTGCTAAAATTTTGCTCGCATACCGCCCAAAAACCCCCTCACTGCCCCTTTGTCCGAGACCGTCCAAAAGTGCGGCCTGAGCCAGCCTCTTTTGTTCCGCGGATGGCATTGTTTACCAGCCAGCCTCCGCGGGGGGAACATCCAAGCATACAATCGGAATATTTCATATTATTACAGTGTTTTCGGTGCTTTATCTGGAAAATAAGTGACCATGGGCCCCAAGAAAGCTTCTAGTTCCAACCCTACTGCAATAAGGGTGAAAATTTTCCAATAGAGATGAAGAAAGAGATCAATATAAGTATGAAAGAGGAGTGCATGTCGCCGACCTGGTCAGGTTGTACAAGAAACCAAATCAACCATCTCTACTTTTGTGGGCAACAGAAGGCAATCAAGGAAGCTGTTCTTGCCAAAGGTTTAACTGTGTTTTCGAAACAGAGATCGCAAGTGATGGAAGATGTTGAGAGATTTCTTATTGGTGTGGATAAATAAAAAACAGCTAGCAGGAGATAGCTTTTTCTCAAGCGTTTCATAAGCGAAAAGGCTAGGAAGTTGCATGAGGATTTAATTAAAAAAGCCTGCAACTAGTGATGATGTGAGTGAATTTAAGGCCAGCAAAGGTTGGTTTGAGAGATTTAAGAGGCGTAGTGGCATACATAGTGTGATAAGGCATGGTGAAGCTGCCGTTCGGCCCACAAAGCAGCTGAAAAATATGTGTAGGAATTCAAGGAGTACATAGACAGTGAAGGACAAACCTGAAACAAGTGTTTAATTGTGATGAAACAGGCCTGTTTTGGAAGAAAATGCCAAGCAGGACCTACATTACTCAGGGGGAAAAAGGGGCACTCCCAGGACATAAGCCTATGAAAGACAGGCTTACTCTGTTGATGTGTTCCAATGCTACTGGTGATTGCAAAGTGAAGCTTTATTAGTGTATCACTCTGAAACTCCCAGCCGTTCAGGCAAAAGAATGTCCTCAAGGAGAATTTGTGTGTGCTGTGGGGGGGGCAAAACAGTAAGGCATGGTACTAGGGACTTTTTCTATGACTGGTTACACCATGCATTTGCCCCCAATGTGAAAGATTACCTAAAATGAAAAGAAATTAGAACTTAAGTGCCTCCTGGTGTTAGACAATGCCCCTGGTCATCCTACAGACGTGGCAGAGCGGACTTTATTGGGGACATTTAAATTCATTAAGGTGAAGTTTTTGCTCCTAATACCAAATCCTCTCCTGCAGCCCCTGGACCAGCAGGTTATTGCAAACTTCAAAAACTGTACACAAAAGCTCTGTTTGAAAGGTGGCTTTGTAGTGACCTCAGAAACTCAACTGACTAAGAGACTTTTGGAGAGATCACTTTAATATTTCCCCAATTGTATAAACCTTATAGGTAAGGCTTGGGAGGGAGTGGACTAAGAAGACCTTGAACTCTGCTTGGAAGAAACTGTGGCCGAATGTGTTTGACAAAAGGGATTTTGAAGGGTTTAGGCTAACCTGAGAGGATTTTTTGCCAGTTGAGGAATCCATTGTGGCATTGGGAAAGTCCTTAGGGTTGGAGGTTAGTGGGGATGATGTGGAAGAGTTGGTGGAGGAGGACAATAAAGGGAACTAACCACTGTGAGCTGATAGATCAACTTCAACAGCAAGAGGCCAGACCTGAGGAAACTGGTTCGAAGGAGGGGAGAGAGAAATTGAAGAAATTGCCTACTACAAAGATTAAGGAAATCTGTGCAAAGGTGGCTTGAAGTGCAAAACCTTCATGGATGAAAATCACCCTCACACAGCTATTGCAAGCCGTGCTGGTGACTAATACATGACAATGTTGTGAAACACTTTAGGGAAGTCATAAAGGAACGAGAGGTACAGGCCACTATGGACAGATATGTTGTGCGAAAGAAGGTCCAGTGACTCTGAAGCTGGTCCTAGTGGCATTAAAAGAAGAAGGGAAGTAACCCCAGAAAAGGATTGAACACCTCAAGTCTTAATGGAAGGGGATTCCCTTCAAAAACACTAACACTCTCTCTCCCCCTCCATCCCATCATTATCACCAGATCTTCAATTAAAAGTAAGTGTCATGTAATTTTTGCATGCCTTTTTCAGTTTGTGTGTATTAAAATTAACCTTTCATGTGGTAAAATTTTTTTTATTCGTACTTTTGGGTGTCTTGCATGGATTAATTTGATTTCCATTATTTCTTATGGGGAAAATTCATTTCGCATACCGAACATTTCGCATAACAGCCAGCCCTCTTGCACGGATTAAGGTTGCTATGCGGGGGTCCATGTATATGGACCTTTCCATGTACTAATATTTATTTGACTTGATAGGCAAAAGTACAAGAACTTCATCCCCTACTTTAAAAACTTCTCTGACTTTTGGAATCAAAAATAGGTTTTGTATTTGGTCCAATGACAAGCTTAAGTTTTTCGAAAACTATGTCAGAGGTCTCCTCAAGTTTGGATCTAAGGTAAAGGGGGAAACTGGTAAGAAGACTCACCTCAGCATTTACTTCCTCATTAGTCCATAAGTCATGAAGGGGGGAAAAATGGACCTCTGGCCTGTTACCATAGAGAAGTTAAAAAGGGTTTGAAAACCCCAAAGAGTCATGGGAAATTCCCCTCATGGCAAACAAAGCACAGGGTAGGTAACGATCCCAAACTCCTTAGGTTTAAGGGAGAAAAATTTTCCCTTTAAAAATTTGGACATGAGAATTGAATGCGGGTGCTCAATCCTCCCATTACAGCTGGGGATGATTGGTGTGGTGGAGAGGCTTCACCCCCAGAAGTGGTAGAGATGTTGCATTAAGTCAGATGTGAATTGGTGTCCCACGGTCAGACAAAATTTCTTAGGGATGCCCACTCTGGAGAAGATGGAAAAAAGGGCTTCACCCACCTCTGTAGTTGTTATGGTCTTTAAGGGAACGGCTTCAGGGAAAATGGAAGCATAATAAACTAATGTTAATTATATCGATGTCCCCCAGATGAAAGTAGTGATAAAGGACCAACGATGTCAAGAGCTACTCTTCCAAACGATACCATAAAGATTGGCATTTTGACCATAGGTACTCGCATAGTTTCCTTGGGGGGATGACAGTTGGCAAACTTTACACGATCTACAATAGGGGAGTGACATTGAGGACATTTCGGGCCAATTAGGTTTCCTTAATTTTATTTATGGTTTTTTCAATGAGAGAAATGTCCCGGGCCCCTGGCAGGTCATGAGCCATTTTAAGAACAGTCTCTCTGCATTGACTTGGAACAACTAAGATGGGAATGTCTATCACATCTGAATTTATTTGAATACTGACTTATACAAGATACCTTTTATTATTCAAATTTCTATGAAAAGTTTTTCCTTTGAATAACTTGATTTTGTTTAGCTGCATTATGGCAATTCTGAAGAGAAGGGCAATTACGTTGTAAACTGTAAAGGAAATCCTTTGATATATCTAAAGGGTTAAAGTCAGGGAAAAATCAAAGGATGGACAGTAGGAGAAGCCTGGGCTTTGGTCTGAGCCTAGTCAAGACATTTTTAGTATTGGAGGTGATTCTTCACTTTCATCTAACAAATGGAACCGGTGATCCCACTACCTCGCTTTCGGAGTAGCATTTACTGGTTTTTTAAACCCCACATGAATTTTTTCCCAGACATTGTCTCATTTGAACTTTCGAGGGGCTTCTCTGACTCTACAAGAAGAGGATCTGGAAAAGCTTATGTCCATCTTGGTGATGAAAGGTCAACCTCAGAAGGAAGAATGGCACCTTTTACATTACCTATTAGTACGGAAACAAGAAGTGATGGGAGCTACTACGGCTTCAGACCAACCTGTGAAACATTTAGACCTTATGTAAAATGGATTGGTAGGAAAAAGTGTCCGTTGGCCCAAGTAGTCTGAAAGTATAGCGAGGAATGAGTTTCTTTAAGATTAGGGAACAGTTTATCAGAAATGACTATACATGTGTGTGAGGGAAAAGTTCAATAGATGGTTTTAGAGTTGGGAGCTGTGAGTCTAGTGATTTACTGTTTAAACCAGAGCCTCACACGCACCTTTCGGGGGGGGGGGAAAAGGGGGGGGGAAGGGATGGCAGGAGCTAGAGACCCTACCCTTAAAAAGCAGCCCGGGACTCCATACTTTT
>NC_069429.1:39377719-39399924 GCF_026875155.1 Cherax quadricarinatus | reverse complement strand
TGGGTGGATTGGGGTCAGGGGGAGGAAAAATAAAAGTGGGGGTTGAATCATAAAATTGATGAGAAAAGAGTGAGTGGTGCATTTTTGGAGTTGTGGAGACAAAGAACTTTGTCCTTGGAGGAAAAGGGGGGAAGGTATGGAGTATGGGTTTTTCCCAAATGCTCTTATATGGGGGTGTGAACCCATGGGTAAATTAAATTGTTGAGCGAGGAGAAGGCTGGAGGCAGTGGGGAGTCATGTTTTGGGGGCCAATTTTTGGGGTGTGAATAAAAAGCAGAAAATTGTGGGTTCGGAATTAGGAGGGATGCGGGATTCCCAAAAAAACTTTTTGCCCAGAGGGCTGAAAGGGTTGTTGGGGGTTTGGTTTGGACATTAGAGAAATGGAGAAAAAAACAAAATTAACTTAAAGAGTGTATCAGCCCTGTAGGGGAAAGGGAAGGGGGGGGTAGGGGTGGGCCTAGGAAAGGTTGGAGAGGGGGGGAAAAGGGAAAAGGTTTTGGTTTTCGGGGGGTTGGACTTCCGGGCGGGCTTTGCCGTGAGCGTGTTTAAATTGGAAAGTGAATGGAGGAAAAATTTTTTTTTAAAAATTGACGTGCTTTTGGGTGGGGAGCAAAAAACCATTTATGAAGGGGTTTTCGGGGAAAACCCGGGCGGGCCAGACTTAAAGCCTGGAGATGGGAAGTAAGTGCCTGCACTCTGAAGGAGGGGGTTAATGTTGCATTTTTTAAAAACTGTAGTGAAAAGCCCCCTTTTTGCAAGACAGTGAGGAGTAAATGATGGTGGAAAAGTTTTTTTTTTTTTTGGGCCCCCCTTTGTCTTGGTGGGAATCGGCCGTGTGATAAAAAAAAAAAAAAAAAAAACCTCCCCAGGCTTAGATTGAATTAAAATTTCAAACTTTAAATAATTCTTCCTCGGGCCCCCTGTACAACTTTGACATCATAATTTACAAAAAATGCCCTGGCTCCTAATGGTTTTGTGTCAATTACTCTTTGGCATTTAAATTGCACTGAAAAAAAAGAACCCTCGGGGAACAGCATGTATTTTAAAAAATTTATGAAGTTGAGTGCAATAATTTTAAATATAATAAGGAAGGACACAGAAACTCACCTATACAAAAATATATCTATTTTTTGTTTTCAAAGGTGTAGGTTGGTAGACAGCAACCCCCCGGGGGAGGTACTACCGTCCTGCCAAGCAGTGTAAAACGAAAGCCGTAATTTTTTTACCAACGGTAGGTTTGTGGTTCCTTTTTTTTTGTCTCATGAAAATGCAAGATTTCAGGTTTTTCTTGCTACTTTATTCCCTTTGGGTCACCTATCTACATTGAAAGCACATACATACACCCCCCTCTGGGTTTTCTTCTATTTTCTTTCAGTTCTTTTTCTTGTTTTTTTTCCTCAAAAAAATGGAAAAAAATTTTTCCTCCGAAGCCTGCTGTTGTAAAAGGGACTAAAAATGCCAGGAGCAAGGGGCATAACCTCTTCTCCGTTTTTATTATAAATGTAAAAGGAGAAACTTTCTTTTTTCCTTTTTTGGGCCCAACCCCCCCCTCTGTGGGATACGGCGGTGGTTGAAAAAAAGTTTAAAGTAACTTAGCAATTTAAAAACCAGAAAAAAAAACCACTACACTCGTTCACATTAGCTCACTGACATCAAAAGGAAGGATCCATGAATAACCTCTCCCCCCCCTCACTTTGCCTGGGAGATGGGACCAAGGCACAAACACCCTACAGTATTCTTCAAAACAGGCCTCAGCTACTAGGGCCTTACGAAAACCCCTGCGACCCACAAAACACAAACACCTTGGTATCACTAAAAAAAAACTTCCCCAACACCAAATACTACACCGTACCTTGCTTCCTTGCTGTGTTTAAAACCTATGCCTAAATGCCCCCCTCTTTGCCCTCTGCCTGACTGACGGAATAAACACATCCAGATTCAGAATAAATCGGGACTAAAAAAGCTTTAAAATTTATATATATATATATATATATATATATATAATATATATTAATTTTTTTTAAATTTTTATTTTTTATTATCCAGGGCCCGATTCCCCCAAGGCGGGGTTGGCCCAAAAAAAAGAAAACTTCACCTCATTCCCCCATCATGTCTTGCCAGAAGGGGGGTGCTTTTCACTCCTTTTTTAAAACTGCAAATTAAACCCCTCTTCAGAGTGCAGGCATGTCTTCCCATCCCCAGGACTAAAGCCCGGCCTGCCGGTTTCCCCTGAACCCCTTCAAAAATTTATTTTTGCTCACACTCCAACAGCAGTCAAGTATTAAAAACCCATTTGTTCCTTACCCCTATCAAACACGCTCACACATCCTGCTGGAAGTCCAACCCCCTCGCACACAAAACCTCCTTTACCCCCTCCCCCCAAACCCCTTCCTAGGCCGACCCCTCCCCCCGCCTCCTTCCATCAGACGATACACTCTTGAAGTCATTTTTTTTCGCTCCATTCTTCTACATGTCCGAACACCTCAACAACCCTTCCTCAGCCTCTGGACAAATTTTGGGTAATCCCACACCCCCTCTAACTTCCAACTCAAATTCTCGCTTTTATTTTCCCAACCAACTTTTGCCCTCGACACGACATCTCCCTGCCTCCAGCCTTCTCCCGCTGCAAAATTCATCACCCACGTTCCACCCATAAAAGAGCGTTTGGTAAAACTTAAATCTCATAATTCCCTCTTTGCCCCCAAGGACAAAGTTCTTTGCTCCACGGCTCCAAAAGTGCACCACTCACTCTTTTTCCCTCATCAATTCTAGGATTCACCTCTCTTTCATGCCCCATCCGTGAAAAGTCCCTCCCAATATCTGAATACGTTCACCTCCTCCATACTCTCTCCCTCCAATCTGATTTTCAATCTTTCTACCTAATTTTTTGTTATCCTCAAACCTTATTTTTCCCTGAATTCCCCTTTTTTTAATTTTTTCTTTTCACCCCCTCCAAATTCTCCCCAATCTCTGCAATTTCTCTTCGAATCTCCAAGGCCAGTTCATCAGAAAAGAGCAGTGGACAACTCCCACTTTTGTGTGTGATTCTTTATTTTTTTAATCCCCCCTTTTGCCAAGCCCCTCCATTTACTTCTCTTACAACCCATCTATAAAATTTTAAACAACCAGGGTGAATCACACACCTTGTCTAGGCCTATTTTTTAGGGGAAAAAATTTTCCCCTTTCCAATACTTAACTTGGCCTCACTATCCTCGAAAAAACTCTTCACTGTTTTAGAAACCCTACTCCTACCCCATACATTTTTAAACATCTGCCACATTGCCCCCTATCCACCCTGTCATACGCCTTTTCCAAATCCATAATCCCACAAAGCCCTCTTTAGCCTTATCTAAATACTGTTCACTTTTTTTCCTGTAAACACCTGGTCCCACACCCCCCCTTTCCTTTCCCCAAAAGCCCCCTTTTTCATCTGACCCCTTTTTCTCCGTCTTACTTTTTAATTCTTTCAATTAAAACCTCCATACACTTTACCGGGTCACTAAACAACTTACCCCCCTAAAATTTTTTGCACTCTCTTTTTTCCCCTTTGCCTTTTTACAAGGAACTAGATGCTCTTCCCAATCCCTAGGTACCTTACCCTTTTCCATACATTTATTAAAAATTGCCCCAAACCCACTCCAAAACTATATCCCCACCTGTTTTAACATTCTATTTTACCCCATCAACCCCGGCTCCCTTTGCCCCCTTTATTTTCCCTATGCCCACGAATTTCCCCCCACACTCACAACTGGCTCTTCCCTCCTACAAGATGTTTTTCCCCTCCTTGCCCTATACACAAATCACAGTTTCCTTTTTTTCTTCATCAACTTTTAAAATTCCCAAATATTCCCTCCATTTTCCCCAATCCCCTCTAACTTCCTTTATTAACTCTCCTCTCCTATTTTTAACTGACAAAACCTTTGTTCTCTAGGCTTTTTTACTGTTAATCTCACTCCAAAAAAATTTTTCTTATTTTCAAAAAAAATTTGTTGATAACATCTCACCCCTTTAAATTTTCCTCTTTTTAATTCTTCACCACTTCTTAACTTCTTTTTTTTTCCATTTCCTTCCCCTCCTTGCATCACTTCTACTTTGTAAAAACTTCTCATATGCTAACTTTTTTTCCTTACTACTCTCTTTCATCATCTTCCACCAAAACGCTCCTCTTTTCCCTCCTGCACCCCCTTTCCTGTAACCACAAATTTGGAAAACTCAACCTCATTTTTAAACCCACCCCATACCCCTTCGACCCCATTGCCTATCTTCATTAGCCCATCATCCTCCAATAGCTGTTTTATCTTACCCCAACTGCCTCCTCTTTTGTTTAAAACCTTCACCCCTCTCTTCCCTGATGTTCTATTCTCCTTTATCCCATCTACTTTTACCTCAGTGTGCTACAATAGAAAGTGATTGATATATCTGTGGCCCCTCTATAAAACATGTACATCCTGAAGTCACTCAACAGTCTTTTATCTCCCAAATACTAATCAACAAACTATGTTTTCCCCCTACATCATAGTGTATACTTTTTACCCTCTTTTTTTTTAAATTGTATTACCTAAACTAAACCCTTTTAAAAAAGTTCAATCAAAGGGCTCCCATTATCTTTTACCCCTGGCACCCAAATTACCTACCACCCCCCTCTCAAAAATTTTCTCCTATTTTAGCATTCAAGTCCCCTACCCAATTACTCTCCACTTGGTTCAAAGGCCCCTTAAAATTTCCACTTAACACCCCCAAAATCTCTCTTCCTCTGCTTCCCTCTCTTTCCGGTGCATCCCGTTATTATAAACCCACTTCTCGCATCCAACCTTTTTTTTTTTAACCCCAAATAAATTCTTGAATTTACCATTCATTTCTCTTTTTCCCCCCTTCCCCATAAATGATCTTTAAAAATTCTGCTCCCCCTTCCTTTGCCTAACTCTCTCAGATATCCAGATTTAATCCCTTTTTATTCCCCCCACTAAACTCTCCCCCCCCTTCAGCTTTGTTTCGCTTGGGGGCCGGGACATCCAACTTCTTTTCTTTCATAACACGCAATCATCTGTTTCTTTGCATCCGCAACACCCAGAATTTAAGCAACCCAGTTTTAAAATTTTTTTTCTTTTCTTTTTTTAGTAATTTTTATACAGGAGAAGGGGGTTTCTGCCCCTTGCTCCCCGGGGATTTTAGTGCCCCATAGACACGCATGGCTTACGGGGGAAAGTTCTTTTCCACTTCCCCCGGGACAATAGAAAAAATAAAAAAGAAAAGAGCTTTTAGAAAAAAGGGGGAAAACCCCAGTGTATGTTATATATATTGCATTGCGTGTTGTGAAATGTGACCAAAATGAAGTGGATGCAAGTATCCCTGTTATCTTAGCGTGTTTATGAGACAGAAAAAGAAAACCGCAATCTACCATCATGCAAAACAGTTACAGGTTTTTTGTTTTTTCACAGTCATCTGGCGGGGACGGTAGTACCCCCTGGGGTTGCTGTCTACCAACTACTACCTATATATATATATATTAATATTATATTATTATATATATTTTTATATATATATATATATTTATATTTTAATATAGTACTCTGTAATATGTCAGTCCATTGCTTACCTTGTCAGCAGTTTAGTGGCTCGTCAGGAACACCATGCTTCAAGAAGCTTCATATATACTCCAGCATGTCTAAAACATTGCTGGGACCTATAAATACTTTGTATGTATGTGAGGGAAAAGCTCAACAGATAGGAGTAGCGAGTATATACTAAAAATAGTTTGATTGCCGGCTACTTGTTAAGATAGGGGAAGTCTAGCTCCCGCTATCCCCCCCTTTTTTCCCCCACCCCAAAAGTGATAGTTTGATTGCTGGCTGGTTGTTAAGGTAGGGTAAGTCGAGCTCCCGCTATTTCCCCCCCCCCCCTCGAAAGGTGACGTGTGGGACTCCGGTCAAACAGTAAGCCTTCACAAGTGGCGACCTTGCCAGGATTCGCTTGACTGAATCAAGATTCATCTCTATCTAGAATCTACCATTGGAACTTCAATGCCGCATACCACAGACGGTTACCACCAGCCATGAGTAATCATTCTCTATGGTAGGACTACAGTACAAGTATTTAAAAGATTTTGTGATTGTTATAGTCTCAATTTATTGTAAGTCAAGTCAAGGCAGGATATACTAGTTAATTCTGCCACGTTTTGTGAGCTTGAAACACTTTGGAGGAATAGACTCTAGGGACCTGAGATTTTCCAGTGACAATTTGTTTCATTGAGCTCTTTATTATATCAAGGGAACTGCCATAGGACACTCTTGATTTATTGGTGAGATGATTGGATGGTCAAGGGACCCCATTCTACTTACTGTTTGCTTGGAGCTAGCGTAGAACCCTTCGTTTTCATTAATACATATTGTTTAATTGAAGCAGGGATTGAGCCCTCTGGTTTACTTAGTTTGAGCGGAGAAGGAATTGAACCCTCCGTTTTCTTTAATACCCATTTCATTTTCCCCTGGTAGTTTAAGTAATTCTTGCAAGTATGGAGGAATACCAGTTTTGGATGAATTCTGGAAGTAAGTTAGGAATAACAGGGAAAAATTTAGAAGCTTTCATTAGTGCTAAGATCCAGGAAAGAGAGAAAAAGGAGAGAGAGAGAATTGAAAGAGAAAGCCAAGAAAGACAGAAAGAGAGTGAGAAGACAAAAAATAGCGTGATAGACTTGATCATGAGGAAAGAGCTGGAGAGCGTGAGGAAAGAACTAGAGAACATGAATTAAGAGCTAGAGAACATGAATTAGGAGAGAGAGAAAAAGATTGCAAGCTCGAAAAAGCTCACCTTAAATTAGAGAATAAAAAGTTAACTTTCACACAACAGCAATTAGAGGAAGGAGTAATGGAACAACGTGCAGTTAGTGCACATATTCCAACACTTAATTTACCTCCCTTCACAGAGAGGGAAGACATAACTTCATACATTATCAGGTTTGAAAATACCACTACCCTCTGTGAATGGCCTGCTGACACCTGGGCTACCAGGTTAGGAATGTTATTTTTCTGGTACACCCTTTGAATATCTATCAACTTTTGTCCGGGGTATCTATGTAATTAAAACCTACTGAAAAAAGGCCCAACCCTTAAAAGCATATAAAAAAAAACCCCCAAATTCTTAAGGAAAAAAATTTTCAGGGTATGCCCCCAACCCCTGGCCAAAATTTAGCAGCCTACGGGTTTAACACTTTTTTCTTTTTGTTCGGATTTTTTGGATAGAGAGTTCGGGAAAATTGGGTCACAGTTTTGAATCCTTGGGAGCCCTTCAGGGGTTGTGCCCATTCCCTGAAAAGCTCCCCCCCAAACCAGTTTAAGAACATTCTTTAGAAAACAAACCCTGTTTTGGGGGCGGGAGGAAGTTGTTTGGGGCCCGCTGATGAATGCTGGGGGTCAAAATTTTTTAAAAAAAGACCTTTAAAGGGGGGGGAACCCCTAAGGGGCCCCCCAAGGGTTTCCCAACCTTAAAAAATTTCAAAGCCTTAGGGGAAAGTAAATGATTTTTTTTTCCTTTTTGGGCCCATTTTTTTGGGGGTTAAAGGGGACTTAAATCCGATTGCCCTTTTAAAAAAGGCCCCAAAAATTTGGGGAAGATGTTTTTAAATTTTTAAAAACCCCCCCCTGTTCAGGAACAGTTAATGGACTTAAAACCCTTTTTTCGAGACACTGGGGAAAAAAAAAAAAATTTTTTTAAAAAAAAAAAAAAAATTTTTTTTTTTTTCCCCCCTTTTTTTTCCCCCCCTTTTTTTCCCCCTTTTTTTTTTTTGGTTTTGGGGTTTTTTTTTGGGGTAAAAGGGGGCCCCCCCTTTTCCCCCTTTAAATTTTTAAAAAATTTTTGTTTAAACCCCCCCCCCCCCCCCTTTTTTCCCCCCCCCCCCCTTGGGGGAAAAATTTTTTGGTTTTTAAAAAAAAATTTTTGGGTTTTTTTTTAAAAAAAGGGGGGGAAAAATTTTTTTTTAAAAAAAAAACCCCCTTTTTTTCTTTTTTTTTTTACCCCTTTTTTTTTTTTAAAACCCGGGGGGTTAAAAAATTTTTCCCCTTTTTTTTTCCCTTTTTAAAAAAATTTTAAAAAAACCAAAAAAAAAAAACCGGTTTTTAAAAAAATTAAAAAAATTAAAACCCCCAATTTTTGGGGGAAGGGTTTTTAAAGGGTTTCCCCGGGGGGGCCCGGGGCCCCCCCCAAAAAAAATTTTTTCCCCCCCCCTTTTTTAAAAGGGGTTTTTTAAAAAATTTTTTTAAAAACCCCCCCTTTTTTCCCTTTTGGGGAAAAACCCCCCTTTTTTTTTTTAATTTTTTAAAAAGGGGGAATTTTTTTTTTTTTTAAAAATTTTTTTATATAAAAAAAATTTTTTGGTTTTTTTTTTTTTAACCCCCCTTTTTAAAAAAAAAAAGGGTGGGAAAACCTTTTTTTTTTGGGGGGCCCCCCCCCCTTCCGGGAAAAAACCAAAAAAAAATTTTAAAAAAAGGGGGAAACCCCCCAAAACCCCCCAAAAAAAAGGGGGGGGTTTCCCCGGGGGGGCCCTTCCCTTTTTTTTAAAAATTTTTTAAATTTTTTTTTTGTTAAAATTTTGGGGCAAAATTTTTTCCCCCCTTTTTTTTTTTTAAAAAAATTTTATTGGTTAACCAGGGCCCTTTTTTTTTTTTTTTGGGTTTTGGGGGGTTTTTTTGGGAATTTCCCTCCTTTTTTGTTTAAAAAAATTTTTTTAAAATTTTAAAAATTTTTTAAAAAAAAAAAAAATTTTTTTTTTTTAAAAAAATTTTTTTTAAAAAAAATTGGGGGTTTTTTAATTTTTTAAAACAAAAAAAAATTTTTTTTTTTTTTTTTTTTTTTTTAAAATTTGGGGAAATTTTTAATTTGGGGAAAATTTTTAAATTTTAAAAAATTTTAAAAAAAAAAAAAAATTTTTTAATGCCAAAAAAAAATTTTTTTAAAAAAAAAAAAAGGGGGGTTTTTAAAAAAAGGGGTGGGAATTTCCCCCCAAAAAATTAAAGGAAAAAGAAAGGGAAATTTTGGGGGGAAAAAAAATTTGGGGGGGAAAAAAAAAAAAAAAAAAAGGGGGGGGGGAATTTTTTTTGGGGAAAAAAATTTTTCCCCAAAAAAATTGGGGGAAAAAAATTAAAAAATTTTAAAAAAACCCCCCCCCTTTTTTCCCCCCCCAAAAAAAAATTTTTTTAAAAAAAAAAAAGGGGCCCTTTTTTTGCAATTTAAAAAGGGGGAAATTTTAATTTTTTTTCCCCGGGTTTTTTTTTTTCCGGTTTTTTGGGTTTTCCCAAAAAAAGGAAACCTAAAAAAAAAAACCTTTTAAAGGGGGATTTTTTTAAAAAAAAAGAATTTAGGGGTTTTTTTTTTTTTTTTTTAAAAGGTTAGGAATTTAAAAATTTTTTTGGGGTTTTTTTAAATTTGGGGTTTTAAATTTTAAAATTCCAAAAAAAATTTTTTTTTTTTTAAAAAAAAAAAAAAACTTTTTCCCCCCCCCAAAAAAAGGGGCCAAACCCCCAAGGGGAAGGGAAAAAAATTTTTTTTTAAAGGGAAAATTAAAAACCCTTTTTTTTTTTTTTTTGGGGTTTTGGGAAAAAAAGGTTTTTTTTTTAAAAAAAAAAATTGGGGTTTTGGGAAAAAACCCCCAGTTTAAAATTTTCTTAATTTTTTCCCTTTTAAGGGTTTTTCCCAAAAACCCTTTTTTCCTTTTCCCCAAAATTTTTTTTTTAAAATTTTTTTGGGGGGGGGAAAAAAACCAAATTTTTAAAAATTTTTTTTTAAAAAATTTTTTTGGGGGGGTTTTTTTAAAAATTTTTTTTTCCCCCCTTTTTTTTAAGGGGCCCCCCCCCCCCCCCAAAAAAAAATTTTTTTTTTGGGGGTTTTTTTTAAAAAATTTTTTTAAAAAAAAATTTTTAAAAAAAAAAAAAAGGGGTTTTTTTTAGGGGTTTTTTTAAAATTTTTTCCCCCAAAATAAATTTTTTTTTCCCCCCCCTTTTTACGTCCCTTTTTTTTTTTTTCCCCCCCCTTTTTTTAAATTTTTTTCCCAAAATTTTTTAAAAATTTTTTTTTTTTAAAAAAAAAAAAAGGGAAAAAATTTTTTAAAAAAAAAATTTTTTAAAAAAAATTTTACCTTTTGGGGAAAAAAATTTTTTTTTTTTTCCCCTTTTTAAATTAAAAGGGGCCCCCCTTTTTGGGGGGAAAACCCCCCTTTTTCCCCCCTTTTTCCCCCCCCAAAATTAAAAAAGGGGGCCCCTTTTTTTTGGGGGGCCCCCCTCCCCCCTTTTTCTTTTTTTTCCCCGGGGGAAAAAACCTTGGAAAATTTCCCCCTTTTTTAAATACCTTTAAAATTTCCCCCCAAAAATTTTTTAAATTTTTTTTTTAAAAAAAAAAATTTTGTTTTTTTTTAACCCCCTTTTCCCCCCCCCAAATTTTTTTCCCTTTTTTTTTTTTTTTTTTCTCCAAACTTAAATTTTATTTGGGGGGAAAAAAAATTCATTTTAGAAACGGACCAAAACCCTTGATTACCTAAAAATTTTTAAAGGGGAACCCAAAGTGCCTCTTGAGGTGGACATTGGCACTCCAGGCTTTTAAGTTCCATATTGTGTATATCAATGGTTCATCCAATTATTTCTCTGACTGGTTAAGTCGTGACAGTCAGTAGAAGATTTGTTGCCTTACGTGACTTCCACATGTTAGAACTTTTTTCTCGCCTATTCTTCTTATACTCCTTGACTATAAGTCTTGGTATGGGGGAGTGTGAGGGAAAAGTTCAATAGATAGGTGTAGAGGGAATATATATAGTAACAGTAGTTTCACTGCCAGCTACTAGTTAAGGTAGGGTAAGTCAATCTCCCATTTTTTCCGCCTTTTCTCCCCCTCCCTGAAATTGATAGTTTGTCTGCCGGCTACTAGTTAAGGTAGGGTAAGTCAAGCTCCCATTTTTCCCACCTTTTCTCCCCCTCCCTGAAAGTGATAGTTTGAGTGCCGGCTGCTTGTTAAGGTAGGGTCAGTCTAGCTCCTGCCATCCCTTCCCCTCCCTCTTCCCCCCCCCCGAAAGGTGACGTGTGAGGCTCTGGTTAAACAGTAAATCACTAGACTCACAGCTCCCAACTCTACACCTATCTATTGAACTTTTCCCTCACACACATGTATAGTCATTTCTGATAAACTGTTCCCTAATCTTAAAGAAACTCATTCCTCTGCTATACTTTCAGACTACTTGGGCCATACGGACACTTTTCCTACCATCCATTGTTACATAAGGTCTAAATGTTTCACAGGTTGGTCTGAAGCCGTAGTAGCTCCCATCACTTCTTGCTCCGTACTAATAGGTAATGTAAAAGGTGCCATTCTTCTTTCTGAGGTTGACCTTTCATCACCAAAGATGGACATAAGCTTTTCAGATCCTCTTCTTGTAGAGTCAGAGAAGCCCCTCGAAAGTTCAAATGAGACAATGTCTCGGAATATTCATGTGGGGTTAAAAACCAGTGATGCTACTCTCGAAAGCAAGGTAGTAGGATCACCGGTTCATTTGTTAGATGAAAGTGAAGATATCACCTCTGATACTATAAATGTCTTGACTAGGGCTCAGACCAAAGCCCAGGCTTCTCCTACTGTCCATCCTTTGATTTTCCCTGACTTTAAGCCTTTAGATATATCAAAGGACTCCTTTATCAATTTACAACGTAATTGCCCTTCTCTTCAGAATTGCCATAATGCAGCTAAACAAAATCAAGTTATTCAAAGGAAAAACTTTTCATAGAAATTTGAATATATAAAAGGTATCTTGTATAAGTCAGTATTCAAATTAAATTCAGATGTGATAGACTATTCCATCTTAGTTGTTCCAAGTCAATGCAGAGAGACTGTTCTTAAAATGGCTCATGACCTGCCAGTGGCCGGACATTTCTCTCATTGTAAAACCATAAATAAAATTAGGGAAACCTAATTGGCCCGAAATGTCCTCAGATGTCACTACCTATTGTAGATCGTGTAAAGTTTGCCAACTGTCATCCTCCCAAGGTACCATGCGAGTACCTATGGTCAAAATGCCAATCTTTATGGTATCGTTTGGAAGAGTAGCTCTTGACATCGTTGGTCCTTTATCACTACTTTCATCTGGGGGACATCGATATATATTAACATTAGTTTATTATGCTTCCAGTTTCCCTGAAGCCGTTCCCTTAAAGACCATAACTACTACAGAGGTGGCTGAAGCCCTTTTGTCCATCTTCTCCAGAGTGGGCATCCTAGAGAAATTTTGTCTGACCGTGGGACACAATTCACATCTGACTTAATGCAACATCTCTACCAACTTCTGGGAGTGAAGCCTCTCCACCACACCATATCATCCCAGCTGTAATGGGAGGATTGAGCACCAGCATTCAATTCTCATGTCCATTTTAAGGAAATTTTGCTCCCTTAAACCTAAGGAGTGGCATCGTTACCTACCCTGTGCTTTGTTTGCCATGAGGGAAGTTCCCAGTGACTCTTTGGGGTTTTCACCTTTTGAACTTCTCTATGGTAGACAGGCCAGAGGTCCATTGTCCATCCTTCATGACTTATGGACTAATGAGGAAGTAAATGCTGAGGTTGAGTCTTCTTACCAGTTTCTCCTTGACCTTAGATCCAAACTTGAGGAGACCTCTGACATAGTTTCGAAAAACTTAAGCTTGTCATTGGACCAGTACAAAACCTATTTTGATTCCAAAAGTCAGAGAAGTTTTAAAGTAGGGGATGAAGTTCTTGTACTTTTGCCTATCAAGTCAAATAAATTATTAGTAGCATGGAAAGGTCCATATACAGTGGACCCCCGCATAGCAACCTTAATCCGTGCAAGAGGGCTGGCTGTTATGCGAAATGTTCGGTATGCGAATGAATTTTCCCCATAAGAAATAATGGAAATCAAATTAATCCATGCAAGACACCCAAAAGTACGAAAAAAAAAAATTTTACCACATGAAATGTTAATTTTAATACACACAAACTGAAAAAGGCATGCACAATTACATGACACTTACTTTTATTGAAGATCTGGTGATGATTGATGGGATGGGAGGAGGGGAGAGAGAGTGTTAGTGTTTAGAAGGGGAATCCCCTTCCATTAAGACTTTGAGGTGTCAAGTCCTTTTCTGGGGTTAGTTCCTATCTTCTTTTAATGCCACTAGGACCAGCTTCAGAGTCACTGGACTTCTTTCGCACAAAAATATCTGTCCATAGTGGCCTGTACCTCTCGTTCCTTTATGACTTCCCTAAAGTGTTTCACAACATTGTCAGTGTATTAGTCACAGCACGGCTTTGCAAGCTGTGTGAGGGTGATTTTCATCCATGATGGTTTGCACTTCAAGCCACTTTGCACAAGATTTCCTTAATCTTTGTAGTAGGCAATTTCTTCAATTTCTCTCTCCCCTCCTTCGAACCAGTTTCCTCAGGTCTGGCCTCTTGCTGTTGAAGTTGATCTATCAGCTCATCAGTGGTTAGTTCTTCATTGTCCTCCTCCACCAACTCTTCCACATCATCCCACTAACCTCCAACCCTAAGGACTTTCCCAATGCCACAATGGATTCCTCAACTGGCATAATCCTCTCAGGGTTAGCCTCAAACCCTTCAAAATCCCTTTTGTCTACACTTCTGGCCACAGTTTCTTCCAAGCAGAGTTCAAGGTCTTCTTAGTCACTCCCTCCCAAGCCTTACCTATAAGGTTTATACAATTGAGGATATTAAAGTGATCTCTCCAAAAGTCTCTTAGTCAGTTGAGTTTCTGAGGTCACTACAAAGCACCTTTCAAACAGAGCTTTTGTGTACAGTTTTTTGAAGTTTGCAATAACCTGCTGGTCCATGGGCTGCAGGAGAGGAGTGGTATTAGGAGGCAAAAACTTCACCTTAATGAATTTCATGTCCCCATAAAGTCGCTCTGCCACGTCTGTAGGATGACCAGGGGCATTGTCTAACACCAGGAGGCACTTAAGTTCTAATTTCTTTTCAGTTAGGTAATCTTTCACATTGGGGGCAAATGCATGGTGTAACCAGTCATAGAAAAAGTCCCTAGTGACCCATGCCTTACTGTTTGCCCTCCACAGCACACACAAATTCTCCTTGAGGACATTCTTTTGCCTGAACGGTCTGGGAGTTTCAGAGTGATACACTAATAAAGGCTTCACTTTGCAATCACCAGTAGCATTGGAACACATCAACAGAGTAAGCCTGTCTTTCATAGGCTTATGTCCTGGGAGTGCCTTTTCCTCCTGAGTAATGTAGGTCCTGCTTGGCATTTTCTTCCAAAACAGGCCTGTTTCATCACAATTAAACACTTGTTCAGGTTTGTCCTTCACTGTCTATGTACTCCTTGAATTCCTACACATATTTTTCAGCTGCTTTGTGGTCCGAACTGGCAGCTTCACCATGCCTTATCACACTATGTATGCCACTACGCTTCTTAAATCTCTCAAACCAACCTTTGCTGGCCTTAAATTCACTCACATCATCACTAGTTGCAGGCATTTTTTTAATTAAATCCTCATGCAACTTCCTAGCCTTTTCGCTTATGATCGCTTGAGAAACGCTATCTCCTGCTAGCTGTTTTTCATTTATCCACACCAATAAGAGTCTCTCAAAATCTTCCATCACTTGCGATCTCTGTTTCGAAAACACAGTTAAACCTTTGGCAAGAACAGCTTCCTTGATTGCCTTTCTGTTGCCCACAATAGTAGAGATGTTGATTTGGGTTTCTTGTACAACCTGACCAGTCGGCGACATGCACTCCTCTTTCATACTTATCATGATCTCTTTCTTCATCTCTATTGGAATTCTCACCCTTATTGCTGTAGGGTTGGAACTAGAAGCTTTCTTGGGGCCCATGGTCACTTATTTTCCAGATAAAGCACCGAAAACACTGTAATAATATGAAATATTCCGATTGTATGCTTGGATGTTACCGCGGAGGCTGGCTGGTAAACAATGCCACCGGCGGAACATATGAGGCTGGCTCAGGCCGCACATTGGACGTGTCTCGGACGAAGGGCAGTGAGCGGGTTTTTGGGCGGTATGCGAGGCAAAATTTTAGCAATCAAAGCATCCGGTATGCGGATTGTACGGCATGCAATGCGTACGGTATGCGGGGGTCCACTGTAAAGTATTAAAAATTTGTGAGAAAGTTGACTACCTCATAGAAGTCAAGGGGAAACCTAAGCTTTATAATATCAACATCCTTAAGAAATATTACCAAAGAAATTCGATTAACTGCCTTAATAACTTTGACTTAGTTTTCCCACACGAACTTGATAAGACAAATGAAGAGTGTAAGGTGTGTGTAATTGATGCCTCTAACGTAGACTATGATGGAGAACTACATGACTTGGTGACTCTTGACCACTCAGGCGCAACAAACATTAATATTAATGAATCTTTGGATGACCATAAGAGACATGAACTACTTCAATGTGTGAGTAACTTCTCAGACGTCTTTACTGATATTCCAGGTGTTACCTCCAGGGTAGTCCATAAGATTGACTTAGTCACGGACAATCCTATCAAATGGAAATTATACCCAGTTCCAGTTCACCTTAGGGATGCATTTGACCGAGAGGTAGACAAATTATTAAAACTAAAGATCATTGAACCTTCAGTATCTGCATATTGCTCACCAGTAGTCATGGTTAAGAAGGAGGATAATTCATATAGACTTGCTATTGACTTCAGAGGCCTTAATGCTATAACTCGGTGTGATACTGAGCCTATGCCCTTAATAGATAGCGATCTACACAAATTTTATGACTCTTCCTTCTTTTCAGAGATTGATATTGTGCAGGCATATCATCAAGTAATGTTAGATCCTTGTTATAAGCAGTACACCACTTTTCCTACCCACCAAGGACTGATGCAGTATAGAACTATGCCCTTCAGTTTGGTAACTGCCTGTGCTACTTACGTAAGACTGATGAGAAAGGTCTTGGGTAATATGCCAAATGTTTCAGTTTATTTTGATAACATTTATGTAATGACATCCACGTGGGGCAAGCATATCCAAACATTAACATCAGTTTTGCGTAGGTTATGCTCACATGGCCTCACTGCCAAGCTGAAGAAATGCTTCCTTGGGTATAACAAGATTAGATATCTTGGATTGATCCTTTCTAATAACTCTTTGCATCCTCTCCCCAGTAAGATCAAAGCTTTATTAGAATTTAAATTTCCCAAAACCAAGAAGCTCATGCGTAGCTTTCTTGGTTCTGTAAATTTTTATGCATGGTTTATCCCGAACCTTACTGATCTTACAGGCATCTTATCTGACTTCCTTAAAAAGTCTGTAAAGGAATCTCTTGAACTTTCCGACGTAGCTCGGGAAAAGTTTAATGAGATTAAAAATATCTTCTCGAAAGACCCTATACTTAAGATTCCAGATATTAATAAAACATTTTGTTTAAGAACTGATGCCCCCAGTACTGGCTTAGGCGCTGTGTTACTACAATACCATGGTGGTACTTCCTTTCCTGTATGCTTCCTTAGCCAGAAACTCCTTCCCGCAGAAACGAGATACTCCACAATGGAAAAGGAATGTTTAGCCCTTGTGTGGGGTATCTCCAAGCTTAAATTTTATTTACTGGGAAAAGAATTCATTTTAGAAATGGATCACAAACCTTTGATATACCTAGAAACTTTTAAGGGAACCAATAGTTGCCTCTTGAGGTGGACATTGGCTCTCCAAGCTTTTAAGTTCCATATTGTGTATCAGTGGTTCATCCAATTATTTCTCTGACTGGTTAATTCGTGACATCCAGAAGAAGACTTGCTGCCTTCCGTGACTTCCACATGTTAGAACTTTTTCCTTGCCTATTCTTCTTATACTACTTGACTATAAGTCTTGGTATGGGGGAGTGTGATGCAAAAGTTCAACAGATACGAGTAGCGAGTATATACTAACAATAGTTTGACTGCCGGCTACTTGTTAAGGTAGGGGAAGTCTAGCTCCTGCTATCCCCCCTTTTTCCCCCACCCCGAAAGTGATAGTTTGATTGCCGGCTGCTTGTTAAGGTAGGGTAAGTCTAGCTCCCGCTATCCCCCCCCAAAAGGTGACATGTGGGACTCTGGTCTAACAGTAATCACTCGACTCACAGCTCCCAGCACTACTGTAAGTACAAGCGTGCTCATATTCTAGTGTACTTATTGGTTGAAAGCTTCACTTTGGACCAATAATAAACTTAGTCCTTTCAGCCTTGATATCTCTTAAATGTTTTAATAATCACCACATCTTTTAGGTATTGTACTTTTCATAGAGAGTGATTTCTTGAGCAGTGGGTAACCTGTCTCTCTTTCCAGTTGGAATGACAGATTGGGTCACCTGCCAACCAATGAGAAGCATTGAAGGAGACGGACTAACGTCCTGAGACATCCCCTTTTGGATCTACTTACCTGTGTGTATGTATGCAGTCGCAGGACATAACCCCTCATCATTGCAGTGGTTAAGAACCTGCTTTCCGGTCATCTGGACTGATTATTCACGGCTATAGACTCTGTGAAGAACGAGCCGTTGGGTTGTCACCAACACTTGTGATCCCCCCCCACATCATCAGCAATGGCTATGACTTCTAAAAGAATGTGTCAACCTGCACCAGACACCCCATCATCACTATATATATATTAGCGCTGAATTCAAATGTCATTTTTTCATTTCATTTTTCTTTCAAATAGGATACACCTTCATGTTTCACTGTTTTATGTTTGCTTTAATAAATAATAAAGTGTTTATCTTTGTGAATTATTATTTCTTTTTCTATTCATTAATTTTCCTGAGGAGGAGCCAGCCTTGGTAATACTGTCTGAAGTTGTTACAGGGCTGAGTAAGCCTTCACAGTATTTCTAGACAATAGTAAATTACCAAGGCACATAAAAATATTTACCTGTCAGTGTGATTGTGAATACTTAAAAACTATTTCAGAACCTAATATTAGTGTCAGAACAAAGATTGGTTATGAAATCTCAAGAAATATTGTAAATTGTAATTCTTCTTTCAACATACTGGCTGTATCCCACCGAGGTGGGGTGGCCCAAAAGGAAAAACAAAAGTTTCTCCTGGTGGCCTGGTGGCTAAAGCTCCCGCTTCACACACGGAGGGCCCGGGTTCGATTCCCGGTGGGTGGAAACACTTCGACAAGCTTCCTTACACCTGTTGTCCTGTTCACCTAGCAGCAAATAGGTACCTGGGTGTTAGTCGACTGGTGTGGGTCACATCCTGGGGGACAAGATTAAGGACCCCAATGGAAATAAGTTAGACAGTCCTCGATGACGCACTGACTTTCTTGGGTTATCCTGGGTGGCTAACCCTCTGGGGTTAAAAATCTGAACAAATCTTATCTTATCCTTTTACATTTAGTAATGTATACAGGAGAAGGGGCTACTAGCCCCTTGCATCCGGCATTTTAGTCGCCTCTTACAACACGCATGGCTTACAGAGGAAGAATTTTGTTCCACTTCCCCATGGAGATCAGAGGAAATAAACAAGAACAAGAACTAGAAGGAAAATAGAAAACCCAGAGGGTTGTGTGTATATATATGCTTGTACATGTATGTGTAGTGTGACCTAAGTGTAAGTAGAAGTAGCAAGACGTACCTGAAATCTTGTGTGTTTATGAGACAGAAAGAAGGACACCAGCAATCCTACCATCATGTAAAACAATTACAGGCTTTCGTTTTACACTCACTTGAGAGGACGGTAGTACGTCCCTGGGTGGTTGTTGTCTACCAACCTACTACCTAGGTAAATTGTAATTATCAGAACATAAAAATTATATAAATTAAAATAAAAATGAGAAAAAAGGTATATCCGCAACACTTCTGCAAGTGGCAGGAATCGATGTTGCCGTCATGTGAGCATCCAGAGCCGACTTCACAGTCTTATATCTCGGTAAGTACTGGTCCTAACTTTTTACTTTTTTTTGGTCTTATAATACACAGAAAATTGCCCTTTTTAAATAAAATGTCCTGGCTACTAAATGGCTGTTTAATTACACTGAAAAAAACAGCAACTCTGGGGCCAGCATGTACTCATACAAATTATGAAGTATGAGTGCAAATAATTAATATAGTGTTAGGAAGGATACAAAAATTCACCTATACAAAAATATACCTAATATAATAAGTAACTTATATGCAACTTACAATCTACTCCAAAAAACCATCACACTTCAGTTCACATTAGCTCACTAGTACACTGCGGCTAGTGACACAAAAATTTATATACATTTAAAAACGGGGAGGCTCCTGACCCTCCCCCCCCCCCTTAACTTCTCCTTAGACTGGTTACCAGCAGGCAAAGACACCTTTGGTATACACTCAAAAAAACCCACCCAACACCAAACCACACTGCTACTTTTCTTCCTTGTGTGGGAAACCCTACTGCAAGCTCCTCATCCCCCTTTTTGGCCACACTACTGCCCGGGAATAATAGTAAACTTTTGGGTTTTCAGTTAAAACCCCAAAACTATGGAGCTTTTTTTATAAAATTTTTTCTGTAGCACACTGCCTCCCTTTTCGGGTGCTGTGTCACATGGGGTACCCCTCTCTAATTTTTTTGGTTTTTTTTTTCTGAAACCCCCTCCTTCCCTCTTTTCTTTCTTCTTTCCCCTTTCTAGTTCCTCGGTCTGCAAGCCCTACACACCTGCTTCTTCTTGGAGCCTTTATCTGTGAAGGAACCTATCCCCCCCCTCTTCAAGGGGGGCCCTTGGCGTGGTGAAGAGGCTCTTGGCTGAGGAATTAGACCTATCGGTTTTCTTCTCGACCAAACCCTAATTACCCCCCAAATCTCCCTCCCCTATCCACCCCCCCATCCCCCCTTTTTTTCCTTTTCCCTCCTCCTCCCCCCACTCCCCCCTTTTGCCCTTTCCCTCTTTTTGTTTTTTGGGGATTTCTCCCACAGGCGCGCTAGTTCCCGGGGGAGGGGAAAAGGATACCGGGGTCCATCCCAAATTCCCTTAGGGTTTTTAGCGGTGGGGTAGTTTGCGGGAATAGGATGCCTGGGATGTCCCCACCCTCTCCGGTATCCGGAGTAGCTTTGGGTGTCTTTCGGGCGCGGTTATCTCTGGAACCACCTTTCGGATTCGGGGGGGGGTGGGGGAAAGGGGGTTGCTTTGTGGCGGTTATCCCGGCCGCCCCCTCTTTTTCCACCCAGGTAGCCGGCAGATGTGAGGTTGCTATCCCCGATTGTTAGTTACACATGATGGGAGGGTATGGCCCGGGGGCCTGCCTTTTGCCTATTTCGGTGCTGAGGGCCCCTTGGGGGCCCAGGGAGTTTTTTGGCCCTTTTATTCTTCCTAGGAACACCCCCCCCGGGCCCCCTTTTTTTTTTTTTTTTTATTTTTTTTTTTCTTTTTCTTTCTTTTTTTTTCTTTAAAAAAAAAAAGAAAGAAGTAAAACCAACCCTGGCAGCCCCATCATGAACCGGTACCCCCCGGGCCCCTTCTTTTTATACCGCACCCCGTTTGACCCCGCCTCTCTTTTGGGCCCTCTTCAGACATTCCCCATGCCTCTGACCCATTGCGGGCTGTTTCCACCCGCTTCGGACTGGGCCTCGACTGACTCCTTTGTTTACAGACCTTGCTCTCCTCTGACTTGCTTCCGGCCTCTCCCCCCTACGGGGCGGGAATTTTCAAACGCCCACCCGTTCCCCGTCGGAAAAAACTTGGGCCCCCGCCTAAACGTCAACCAATTTCCTGTGATGTACTTCTCCCCCTTCCCTTCCGTTTTTTTCCAGAAACGTCGACACGTCCCCTTAAATACCTTTCCCGCTCAGTTTCAGAGAAAATGGACTAAATTTTTCATTTTTGGGAAAAATTTCCTTATCCCCTATCTTTCTGACCATAGTATTGGCAAGGCCTTCTACCCCATTTTGGGTAAAGATATTTCTTTTCAGCTCTTAAAGCGGTCGCGCATCATTACCGTACGAAGTCCCCAGGCTCGTAGCTCTTCGTTTTTCCCATATAGATATTTCCCTGTCCCCCTTGAAAAACATCATTCCCTAAATTTTTGAGGGGTCCGTCATTCTCCCCCCTACCTAGTTCAAAAAATTTTCCCAGACATGGGCACCAACTTTTCTAGAAAGGGGAATCCAAGTCTCCCAAACCCTAAAGGGTAGACACTTATTTCTTCTCCGGGTGGGGGGAGCGATCCCCTAGCTGTGGCTTTTAAACTTTTGAAGCGAGAACTCCCACCCTCAGTTTTATATAGCGGGAAATCGGTTACAATTAAAAGGGTGATCCCACCCAAAACAGTGAGAAATTGCTGGCGTTTGGCCATCCAGCGAAATTTGCAGCTTCCCCGAATCCCCAGTTGTGGTCCCCGATGACCATTCAAAATACTCTTGCAATCGTCTCCCTCTTGCCTTAACTGTCTGGGTACCCTTGTATCTCGCCTTTGTCAGGTCTATTAAACGAGCGGGATTCCGTTACCTCAAAGAGCAGAAGGTTCCCCTTATGCCAGGGATTTTTTCATCTCCGCCTCCAAGGGGGATCCCCCGTTTTCTTATTCCCGTGTTTCAAAAAGTCCCCCCCCTTCTTGTATCCATCTTCTACACCCCCTCTGTGGTTACCTCCCATAATCACTCCTGTATTAATCCTTTGTGTCCTCGGCTAGGGTCCCTACTTCAACGCCTCATCAATCCGCTTTTTAGTTCTTCTACAACCCAGTGCGGGAACTCGTAGACACCTCTTCCCAATCGTCCCCCCTTCCAAAAAATCAAAAAAAGGCTGGTAAACCCCCTACCCCTCTTCCACCTCCCCCTTTTACCCTCCTGACTCTGTCCCCCGTTTTCCCCCTTTACTGGCTCGTTACAAATGCCCGAGGTTACCCTCCCCCTGTAATGTACCTTTCCCCCCCTGTTCCCTCCCAAGTTTCTTCCTCTTCTGCACCTCCCAGGTTCCTGTCTCTTCTGTCCCCTGCCAGTTCTCCGTTCCTCCCCCCTTTCGCCCCCCCACCTTGTACAGTCCAATACAGTTCCAAACTTTACTCATCCTCCCCCCACCATTCCCAAATATTTTCTCCCCTACGAACTCTGAATTCCGAAACACTTGAAGCAATCTCTGAATATATTTCAGGCCAAACCATCAATGGACCTGATCCACCCTTTCCCCTCTTTTTCTCTCCCCTTTCTCCATCGCGCAACTCCTTTCTTTACAGCGCACCGTTCCTTCGCTGCTTGAACATTTTCCACTGCCTCCGCT
>NC_069429.1:39339205-39377219 GCF_026875155.1 Cherax quadricarinatus | reverse complement strand
TAAAACGTAAATGTACGTTTGGGGCACCATCGGTAAGAATGTAACTGACTCACGAAATCGTAATGACACGATTGCAAACAAGCCATACCACGGATGGGGTTTGAACCCGCGGTAAGAGAGTCTCAAAACTCCAGACCGTCGCGTTAGCCACTGGGCCAGCTAGCCTCAATAAGATTCATCCAACTAGGTATATTTCTACACCATAGGAAGGTTAGGATAGGCACCACTGTGTCCACAAATGCAAGTTTTTACAGACAAATCTCCCGCTAGCATGGCCGTGACGAACTCTAGCTCAAGTCCCCTCAAAGCCATCAACATGACTCACGAAATTGTAATGACATGATTGCAAACAAACCATACCACGGATGGGGTTTGAACCCGCGGTAAGAGAGTCTCAAAAGGTGTAGAAATATACCTAGTTGGACGAATCTTATTGAAGCTAGCTGGCCCAGTGGCTAACACGACAGTCTGGAGTTTTGAGACTCTTACTGCGGGTTCAAACCCCATCCGTGGTATGGTTTGGTAAGAATGTACATATACGTTTGGACCATTTACAGGTTAAATAAGTAAAATGTATTTATAAATAAGAAATGATTTATGATTTTTTTTTTTTTTTTTTGCCAAGTCCCAGCAATGTTTTAGAAATGATGGAGTATATATGAAACTTCTTGAAGCACTGTGTAAGATGAGTATCGCTCCACTGCCAGTGGAGTGACATTTGATGATCGTACACTGCCTTGGCTTTATTTGCCACTGTTACACATAAACATGTCTGTCTATCTGTTTGTCTGTCACTCCACTGGCAGTGGAGTGACATTTGATGATCGCGCACTGCCTTGGATTTATTTTTCACTGTTACAAATAAACGTGTCTATCTGTCTGCTTGTTTCTATCTGTTTCTATCTGTCTAGTTCTGTCTCCGTTCATATCTGTGTCTGCTTATTTGTCTTTCTGTCTGGCTGTGTTTCTGTCTTCCTGTCTCTGTCTGCTCATGAACCAACAGGTATTAACCCGTAAACGGTCCAAGCAGATCTATGTTCACATGCGTAGTGCTCCAAAAGTAGATCTACGTTTTTTTTAAATATTTTCAAATATAACAAAAAAATGTAGATCAAAGTTTTTTTACATGTTTTCAAATGTAAAAAAAAAGAAAATCTACATTTTTACATACTACTATCAAATGTTGAAAAAACGTATATATACGTTTGGACAGTTTACGGGTTAAACACAATGCAGAGTCGGTCACGTCTGATTCCTGAACAAGTGAAAATGTATATTACTTGCCAGTCATGCTTATTATGTCTTATATCTACAAGCTGACTTGGCAGAGAATTCATAGTTTGGAGATTAGGAGTTGTGGGGTTACTAAAGGTATTATCCAGAGAGTTGAGGGATGGAGGTGGTTTGGACATTTAGAGAGGATGGAGCAAAATAGGGTGAATTGGATGTCTTAGCAGATGTGTCAGCATGTTAAATAGCAATGTGTGGAAGCAAATGGTTTTTATGATGTGCTGTTGGACATGGAAAGTACTCTGAGGGATGGGGATGTTGCAGTTTGGAGGGACATCTGAGCTGTAATGTTGGCACTTCTGGCAAGATGGTAATGGAGTGAGTGATGGCGAAAGTGCCTTCTTTTTTCAGGTTACCCTATCTTGGAGGATGGCTAGTGTAATAACAGAAAAACTTAGTATATACACAACAAATGATTCCCTTAACCCTTTCAGGGTCCAGAAGCCAAATTTCAAAGTGTGCAACAGGGTGCAAGAATTTTCAAAAAATAATTTTGTTATTTTTTCTTATGAAATGGTAGAGAATCTTTTTCTGAAGGTAATAAAACAAAAAGTACAAAATTTGATGGAAAATTGACAAAAGTATGCTCTCGTGAATTTTGATGTGTCAGTGATATTTACACCCGCGATTTTGCGGAATTTGACTCCCATTTTAGGTCAATTACATTATTCAAGTCGACCAATTTCTTAGCTATTTCACTAGTATTACTTGTATTCTATCGATTGAGCACAAGAAATCGCCAAATCAACTGTTTCAGCTGCAAAATAAAGTGATCGGAAATTGGTAATTTGGCTAATTTGGCCAGAATAAACAATGCAGGCATTCCTGGAACTAAACTAACATTTCCTCTGTTCATTAGTTACATTTTCAGGCTTTACAAATGAATTTCATTTTGATTTTTTATTCACATAATGAATTTTTATTCAAACCAAAACATAGAAGATTTACTGTTATGCAATATTGTAATAATTGTATAAATATCGTCACCCTGCCTCGGTGGGAGACGACCGACTTGTTGAGAAAAAAAAAATCATCGCCACATTTGTGAACGTATATTAGACCCACCAGCTGGCGTGTCTTAGACACGCCAGCTGGTGGCGTAATAAAACCAATCAATATCATCTCTATTTCTGTAATACAGTGGACCCTCGCATAGCGACTTTAATCCGTGCAAGAGGGCTGGTTGTTATGCGATATGTTCGGTATGCGAATGAATTTTCCCCATATTGGAAATCAAATTAATCCATGCAAGACACCCAAAAGTATGAAAAAAAAAAATTTTTTACCACATGAAATGTTAATTTTAATACACACAAACTGAAAAAGGCATGCACAATTACATGACACTTAATTTCATTGAAGATCTGGTGATGATTGATGGGATGGGAGGAGGGGAGAGAGAGAGTGTTAGTGTTTAGAAGGGGAATCCCCTTCCATTAAGACGTGAGGTGTCGAGTCCTTTTCTGGGATTACTTCCCTTCTTTTAATCCACTAGGCCAGCTTCAGAGCCCACGGGACTTCTGTCCAAACAACTTCCTATGGCCTGTACCCCGTTTCCTTTATGATTTCCCCCTAAAGGTTTCACAAAATTTTTCAGGTACAGGTTGCCAACACGGCTTCAAACTTGTGAGGGGGATTTTCATCCCTGAAGTTTTCACTTTAAGCCACTTTGCACACATTTCCTTTAAACTTTGTAGTAGCAACTTCTTCATTTCTCTCTCCCCTCCTGTGAAACCCTTTTTCCCCAGGGCTGGGCCTCTTGCTGTTGAAATTGTCTATCAGCTCTCAGTGGTTATTTTTCATTGTCCTCCTCCACCAACTCTTCCACATCCTCCCACAACCCCAACCCCAAAGGACTTTCCCCAAAGCCACAAAGGATTCCTCAACTGGGATAAAACCTCTCAGGGTTACCCCAAACCCTTTTAAAACCCCTTTTTTCTACACATTTTGGCCACGTTTTTTTCCAAGAAGTTCAAGGTCTTCTTTTCACTCCCTCCCAAGCCTTACCTATAAGGTTTACACAATTGAGGATATTTAAAATGATCTTCCCCCAAAATCTTTAAGTCATTGAGTTTCAGAGGTCACTAAAAGCACCTTTCAAACAGACTTTTTTGTACAGTTTTTTGAAGTTTTCAATAAACCCGCTGGGCCATGGGGTGCGGAGAGGATGGGATTAGGAGGCAAAAACTTCACCTTAAGAATTTCATGCCCCCCTAAACGCCTGCCACTCTGTAGGATGACCAGGGGGGTTGTCTAACACCAGGGGGCACTTAAGTTCTTAATTTCTTTTCAGTTAGGTAATCTTTCACAATGGGGGCAAATTGCATGGTGTAACCAGTCTTAGAAAAAGTCCCTAGTGACACATGCTTGCTTTTTTGGGTTTGCCCTCCAAGCTCACACAATTCTCATTGAGGACATTTCTTTTGCCTGAAACCGGTCTGAGTTTCAGAGGTGATACACTATTAAAGGCTTCACTTTGCATCACCAGAGCATGGGAAACACATCAACAGGAGTAAGCTGTCTTTCATAAGCTTATGTCCTGGGGGCCTTTGCTCATGAGTTAATGTAGGTTGCTTGGCATTTTTTCCAAAACAGGCCTGTTTCTCACAATTATAACACTTGTTCAGTTTCAGTCCCCTGCAACTGTCCTATGTACTCCTTGTTCCTACACATATTTTTCAGCTGCTTTGAGGTCCGAACTGGCAGCCTCACCATGCCTTATCACACTATGTTTGCCTCTAGCTTCTTATAATCTCTCAAACCAACTTTGCTGGCCTTTAATTCAATCCACATCATCATTGTTGCAGGCCATTTTTTTTAATTAAATCCTCATGCAACTTCCTAGCCCTTTTCGCTTATGATCGCTTGAGAAAATGCTATCTCCTGCTAGCTGTTTTCATTTATCCACACCAATAAGGTCTCTCAAACATCTTCCATCAACTTGCGATCTCTGTTTCGAAATACACAGTTAAAACCTTTGGCAAGATCAGCTTCCTGATTGCCTTTCTGTTGCCCACAATAGTAGAGATGGTTGATTTTGGGTTTCTTGTACACCTGACCAGGTCGCGGACACGCACTCCTATTTCATACTTATCATTGATTCCTTTCTTTCATCTCTATTTGGATTCTCCCTTATTGCTGTAGGGTTGGAACTAGAAGCTTTCCTTGGGGCCCATGGATCACTTATTTTCCAGAAAAAGCACCCGAAATCACTGTAATATTATGAAATATTCGATGTATGCTTGGGTGTTACGCGGTGGTGGCTGGTAAACAGTGCCACCGGCGGAACATATGAGGCTGGCTCAGGCCGCACATTGGACGTGTCTCGGACGAAGGGCGGTGAGCGGGTTTTTGGGCGGTATGCGAGGCAAAATTTTAGCGATCAAAGCATCCGGTATGCGGATTGTACGGTATGCAATGCGTACGGTATGCGGGGTTCCACTGTAAAGTATTAAAAATTTGTGAGAAAGTTGACTACCTCATAGAAGTCAAGGGGAAACCTAAGCTTTATAATATCAACATCCTTAAGAAATATTACCAAAGAAATTCGATTAACTGCCTTAATAACTTTGACTTAGTTTTCCCACACGAACTTGATAAGACAAATGAAGAGTGTAAGGTGTGCGTAATTGATGCCTCTAACGTAGACTATGATGGAGAACTACATGACTTGGTGACTCTTGACCACTCGGGTGCAACAAACATTAATATTAATGAATCTTTGGATGACCATAAGAGACATGAACTACTTCAATGTGTGAGTAACTTCTCAGACGTCTTTACTGATATTCCAGGTGTTACCTCCAGGGTAGTCCATAAGATTGACTTAGTCACGGACAATCCTATCAAATGGAAATTATACCCAGTTCCAGTTCACCTTAGGGATGCATTTGACCAAGAGGTAGACAAATTATTAAAACTAAAGATCATTGAACCTTCAGTATCTGCATATTGCTCACCAGTAGTCATGGTTAAGAAGGAGGATAATTCATATAGACTTGCTATTGACTTCAGAGGCCTTAATGCTATAACTCGGTGTGATACTGAGCCTATGCCCTTAATAGATAGCGATCTACACAAATTTTATGACTCTTCCTTTTCAGAGATTGATATTGTGCAGGCATATCATCAAGTAATGTTAGATCCCTTTTATAAGCAGTACACCACTTTTCCTACCCACCAAGGACTGATGCAGTATAGAACTATGCCCTTCAGTTTGGTAACTGCCTGTGCTACTTACGTGAGACTGATGAGAAAGGTCTTGGGTAATATGCCAAATGTTTCAGTTTATTTTGATAACATTTATGTAATGACATCCACGTGGGGCAAGCATATCCAAACATTAACATCAGTTTTGCGTAGGTTATGCTCACATGGCCTCACTGCCAAGCCGAAAGAAATGCTTCCTTGGGTATAACAAGATTAGATATCTTGGACTGATCCTTTCTAATAACTCTTTGCATCCTCTCCCCAGTAAGATCAAAGCTTTATTAGAATTTAAATTTCCCAAAACCAAGAAGCTCATGCGTAGCTTTCTTGGTTCTGTAAATTTTTATGCATGGTTTATCCCGAACCTTACTGATCTTACAGGCATCTTATCTGACTTCCTTAAAAAGTCTGTCAAGGAATCTCTTGAACTTTCCGACATAGCTCGGGAAAAGTTTAATGAGATTAAAAATATCTTCTCGAAAGACCCTATACTTAAGATTCCAGATATTAATAAAACATTTTGTTTAAGAACTGATGCCCCCAGTACTGGCTTAGGCGCTGTGTTACTACAATACCATGGTGGTACTCCCTTCCCTGTATGCTTCCTTAGCCAGAAACTCCTTCCCGCAGAAACGAGATACTCCACAATGGAAAAGGAATGTTTAGCCGTTGTGTGGGTATCTCCAAGCTTAATTTTATTTACTGGGAAAAGAATTCATTTTAGAAATGGATCACAAACCTTTGATATACCTAGAAACTTTTAAGGGAACCAATAGTTGCCTCTTGAGGTGGACATTGGCTCTCCAAGCTTTTAAGTTCCATATTGTGTATCAATGGTTCATCCAGTTATTTCTCTGACTGGTTAATTCGTGACATCCAGAAGAAGACTTGCTGCCTTCCGCGACTTCCACATGTTAGAACTTTTTCCTTGCCTATTCTTCTTATACTACTTGACTATAAGTCTTGGTATGGGGGAGTGTGATGGAAAAGTTCAACAGATATGAGTAGCGAGTATATACTAACAAGAGTTTGATTGCCGGCTACTTGTTAAGGTAGGGGAAGTCTAGCTCCTGCTATCCCCCCTTTTTCCCCCACCCCGAAAGTGATAGTTTGATTGCCGGCTGCTTGTTAAGGTAGGGTAAGTCCAGCTCCCGCTATCCCCCCCCCAAAAGGTGACGTGTGGGACTCTGGTCTAACAGTAATCACTCGACTCACAGCTCCCAGCACTACTGTAAGTACAAGCGTGCTCATATTCTAGTGTACTTATTGGTTGAAAGCTTCACTTTGGACCAATAATTAACTTAGTCATTTCAGCCTTGATATCTCTTAAATGTTTTAATAATCACCACATCTTTTAGGTATTGTACTTTTCATAGAGAGTGATTTCTTGAGCAGTGGGTACTCCATCGTCTCTCTTTCAGTTGGAATGACAGATTGGGTTCACCTTCAACCAATGAGAAGCATTGAAGGAGCGGCCCCCCCCCCCCCCCCCCACTCCCCCTCCGACTATGTAACGTCTGAGACATTCCCCTATTTGGATCTACTTACCTGTGTATATGTTTGCAGTCGCAGGACATAACCCCTGTATATTGCAGTGGTTAAAGAACCTGCTGTCCGTGTCATCTGGACTGAATTATTTCACGGTATAGACTATGTGTAAGAAACGAGCCGTTGGGTTGTCACAACACCTGTGATCCCCCCCCTCACACATCATCAGCAATGGCTACGGGATTCTAAAAGAAGTGTGTAAAAACTCCACCAGACAACCCCATTATCACTATATATATATTAGCGTTGAATTCATAATGTCATTTTTCTTTTCAAATAGGAGTAACACCTTCAAGTTCAATGTTTTATGTTTGCTTTAATAAATAATAAAGTGTTTATTTTGTGAATTATTTATTTCTTTTTTATTCATTTATTTTTTCCTGAGGTGGAGCCAGCCTTGGTAATACTGGACTGAAGTTGTTACAGGGCTGAGTTAAGCTTCACAGTATTTCTTGACAATAGTAAATTACCATGCACATAAATATATTTACTGTCAGTGTGATTGTGTAATACTTTAAAAACTATTTTCAGAACTAATATAGTGTCAGAACAATGATTAGTTATGAAATCTCAAGAAATATTGCTAAATTGTTAATTCTTCTTTCAACACTCTGGCTGTTATCCCACCGAGGAGGGTGGCCCAAAAAGGAAAAACAAAATTTTTTCCCGGTAGGCCTGGTGGACTAATAAGATCCCGCTTCACACATGGAGGGCCCGGGCTTCGATTTCGGTTGGGTTGGAACCACCTTCGACAAGCTTCCTTACACTGTTGTCCTGTTCACTAGCACGCCAAATAGGTACCTGGGGGTAGTCGACTGGTCGTGGGTCACATCCTGGGAGGGACAAGGCATTCAGAACCCCAATGGAAATAAGTGAGACAGTCCTCGATGACGCACTGACTTTCCTTGGGTTATCCTGGGTCGGGCTAACATCTGGGGTTAAAATCTGAACAAATCTTATCTTATTCATTTTACATTTTAGTAATGTATCCAGGAGGAAGGGGCTACTAGCCCTTGCATCGGATTTTTTTAGTCGCCTCTTACACACGCATGGCTTACAGAGGAAGAATTTTGTTCCACTTCCCCATGGAGTATCTAGAGGAAATAAACACAGAACATAGAACTAGAAGGAATAGAAATCCCAGAGGGTATGTGTGTAGTTATATGATTGTACATGTATGTGTATGTGACCCTAAGTGTAAGTAGAAGTAGCAAGACGTACCTGAAATCTTGTGGTGTTTATGAGACAGAAAGAAGGACACCAGCAAAACCTACAATCATGTAAAACCAATTAAAGGATTTCGTTTTACACTCAACATGGAGGAGAACGGTAGTACGTCCCTGGGTGGTTGTTGTCTACCAACCTACTACCTAGGTAAAATTGTCATTATCGGAACATAAGAAAATTATATAAATTAAAATAAATGAGAAAAAAAGGTATATCGGACAACACTTATGCAAGTGCAGGATCGATGTTTGCCGTCATGTGGAGCCATCATAGAGACCCGACTTCACAGTCTTATATCTTGGTAAGTACTGGTCTAACTTTTTACTTTTTTTGCGTCTTATAATACACAGAAAATTGCCCTTTTTTAAATAAATGTCCTGGCTACTAAATGGCTATTTAAATTACACTGATAAAAAAAGCAACTCTGGGGCCAGCATGTACTCATACAAATTTTGAAGTGATGAGTGTCAAATAATTAACTATAGTGTTAGGAAGGAGTAAAAAATTCACCTATACAAAATATACCTAATATTATTAAGGTAACTTATATGCATACTTACAATCTACTCCAATAAAACACATCACATTCAGTTCACGTTAGCTCAATAGTACACTGTGCTTAGGACACTAAAATTTATATACATTTATAAACAGGGAGGCTCCAGGACACCTCCCTCCCTCACTTCTGCTGGTTTTAGACTATTACAGCAGGCCAAAGACACCTATGGTATACACTCATAAAAAAACCCACAAAACCAATACTCACTCTGCTACATTTTGCTTCCTTGCTGTGGGTAACCTACTGCAAGCTCCTCATCTACTCTTTTATGGCCAACAATAAACGACCAGCGAATTAATAGTACACGTTTTGGTTTCAGTTCAATCCCAGAATATGGAAGCATTATTTTAGATAATATTTTTCTGTAGCACACTGCCTACAGACTTTTCTGGTGCTGTGTCACATGGGGTCCACCCCCTCTCTAATTCTTTCTGTGTTTTTACCTTCTGAAACCCACTCCTCACCTCCTTCTTTCATCTATCTTTCCCTCTAGTTCCTCAGTCTGCAAGCCCTCACACACCTGCTTCTTCTTGGAGCCTATTATCTGTGAAGCTGAACCTATCACCTCTGAAGCTAACCTATACCTCCTGAAGCTGAACCTATCAATGTGATGATTGACCTTTCACCTGTGTAGCTGAAGCCTGTTCTTAAGATCAAAAACCTGTCTTTTAAGCCCAAGTCTCTTTGCATTTTCTCCATATGTAAGTGCCTACAATTCACCCAACCAGATTCCATTTTGGCCTCAGTGCCAAGTTCTCACCCCCTTCCTAACTCTCACTCAAAGGTGGAGGTTCAATCCCCATTTGTGTGGTCACTTCTCCTGTTCCCCCCGGACTCTCTTCCCCATCCCTCCTTCCTTTTCTGTTCCACTGGAAGGACTTTTCTATCCTTTTTGGTGCATTTCTACCATCATACTCCCCTCCCTCTCAGACCCTCTGTTGGGTTCCCTCCATAGTATCCCTGATCCTTTGCTTACCCTCACTGTCTCTAAACTCATGGCAATGGCATCTTCCTTGATCCCACTGAGACAATTGACACTATTTTGCAGAGACAAAACCTCATAAATGAGAAACTGTTGATGCCTACCTTCTGCCCTTTCTTATTTTACACAACCCATGCTAGCCATCTTTTCTTCACTTCATCTGAGTCCTCCTTGCTTCGCGCTTCACCGTTGCCGCCACACATTGGCTTCATGACCCTACTAGACCATACATTTTATTGATTCCATTGTATCAGAAATTCTTCTTTTCCCCTATGAGGATAGACTGAGGGCCTTGAATCTCGCACTCTCTCGAAAGGTGTAGAAATTAGGGGGAATAGGCTCGAGGTGTATTATTTGGAATAACAGGAATAAAATCAAGGGGATGTAAATAGCAATGCTGAAAAATTTACCAGTCATTAGACAGGACTCACAGCAATGGTTTCCAAGTCAGAAAATATTCAGATTGAGGAAGGGATATAGGAAAGCACCTGGTTTGGTAATAGAGTTGTGGATGAGGTGAACAACTCCCCAGTTACCTTCATAGAAGCTAAGTCACTTGTGTAGTTTTACAAAAGCAGGTTTGTTAAAAAACATGAGATGGAGTGGGGGTGGTGTGGGGAGTTTGGACCTGACTAGTTGTGTAATAGGTCTGATGCTGTGCTCTTCTTAAGTGGAGTGACTTTGACTAGGAGGGTCATTGGGATAATCCAGAGTGGTAGAACATGGACCTGCTGATCTCAGGGTCAGTAGGCCTGTTGCAGTGTTTTCTTCTTATGTTCTTATGATTATCCATCTCATTTTAGGGTTATGTGCTGTGCATTTTTCTGTTCCTTTCCTGATGAAACTTTTAATGAGAGGCACTATTGTGTATATTCTGTGTATACCGTTTCAACAGGTCTTTGTTCTCTGTTGCATTATACGGCATACCATATTTATCTACATAATGGTGGTATACAGTTTTCTCTCGTGCATCCTGTATCTCTGATATTGCATTCTTGATCCTTATCTGTCCCATTGCCCATCTTGTGTAATTTAAGTGATTTTAATGTTCATCATCTTTGGGGAGCTTCCCACTAGTGACTTCATGGTGACTCTTGGAGATTCTTATAGATCTTCTAATCTCTGTCTGTTTTTTTTAGAGGCCTCCGACTCATTTTGACTCACTAACTCAGTGTCTCTCTTGCATTGTCTCTGATCCTCGTCACTTGATTCATGCTGGTATGTTCTCCCCGATTTGCCTTCATTCAAGGGGGCTCCTCTGGCGTGGTTTGAACGAGGTCTTGGTTGAGGAATTAGACCTATCGGTTCTCTTCCTCAGACACGACCTAATTACCCCCAATCTACCCTCCCCTATCCCCATCTCCCCATCCTCCCCTTTTACCTTTCCTCTCCCTCCCCACCCCTCCTTTTGCCGTTCCTCTTTTTGTCCTTTGGGATTTCTCCCACGGCACATTAGTTCCTAGGTAGTCCGGAGAAAGGATAACGGGGGTCCATCCCATTCCGTTGAGGTTCTTAGCGGTGGCGTAGTTTGCCGTGGGAATCGGATCGCCTGGGGATGTCCCGTCCTCTCGTAATCCCGGAGTAGCTATGTGGGGGTCTTTCGGGCGACGAGTGTATCTCTGGAAGCCACCTTCGGATTCAGGGCGAGGTGTGTGGCCCGAAGGAGTTATGCTTGTGTGGATATCCGGCTGCCCTCTCCTTTGTCCAACGAGGTAGCTCGGCAGATGTGAGGTTAGACTATCCCGGATTGTTAGTTTACTAGCATGATGGGTAGGGTATGGCCACGGGTTCCATGCCTGCATCTGCGCTATTGCGGGTGCTGAGGTCCTCTTGGGCGCGGAGGTAGATTTCTGGCCCTTTCATTCCTACTAGGACCTATCACCTCCCGGTTCCCCCCTTTTTTTTTTTTCTTTTTCATTATTTTTATTTTTCATTTTTCTTCTTCTATTTTTTTCTTAAAAACAAAAGAAAGACGTAACCTAACCATGGCAGCCCTAGTCCATGAACCTGGTACCCCCGGGCTCCCTTTTGATACCGCACCGCCGTTCTGACCATGCCTACGTCTTTGCGAACACTCTTCAGACATCTTCATGCCTCTGTACCATATTGCCAGGTGCTGTTTCCTCACCCGCTTCAGCGTTACTGAGGCCTCGACTGACTCTTCGATTTATCGGACCTTCGCTTCTCTGATATGCTTCCTCGGCCTCTCCCTCTACGGTGCGGCAATTTTCAAATCGCCGACCCGTTCACGTGGTACCCATTTGGTCCCACGCCTAAAACGCAAATGACATTACTGCTGAGGATACTTCTCCACCTTCTCGTTCTTTCAGAAACGATCGACACGTCCTTCACTAATCCCCTTTCCACGCTCATGTTTCGAGACTGAACAGTGACTAAATTCTTCAACTTTACGACCAACTTCCTCTACTGCCTTATCTTGTGACAATAGTATTGGCCAAAGTGCACTCCTACGCATGTGGCGTAAAAGATATTCTTTTACATCGCTTTTAAGAGCGGTAGTGCATCATTACCGTACAGAATGCTACCAGGCTCATGAGCTCTCTGTCTTTCCCATATCGATACTGATCTGTCACTCTTGAAAAACATCATTCCCTCTTTTTTGTAGTGGTGCCGTCATTCTGCCCATACCATAGTTCAACAAAATTTCTAGACATGTGGCACTGACATTCTAGAACAGCTGAACTACATGATCATCCCCACATCCTTAAGGTAGGATACTTACGTTCTTACTGGCCAATGGCAGTGACGATACCATAGCAATATGGCTCGTTAACTTTTGACAGCCCGAGAAATACCATCCTCAGTAGTTTATTGTAGCAGGACAAGACGGTTTATACAAGTTCGACGAAAGGTGATCCTACAACACACAGTGTATAGAAATTGCTGGCTGATTTGGCCATCCGCAGCGAAATATTGCAGATCTATCGCCGAGAATGCCGCAGTCGGTTGGTGCCGACTGCCTGATTCTAATACGTCTGCTAGTAGATCTCCCTCTTGCCTTAACTGTCTCATGGAGGCTCACACCTTCGTTACTCTCGCCAGTTGTCATGGTCTATTAACGAGGGGATATCCAGTTACCTCAAAGAGATGAAGGTCTCCCTTATGCCATGGCAGTTTCTCATCTCCGCGCCAAGGTAGACTCCCACTGTTTCTTATTCCCGTGTTTGCAAAACGTTCCCCTCCACTTCTAGTGATCCCATACTTGTCTAACACCCACCACTGTGGATTACCTCTCCTTAATCACTCCTGTTTCTAATCCTTTTGCTGTCCTCGGCTACAGACGTCCTATCTTCAACGCCTCAGTCTAATACTTCGCTTATTCGAGATTTCTCTCACAAGCCTCATGACGACGTAGACCTCGTACTAACACCTCTTCCAATTGTCCCTCTACTTTCAAAAGTTCTAAAAAAGGTTCCTCGGTTAACACCTCCTACACCATCTTCACCTACCTCATTTTACCCTGCCGTCTCTGTTGTCCTAGTTTGTCTTCCCCTATCACTGGCTGCTGTCAGTTACAAGTGCAAGAGGTTTACACTCCTCCTCGTAATGTACCTTCCTCCCTGTTCCCTCCCAAGTTTCTGTCCTTTCTGCCTCATCCCAGGTTCCTGTCTCTTCTGATCCCCTGCACGCTTCTCAGTTCCCCTCCACCCTTCGCCCCCCTACCTTAGGTAAGCCAATATCAGTGTCCAATCACTTTACTGATCTCCCCCTGCCATTCCCCAATATTGTCTGCCATAGACGATTCTCTGAATTTCCGAAACACTTGAAGCAATCTATGATATGTATTGCAGGACCAACCATCAATGGACACTGATCCACCTTCGCTCCTTTCTCTCTCCTTGCTTCTCATCTATGCAAACTCCTTTTCTTCACAGCGCACCCGTTCCTATTCGATGCTTGAACATTTTCACTGCCCTCCGCATTGTGGACTTTTTATCTAACCCTTCTAGTCGTTGGAATCCCTTACTGCGGATTCCAAGTATCTTTATCATTGCCATTCATGGCCTATTTTTACAGTGGAATATACGCGGCCTCAGGGGTAATCGGGGTGAGCTTCAGAATGTTACTCTCCCTGTTTGCGCCTGTCGGGTGTTTGCCCTTACAAGAACCAAAATTACACTCTGCTTGTTATTTCTCACATATCAGGCTATAATTTATTGTATTCTTCAGATCCTTTTCCTGGATGGGACCTTTAATGAAAGTGCCTTTTCTCACGCACTGATATTCCGTAACCATTCAGCTATTTGTTCATGTACTTCGCTGCATTACACCGCAGCCCGTAATCCACTTACATAGGTGGTATAACGCCTCTGTTCCTTTATATCTCTCTCCTTCCCGGCATTATCTATTCCGGTTTTTGCCTCCTTTGTTTCGTCATTACGCCCGATTCTATTTCTTGGTGATTTTAATGGCCCACCAACCATGTTTCCTCTGGGGGGGGTCTCACTTCGTGAGTCCCCGTGGATTTCAGTAGAGGAGCTTTTCTTGCCACCCACCCCCTCCATGTTTTAAATACAGGTACTCACACCCATTTTGATCCTCGGACTCATACTCTCTCTTGCATTGATCTCTCAGTTTGCTCTTCCTCCGCCGCATTAGACTTCACTTGGTCTGTTCTCCCGGACTTACATGACAGTGATCATTTCCCAATCATTCTTACTTCCCCTTCATATTCGCCACCTCTTCGCACCCCACGATGGCAATTTAATCGGGCAAATTGGAACCTTTACTCACACCTAACTGTTTTTAAAGAGGTTCCTTCTTCGTCCTCCATCGATGAGCTTTTACACCTCTTCTCGTCCTCCGTTTTTACCGCAGCTTCTCATTCTATACCCCAAACTTCGGGCAGGCATTCTCAGAAATGCGTGCCATGGTGGTCTCCTGCTTGTGCTCGTGCAGTACGTTTGAAACGCGCTGCATGGGGCAGGTACCGGTACAATAGAACCACAGAGCGACTCCTTGATTTTAAACAGAAGCGTGCGATCGCTCGCCGTGTCATCCGTGACGCTAAACGCACTTGCTGGCGAGATTATGTCTCCACCATCACCTCTGCTTCCTCTATGAGTGCAGTCTGGAAAAAAGTACGAAAACTGAGTGGTAAATATTCTCCTGACCCGGCTCCTGTTCTGCGGGTTGCCGGTGTTGATATAGCAAACCCACTAGATGTTGCCAATGAAATTGGCAATCATCTGGTCCGTATTTCTCAGGGACTCCATCTATGCCCCTCATTTCTTTCATCAAAGTCTGCCAGAGAGCTAGCACCCTTGGACTTTTCTTCTCTCAGAGAAGAACAGTATAATGTGCCTTTTACACTTCAAGAACTGGAGGCAACACTCTCAGCTTGTCGATCATCGGCAGCTGGGCCGACGGCATTCATATTCGTATGCTACAACATTTACATCAGTCAGCCCTTGCAGTCCTATTACGCCTTTACAATCTTATTTGGTCACAAGGAGTTCTTCCACAGCTGTGGAAATCCGCCATTGTTCTCCCTTTTCACAAACCAGGCACTACGGGACATGAAACCTCCCACTATCGTCCCATTGCTCTTACCAGTGCAGTTTGCAAAGTAATGGAACGCCTAGTAAATAGACGTTTAGTGTGGTATTTAGAGACACACAACAGTCTCTCCACTCGTCAATATGGCTTTCGTAAGGGACGTTCTACCATAGACCCCTTACTACGCTTGGATACGTATGTTCGTAATGCCTTTGCGAATAACCACTCAGTTATTGCCATATTTTTTGACCTTGAGAAGGCATATGACACAACTTGGAGGTATAATATTTTAGCCCAAGCCCACTCCTTAGGCCTTCGAGGCAATCTACCATCCTTCCTTAAGAACTTTTTAACTGACAGGCATTTCCGTGTTCGGGTTAATAATGTGCTCTCCCCGGACTTTATCCAAGCTGAAGGTGTCCCCCAGGGATGTGTTCTGAGCACAACACTTTTTCTCCTTGCTATTAATGATTTGGCCTCTAGTCTTCCATCAAATATTTGGTCATCACTCTATGTTGATGACTTCGCTATTGCCTGTGCAGGCGCTGACTGTCACCTCCTTACAGTTTCTCTCCAACATGCAGTTGACCGTGTTTCCAATTGGGCCACCACACGTGGGTTTAAATTTTCCAGCACTAAAACCCACCAGATCACTTTCACTAGACGCTCTGTCATCTCCGATCATCCTTTGTACCTCTATGGCTCCCGTATCCCTGAACGTGATACAGTCAAGTTTCTGGGCCTCCTCTTTGATCGTAGGTTATCCTGGAAACCTCACATTACCTCTCTGAAGGCAACTTGTCACAGCCGGCTGAATCTTCTTAAAACCCTTGCTCATCTTTCGTGGGGAGCTGATCGTCGAACCCTCCTTCGCCTACATTCCACCCTTATTTTATCGAACTTGATTATGGTGACCAGATCTATTCAGCGGCATCTCCTGCTACTCTCTCTAGCCTTAACCCCATTCATCACCAAGGATTACGTTTATGCCTTGGTGCTTTCCGCTCTTCCCCTGTCGAGAGCCTCTATGCAGAAGCGAACGTTCCATCCTTATCCGATCGCCGTGATGCCCATTGCCTGCGCTACTATGTACGCTCTCATGATCTCCGCAATCCTTCCATTTATAGAATGGTCACTGATATTAGTAGACATTCTTTATTTGTTCGCCGCCCCTGCTTACTCCGTCCCTTCTCTCTTCGCCTTCATTCGCTCTTGTCTTCTCTTCAACTACCACCTTTCTATGTACAAGGAGCATCTCACTTTTCCCTACCCCCCTGGGAAGTTCCAGCTGTTCGAGTCTGTTCTTTCTCCCTCCCTTGCTCGAAAGCCCAACTGTCTACGGTCGCTTTCCCGCTCTCTTTTTTTTGCCCATTTCCCCACTCTCCTCTCATGCCTTGCTGTGAAACCAGATGGCTTAAGTTTTTTCTGCGGCGTTGGATTCCGCAGCAGTTTTTTCCGGACAGCGTCGACAAGGTTTTTTTTCTTTTTCTTGGGCTAGAAATTTTTTTACGGGCTAAATTTTTTATGCCTTCCTTAAGCACTTACCCTTATTGATCTTCCCCTGGGGATCTTTTTGGGTTGTCTCAACTCCCTTAGTGTTTTAAACCGGTTTATAAAAAATTTGTTTACACCTCACCCCCAATCCTCCGTATCCAATTTTTTGGGGCTTACGCCCCCCTTTTTTTACCAAGCAAAAAAGATTTTTTTTTTTTGGGGTTTCCCCTTTGGTTTTGTTAAACGTACGGGCAATAAAACAGGCAGCACTGCTGCGCGGTCAGCAGTAAAAAAAAAACCCCTTTAACCTTTTTTCTTATAGAGGTTTTCCCCTTTTTTAGGGCAATTTTGCTCAATATTTTCCCACCTTCACCCCCCCTTGGGGGCAAAAAACTTTTGGTCAATGCTCGGCAAAAAAAAAAACTTTCAGTCAATTAAAAACCAATTTGGTTAGGGCCGTCTTTTTCTCCGTTTTCGGGGTTGGGAGGTGCCCTCTTCCCCCGTTTTCGCTTTGGGGCCTTTCCCCATTTTACCAGGGTTATTTCAGGGAAGGCGTCTTGCCCCTCTCTGTGAAAATTTTCCCAAACTCCATTTTAATCAGCCACATTCTGTTAGACTGCCCACTTTATCAACGAGAAAAGCAGAATTTACCTCTGTCTCGTCTTCGTCCGTGCTCTCTTTTTTCCCTTCCCCTTCTCGCGGGATAACCCCCCTTTTCCCATCCGGACTTCTCATTGCTTTTTGCAACGCCCGGGGAATTATTTCACAAATTTTTGGTTCCTTCCGGGCCCCTTTTATTCAACCGGGTTACCCCTCCCCCCGTACTACCCCCTTTCCCCCGCTTTTTCTTTAACCTGCTGATCATCCCCCCTCCCCCCATCCCTTTTCCCGGGTTTCCCTTTTCCCCCAAACCCTCTGGGGCGCTTATACCCCTTTTTGGCAGCGCTTCTTTTTTTTTAAAATAAAAATTTAATCTCCCAGTTTTGCATGACAGTGATCATTTTCCTATTTCTTACTTTCCCCTTTTTTTTTTCCAGCCCACCTTTTGGGCCCCCTTTGGGCTTTTTGTAAAATTTTTTTTTTTGGGGGAATTTAAATCCTTCATCTTCCCAAATTCTTTGCCCTCTATTGGGGCTGGTGCCCCATTTTCGACCTTATTTTTTGACTGCAGTTGCAAAGTTTTTATTCCCTACCTCAGGCAAAACATTCTCAAAACATTGGGGCCTTGGGTTGGTCCCAGGGGCCCTGAAAAGCATTTGAAACAACTGAAAGGGGGCTGTTATCAAATTTTTGGGTTTAGGGGATTGTTTTTTTTGGTTTTAAAGTGGGAAAGGGCAGTTGTTTGTTTTTCAAACGCGTTTGCAAATGCCTTTTTGGGGAAAGGGGACTAGTTTTTACCTTTCCCTCAACCCTTCTCCTATTTTGGGGGTTTTGGAAGAAGGTAGGGGAAGTTTTTATGACAATACACTCCAGCCCCACTCCTTTTTTTTGTAGGTTGCTGGTGTTAGTTTGGGGAAACCTCTTGAAGATTGCCATAAAAATTCAAGAACTTTTTTTTGTGTCCCTAAAGGGGTTTTCACCTCTGCCCCATCATTTTTGTTTTCTAGTTCGCCAAAGGACGGGGTCCCCCCGGATTTTCCCCTTCTAATGGAGGGAACCATTATTATTGTTTTTTTTAAAAAAATCTTTTTAGAGGGGGAGATTTCCCTTTGGCTGGACAAACGGGGGCCGGGGGGAATTCATACCCGTATATTACAGCTTTTGAAATCTCCCCCCCCTTTTCAGCCCCCTTTTCTTTTTTTCCCAATTTTTTAAATGGGGGGGTTCCCATCCGGGGAATTTTTCCTTTTTCTACGGGTTTTGGGGCAAACCGGGGCATTTCCGGGGTTTGGAATTTTTCCCGGGGTTTTCCCTTTGGGGGAAAAAGGGGGTTTCCCCCAAGGGGAAGGGGAAGGGAAGGGAAATTAGATTTTGGTTTGGTTTTTGGGGAATCAAAGGGCCCGGGGGAATTGCTAATTTTGGGGGAAAATTGTAAATATTTGTAAAAAAATTGAAAAATTTTTAAATTCTCCATCTTGAGTTTTTTTTTTTTTAAAAAGGTTAGGGAATTTGGGGGTTAATTAAAGTTGGGGTTTTGGTTTAAAAAATTTAAAACTTTGGTCCTATTTAAAATAGGGTTGGGTTTGGATTTTTTGATTTGGGGGGAAGGGGGGTCCCGGGGGAAAGGGTTTTTAAAATTTAAAATTTTTTGGGTAAGTTCCCAAATTAAATTTTTTGGGGTTTTTTTGGTTTTGTTTTTGGGAAAAGGGTTTTAATGAAATGGTGGGGTGAAAGGTTGGGTGTCCCAAATGATTTAAATTTTTGGGGTTTTTGGGAATAAAAATTTTTTATTTTTATTAATTTTGGGGGAAACTTTTTAAAAGATTTTTTTGTTTTGGACAGATAAAGGTTTCCCAGAATGTGTAGGGTTTAATTTTTTGGCCTTGTTTTCCAATCGCTGGTTCAGGGGAAACCTCACTTTTCCCTTTTTTGAAAGCAGCTTCCCATGGGGCTGATCCTCCAAAAAATTTTGTTGCACATCTTTCGGGGGGGAGCAGTCTTACCCCAATTGTATTCCACCCTAATCTTGTCAAAGCGGATTATGGGAACCAAAGGGCTTTTTCTGCGGCTTCCCTGAAAATCTTTCTAAGTTAGATCCCAAATTTATCATTAGGGTCAAAATTTATGCCCTTTGGGGCCTTTTTATTCATTCCCCCTGTTGAAAGCCTCTATGCTGAGGGGGAATTTTTCAATTTTTCCTTTGCCAATTGTCCCTGATACTCATTGCCTTCATTACTTTTTTCTGCTCTTGACCCCCTTTTGGGTTTTCCCTTTTTTGTAATTTTTTTTCTCAGGGCATTAGTAGAACCCCTTTTAAATTGGGTTCACCCCCGGGTTAATCCCTCTGTTTTTTTCCCAAGTCTTCACTCACCCAAGTCTTTTCTCAAACCTTTCATCCCCGGGGGGTTGATAAGGGATCTGCCTTTTCCCTTTTCCCCCTTGGGATTTTCCCAAAAATTTTTTGGGCTGTTTTTTCCCCCCCTGCTGTGTGCCAAAACCCCTTTACCCATACGCTTCTTGCTCTCTTTTTCTTGATCACTTTGGGGCTCTTTTTCATGTTTTCACGGTTTTTTACAGGTATTCTAAATTTTTTTTGATGGTTTGGGGCGGGGGGGTGTTTCCCTGACAATGTTGTCCCGGGGTCATTTGTTTGGGCTCAAAGGAGTATTTTTACCCCTCGAGTTGTATGTCATCCTCTTTGGGTTTTTTTCCATATTCATTTTTGTCTCCATTGGCTTTTTTTTATCATTTTGGGTCCCCCCAGTGCTTTTCAGGCCATTTAACAATTTGATTTCCCCTTATCCATTGGTCCTTTATATTCACTATGCACCACGTAGACAGCAAAAACAAGGACTTCTTTTCTGTTGGGTCCCTGCACAAGCTGATGTACAAGGCAGTGAACATGTGGATGCTGCTGCACGGTCTGTAGTGCATGATCATCTGGTTTCCTATAGATATATTCCCTTCAGGGATTATTTTACCGTTATCTCTACCCTTTTCATGGCTTTTGGCAGCAACGGTGGTCGAACATGCACAATAACAAATTGCACTCTATTAAACAACTTTTGGGTTTGTGGCCATCTTCTTACTACTGTTGCCATACTCAGGAGTCTGTGCTCTCCCATCTCTGCATCGGCCATACTCTCCTTACCTATGGGTAACTCATGGAATGACACCCTATCCCTCTCTGTGAGGCTTGTCAGGCCTCTATTTTGGTTCTTCACTTTCTCGTGGATTTCCCGGTTTACCAGCGAGCTCGCAGGATTTATCTCCACCAACACCACTGCCTTATCACTCTTACGTTTTCTTCCCTTCTTACAGATGGCGCTGCCTATGACTTACTATTACGATTTTACTTTTTGTCAGCAACTGCTTTACAATAGGTACTTTGACAAATAGCCCCTAGCATCTCTTCCAGCCCTTTTCTCCCCTCACCTCTGATCTCCTCTACACCTAGCTGTTTATATATCTCCAGCACTGTTTTCTGCCCCTCAGCACAGCATGACTCTTGTCAGTTTAGTGCTTTATTTGATTATAATATTAATCCATTGTTCCAGTCGACCAAACTCAAAGCAGTTTCACTAGAACTCCTTTTCTTCCACCTAATAAAGTGATCAGAATTGTAATTGGAAAATTTCATAACAAAAATTGAAGAAATGCCAATTTCTAATTGGGGGTTCAGAATAAACATTGCAGTCATACCTAGCACTAAAATAACATTGGTGTCTGTTTATTAGTCATGTCCTCCAGTGGCCCCTTTTATTATTACGCCTGTTGCCATATGAAATTTTACTGTTATGCGGGCTACGAATTAGTGTAAAAATGATATAATAATTATCAGCGCAATTTGTGGAAGATATTAGACCCACCAGTTGAAGTGTCTGGATGATGACGGGAATTTGTTTAATCCTGAACATCGTCTAAAAATCAACATTTACTATCTGAGTTCACTTTTAGCTGCTTTTGGTTAACCATTCAAAATCAGCTCTATTTCTGTAATATGTCATTCCATTCTGTCAAATGCACCATAAGAAAAAACGCAGAATACAACCATAAATATCCATACGAAACAAATAGGCTCGTTTTAAACAAAAACACAGTCCAGTTTTTTCTCATTGCACTGAGTGCTTCAGGATTTTTTTTTATGCTATGTATACTGACACTCAGACCCATTATCTCTTAGGTAGGCATACCAGCTATCTCCTGCAAGATGAAAGCCACTAGAATTTTTGAGAGTACTAAGGGATTGACACTGGTTCTAAGCCGTAATAATGTGGGAAAGACAGTGAATGGTTAAAAGTGGCAATTTTATTTAGTGAAACGTGATTAATTGCGGAAAAAAAAATCCATTTTCTTGTTGGAGTATGTTTGTTGGCAATGTGGAATATTGTACTTACTTGACTCATGTTTCTATTGCAGAATTATTTTGTGGGAACGATTTACCAAGTTGTGTCTTGCCAGTCTTTATATCTTCAGAATACTACAAGGTAGGAACATCTGTTATCCTTGTGAATTTTACACTACCTAAGTATTCCTAATTAAACAATTTTACTTTTGATATTTGGGAATTCTATCTTAAATATGCATGGTAGTTAAAAGAAAAAATGCATGCTAGTAATACTGTAATTAATTTTCAGAATAATCTCCTATAAAAAACAAGAGAAAATAATAATAAACTGATGTTGAGTGTATCTGCAGTACATATATTACTCTTTTAACACACAAAACAAAAATTGTGAAGTGTTTTAATACACATATAAATTTTATAGTTGCTTATAAGTAGGGAAGTTTTCCTTGCATAAATTCTTAACATGGGAATATGTTCACAAGGAAAACTGTGGGTTCGGTGTCCAAAATAGTTGAAAAAAAATCTTGAAATAGACATGTGAGTACATAAGGAAGATTAACTATACTTCTGTTGTATGACTAAAATAATTTAAATGAAATGACCATTGTTTAAAAAAATTGCAAAACATAAAGAACATAAACCATATCAATGTTCAGAGTGTTTGAAATGTTTTACTCAAAAAGGCAGTCTTGTGAAACATATGAAAGTACATACAGGAGATAAACCATATCAATGTTCAGAGTGTTTGAAATGTTTTAGTCAAAAAGGCTATCTTGTGAAACATATGAAAGGTACATACAGGGAGATAAACCATATCAATGTTCAGAGTGTTTGAAAATGATTTTAGTCAAAAAGACCATCTTGTGACACATGTTTGAATTGTAAGTAACATACAGGAGATAAACCATTGAATGTTCAGAGTGTATGAAATGTTTTAGTCAAAAAGGCAGTCTTGTGACACATATGAAAGTACATACAGGAGATAAACCATATCAATGTTCAGAGTGTATGAAATGTTTTAGTCAAAAAGGCAGTCTTGTGACACATAATGAGAGTCATACAGGAGGTAAACAATTATCATGTTCAGGAGTGTTTGAAAATGTTTAGTCCAAAAAGCAAATCCTTGTGACACATATGAACTACATACAGGAGATAAGCCATATGAATGTTTCGCAGTGTTTGAAATGTTTCAGTCAAAATTCACTCTTGGAAACATATGTAATTAAAAAAAAAAAACAAAAAAACCACCCCCCCCCCCCCCCCCCCCCCCCCCCCCCCCCCCCCCCCCCCCCAACCCAAAAAACACCCCCCCCCCCCCCCCCCCCCCCCCCCCCCCCCCCCCCCCCCCCCCCCCCCCCCCCCCCCCCCCCCCCCCCCACACCCCCCACCCCCCCCCCCCCCCCCCCCCCCCCCCCCCCCCCCCCCCCCCCCCCCCCCCCCCCCCCCCCCCCCCCCCCCCCCCCCCCCCCCCCCCCCCCCCCCCCCCCACACAAAAAACAACTACTTACAGGAGATATGCCATATCAATGTTCGCAGTGTTTGAAATGTTTTAGTCAAAAAGGCAATCTTGTGAAACATATGAAAGTACATGCAGAAGATAAACTGTATCAATGTTCAGAGTGTCTGAAATGTTTTACTGATAAAAGCATCTTGTGACACATATGTGAGTACATACAGGTCGGTTAAACATCATCATGTTCTGTGTGTGTGAAATGTTTTAGTGTGAAATGCAGTCTTGTGAAACATATGAAAGTACATACAGGAGATAAACCATATCAATGTTCAGAGTGTTTGAAATGTTTTAGTCAAAAATACATTCTTGTGACACATATGAAAGTACATACAGGAGATAAGCCATATCAATGTTCGCAGTGTTTGAAATGTTTTAGTCAAAAAGGCAATCTTGTGAAACATATGAAAGTACATGCAGAAGATAAACTGTATTAATGTTCAGAGTGTCTGAAATGTTTTATTAAGAAATACAGTCTTGTGACACATATGAGAGTACATACAGGAGATAAACCATATCAATGTTTGCAGTGTTTGAAATGTTTTAGTGTGAAATGCAGTCTTGTGACACATATGAGAGTACATACAGGAGATAAACAATATCAATGTTCAGAGTGTCTGAAATGTTTTACTGATAAAAGCAATCTTGTGACACATAGGAGAGTACATAAGGGGAGATAACCATATCAATGTCGAGTGTTGAAATGTTTTTAGGTGAAATGGTCTTGTGGCACACATATGAGAGTACATACATGAGATAAACCATATCAATGTTCAGAGTGTTGGAAATGTTTTACTGATAAAAGCAATCTTGTGACACATATGAGAGTACATACAGGAGATAAACCATATCAATGTTCAGAGTGTTGGAAATGTTTTAGTGTGAAATGCAGTCTTTGTGACACATATGAGAGTACATACATGAGATTAAACCATATCAATGTCAGAGTGTTGAAATGTTGTTTTACTTGATAAAAGCAATCTTGTGGAAAACATATGAAAGTACATACAGGAGATATTAAACCATATCATATGTTCGCATGTGTTTGAAATGTTTTAGTATAAAAGGCAATATTGTGCCACATATGAAAAGTACATGCAGGAGTAAAAATCTGTTAGTGTTGTTTGTTAAAGTAATTTTTTTAGTTATAAATCATCAGAATTATATAAAAATGAATTTTCCATAACAGTGTATTGTTGAGAGTTGAAAATTATTTATTTTTTATTATCACAATGCGACGTTTACTCCAAGGCGGGTGGCCCGAAAAAGGAAAAACTTTCACCAATCATTCCACTCTTCACTGTTTGCAGAAGGGTGCTTTACACTACAGTTTTTAAACTGCAACATTAAACCCCTCTTCAGAGTCGACTCTGTACTTCCCAATTCCAGGATCAAGTCGGCCTGTCGGTTTCCTGAAAACCCTCAAAAATGTTACTTTGTAACACTCCAACAGCACGTAAAGTATTAAAAAACATCTGGTCTCAGTCACTCCTTATCAAACCACGCTCACGCATGCCTGCTGGAAGTCCAAGCCCTCGCTCACAAAAACTCTGTACCCCTTCCCTCCAACCTTTCGTTGGCTGCACCTCCACGCCTTCCTTCCACATACAGACTGATACCTCTTGAAGTCTTTGTTGCGCCTCCATTCTCTATCTGTCGAACCACCTTCAATAATCTTTTCCTCATCCCTCCTGGAAACAGTGAAATATGTTACTACTTATACTACTATAATAATATATTTGCATTACTACAAGTACATGTACAAGGTATACAGGCCTAGCTGGCATCAATGGGACATTATACTATATTGAAAGCCTTTGTTATGCTGAGCATTTCCCTACAATTAGGGCCTTGGGCCCAGGATGGCAAACCCAACCGGTCCATAACTTCAGGTACCCATTTACTGATGGTGTGAACATAGACAAACCAGTACTAAAGAAATACATGCCCATTGTTTCTTGGCCCACAACACTCTTCATGGGGGGCTAATTGATGTGGTGAAGAGGCTCGTGGTTGAGGAATTAATCCTGTTGTCTCCTCCTCAGGGCTGCAACCTTAATTATCCCCAATCCCCACTTTCCCTTCCCTTTATACCCATCCTCCCTTTTTTCCTTTCTCACTTCTTCCTCCCTGCCCTCCCTAATTCCCTTCCTGTTTTGGTCTTTGGGATTCTTCCCAACAGGCTGCTAGTTTCCTGAGAGGCGGAAAGGGTACCAGGGTCCATCTCATCCATTGGGTTGTTGGTGTGGTGTTGTTTGCTGTGGAAATCTGGTCATCTGGGGATCTCCTATTCCATCTATGGTCTCCCCAGGAGGTGGCTTTGGGTGTCTCTCAGGGTTGATGGGCTGTATTCTGGAGGCCCCCTTTGTGATTAAAAAGCATATACAGATCACTATTCTAAAAGTAATTTCATTTTTGCGGGTTAATATGTCAGGGCAAGTCCATTCAAACTACTGACAGAAGCCCTTTAAATTTTCCTCATGCTGTGGTGATACACCCTCCAGATGGATTCTAAAAAACTGATACCCAACCTCCACCATGATACCAGATACATGATCTATGTCAAGTAAGGCAAATGGGCACTTCTCTGCTTAGTGGAATATTACCCTATTCCAAACTTCCTTTCCTCCATCCCCCCCAATTATTTCTTAAATCAAATGGCCTGTTATCCCGGGTGTAATGGGAGCAAAAACACAGCAGAAAAAGTTTAGACTTATATTATCCTTCACCAGTTTAGAACAATATGTACACTATGTACAGTGATAAGTATAGTGCACTCCATGGTAAGCAAGGCAGAAATAGAAGCCACAAGATAGCAGACCGTCCCCCCCCCCCGCCACCCCCCTGCTTTCAACCAGCGCTTTGAATGGGAATGACAAGGGCAGACCATAGAGAGTGGTACCCACATAACCTATGCGGTTGCCAAATCCATCTTCTTATTGGCTTAGAACCTGGCAACTAGTTGAATGACGGGGCCCCATCATCAAACTCTTAGCAACCTGGGTTCGCTGGTTTGGTGGAGATAGCCTGTAAATGAGGGTGTGTACATGCGCAAATATAGGATCTACTCTTTGCATGCCACACTCCCCACCCAGTGAAAGGCTCGGAATTAGGCTGCACCTCACAGTGGTAAACCGTGCCGCCATGGCACAAAATGATGGGACCGCCTTTCATCTCCACCATCATCTCTTAGATAGAGCTCAGCTTTTCTCGTGTCAAAAAAGCCAAACCCTAAACTCAGAGTTGAAGACAGCTGTCAGTCAGGCTAGCATAGGTCCAAGATACAGGCGGACGGTAGCGAATTCCTCACTAAAAAGAAAAAAAACCCATACCAGGGGATATAAAAAAAAAAGAGCGTGAAAAGGGGTTACCACAAATTACATCCTTACCTAAATATATAAAAATAATAGGACTCTAGTAAAGAGTCTGCTAACATTATTTTCTTTGCCTGCAAATATATTTAATGAATATTATAGGGCTTCAGCTTAGCATCCAGCACATAGCCTGGTGTTCTTGTGGTTCTTCATGGCTTGGAGATTTACTGAAGAATTGTGTGATCAGTGTTAGACTGTGGACCATCCTGCGATGTCGGGCACACCATAAACATAGAAATGCCTCCAAAGCCAGTACCAGCGCGAGGGGCTTCTTTTTTCAATGTTGAGTAAGCCACTCTGATGTGGCTAGGAACTTGGCTGAAAAGTATGCCGTACAGGCTGCAACTCCTTGTTCCCGATTTGTAATAGTTTCTGCCCCAACCCCAGACTCACAAAGCATCGGCCTGTAATGAAAAAGGTTTGGAGAAGTCTGGAGAAAGAGAATGGGTTGCAGTACACATTATTCTTTTTGCTTTATTAAAAGCAGTGTTACAGTCTGAGGTCCAATTAAAGGAACTTTGTGACTGGTAAGAGGGGCTACAATAACTGAGAAATTCTTACTGTATCTTTTGTAAATTCCTATCATGCCTAGGGAACATTGAAGAGATTTTCATAATCCATGAGGAACTGGATTATCTTTATTAGCAAGAACTTAGCAATAAAAATAGGGGGGGGTTTTTTTTAGGTGCAACTTTACACACTACCTACTTCAGGCTAGAAAGTGCAGTGGCCTGGCCAAAGGAAGATTTAGTTAAAATTAAACTGTTATATAGGAACTCCAAAGGTCTCAAAAAAGGCCTTATCTAAGTAGGTGTTGATCCATAGTTTCAGAACACCACAAACAATATACTTAGGTATGCTGCCGTACCTTCATGTTCCATTAATAGCTGATGGATAAGTTTCTGGAATGAAGCAAGGGGGAATTTCTTCATTCCGAAAGGGGTAACTGTGTATTGTTTAATGACCTGGAATTACGAAGGCAGAGATTTCCTTTGCCTTATCCATCAATGGTACCTGATATAGCCTTTAAGGAGATCTAACTTTGGACACAAAAGTAGCATTACCCACAAAGTCAATTTCGTCAATCCAGCGAGGGAAGAGGGTAAGCATCTGTAAATTGTGACCTCATTCACCTTACGGCTGTCTGTTACACATACGAAACCATCCATCAGCCTTCTTCACAAGATGCACGGTGAAGCCCATGGAATAGGTGAATCCTCCACTCTAAAACCATGCTTTAACATAAATTCTACTTACCTGCTGAAGTAGCCTTTGCTTTCACGGATTAGCTCTGTGTAGGAGGGGAGTTTAATTGGTTTAGAGTTTCCCACATCTTGCATATGATAACCTAATGTAATTTTTTCGGCACATACGAAAATATATTAGATTGGGACTGTAGAAGATCATTTAAATTTGTTGCTTGCTTTTCGATATCCCCTCCAATAAAGGGCTAGGATCACTTGAGGACAGAATTTGATAGTTTATTTTAATTTCAGAGATAGAGTGCAAAAAGTCAGAGTCGTCCGGAGAGGTAGAGGACATAGTCATTACTGGGACTTTATTGGTGTATGATAAAGATTTTTATTGATTAATGTGATTAGTTTTAGTTTTTGTGGTCTGCTAGGGGAGCTACCTCATAATTTGCATCAGATATTACTTACAATCTGCATTGGCTCCCGTAATTCTTGCTTTCAGTGTGGCCAGGTATAGGTTCCTGCACCAAAAACTTGTTCCCGGATGGAAAGTTGTGGAATTTTGCACTTCTGTCAATACCTCTGTTTCATCTACTTTGAGCTGTCTTTAGGTTAGCCTTGCTAACTGAAGTGCCACCTTGCAACCTTGATGACGGGTTGTAGAGTGTTGAGCTAACATCTTCTCCATCCATCCTTCTTTGTGCACACCGAAAGAGGGACCTCGTACATTGTGCCCAAGATCAGTTCAAAGGGACTATACCCTGTAGACTCTCTGACACCATCTCTCGTTATTGAGAACAGCAACAAGGGTAGTGATTCATCCCAGTCTGTAGGAAAGTGAGCTTGCAAAATGTTTTCATCATAGTTTTTAAACGTTGATGGAATTTTTTCCAAGGCGATTGGGACTGAGAATGATAGGCAGTGGTAAGTTGTGGATTATCCCTAGCCTAGTTAACTGTTCCCTAAATGCTTTGGCCAGTGAAGTTGTTCCTTGATTCACTTTGAATGTTTTAGGAATGCAAATACAAGAAATGAATATTGTTAAAGCTTTGAAGAATAGCTTTAGTATTATTATACGCATGGGAATTGCTTCCAGGATTTCTGGTTACTTTATTTTTTTTTTCCCCTTAATCGTATTAAATATTGATTTTCCAGACCTTTGACCTAGGTTAGTGGACCTACACAATCTTATAATTAAATCTGCGAAAAAGGTTCTCCATCAGCAAGGTATAGGTGGAGATTGAGGTTTATTGGAATGTCCAGGTTTCCCTACTTGCTGACATTCTTGGCAACACTAATTGATTATTCACATCTTTCTTTAATTTTGGCCATTTAAATTCTTTTGTCGATTTTATACAAGGTTTTTGTTAATTACTAAGTGACCTCCTAATGACGTATTATGAGTTATATTTACATATTTGGTTCTTTACTTTGTTGTAACCACTAACCGATTAAACATTGCCGGCCCTCGATCTCTTACCAGTCTCAGTGCAGATCAAATAACTTGTTTTTGAACTTCATTACTTGATGGAGGACCCAAAGAGGATTTACCCATGCTGCCGGAAAAGCGAATTTTAAAGAAAGGGTCCTTCGTTGTTCCTCCCGTATGGTCAGTCTCTCGGGCCATGGAATTCTGAGACATCTGGGCAATCCTGCAACCACGGGAATAGGAAGGCTTGATCGGTGGTGTCTGTCACTTGATTTACGAGGCCTACCGGCTGGTGTGCCCTCATAAAAACAACGTGGCTATTTCGAGATCGGAGTTGTTCCAACGATAGGTCAAATTTCTCCTGACAACCCTGGGAGTTGCTGAGTTATGGCCAAAACCGGAGAAGAAAGAAATTATGCACTATAGGTTTCAGGGACACGCATAACAGTGTAATGTATTTACCCAGTAATAAACTTGGCATCTTTATGGGGAATCCTTTTGAGACACCTACAGTCAAGTTCAAAGTGTAATTTTTGCATTCCATAAATTTCATGCCAAAGGGACCGATTATATAGCACCTTCCAATGACTTCAATAAAACAGAGGAATTCAAGTGAAGTGTTCTTTGAAAGGGGTAATATTCATTCTCTTACAAAGGGGAGCATATGCTCCAGTATCTCTAAAGGTTTTACTTCAGTTGTTTCTGAGTTTTACTGAGGGAAATAAGACTCAGTGCCAATGATTAAGGGCCAAACCTTTTCTTCTTTCTCTTGGGGACATGTTTACTAGGGATATTAGAGATTTCCCAGTGGGTTTGGGGTTTATGGGGGCAGTTGGGACGGATGTGACCTCACCTTTGTTACAGAGGAAGCAGACGACAGGCATGACCCTTTTACTCCCTGCTGACATTGCAAATGGTGTCGTTCTGGCTGGTGTCTCTCTGGATACTGTTGTCGAGATGCACCATGAGTAGATTTGCCTTCCGCAGGTGGACATAAGTGTGAAACGTGGATCACAAGGTGAATTATTTGGCGAGTTGACGTTCTCCCTCGGCTGGCAATTCATTCTCCAAGGTTGACGATCTCTGCTCATGCCAGTCTATTGAAATGTGACGGGAACGCTCAGACAAGGAGCAGTTTCGTTTCGAGGTATCAGCCAACCTGGTGCCTCCAAGCAGTGGTTAAAGTCACGATCCTGCAGAAAGACTCGGAACCTTGGTCCGACAGACTCCAGCTGGTTTATCAATCAGAATAAGCTGCACCAGCTCATCATAGGTTAGTGTAACCACTTGCGTTCTATACAGCTGGTAAAAGCTTTGGGTTGCTGTTCACAAAGTTCACTAGGGATTGAACAAGTGTCGTCTGCCAGATTAAATTTTTTTTTATAATTTGGCTGGTACACGTATATGCTACCAACACTGTGGTCTTCACTACTTGTAATCTGAAAATTCTGAGTCATTTAATATGATGTAAATTCCTGTGCCTTACCCAAAATGCAGGTATGAAACCATCGTTGCCCAATGCTGTTCCGGCACCTAAAGGCTCGAGCTGAGTTTTGAAGCTTTCGAAAAAAATTGTGCTGGTTCGGCCTCATTTGAAGCGGGGAACAAGCTGTCTGCCTTTTTGTAAACTAAATCATTTACAGAATGCGGATGAAAAAACTGTCTCTTTTCTCTGTCCCTATATATTTTCTTCCCTTGCAATTGCTCTCTGTTCCATAGTTTGCTCTAGGATTGATTTTTGCCAGCTCAAGTGCCAACGACGCTGATTCACCTTGAGACACCCAGCTGCACTATACCGACCATTTTGCTCTGTAAAGGGGGGTGGGTTGTATCATCATCCTCTTTGTGATATACATAGTTAGTTTTTGCCATAGCCTGTAGAGGGAAGAGTCTGATGTGCCATCTCTTCCTTCTATAAGTTTGTCTGCAATCAGTGAATGCAGTTGCGCAGCTGTGAGGAGTGGGTTTGTATTTAATGCCATGGAACGAGCAAATTTGCGACAATGCTGTAGGGACAATTTCAGGTATGTTATGAAATCGTATATGCGATGCCAGACGTCAGGACTCTTCTAGGTGGCATAAGTTATTCGCTATGCCACAGTACGATTGCACGAATACCCAACGTAACATCGGTAATTTGTGAACACGCTTAGCTATGCACAGTACGATTGCAGAGTACACATACAAGCAAAGCTGACTGCAAAAGTTCTCCACACCGAACAGGCTAGTAACAACTGACACTCTAAATTTGTAAAGCAATACCAGACAGCTTTACACTGTTCTAGAAGATTGACCGTATAGCGAAGTGAGCACACCGAAAAGGCTAGTAGCGAGCTGTTGAAACGATCACACAATAGCAAGGCTGCCATAACCAAACTGATCTCAAAATTTGGTTAAAGCTTAGGCAAAGCTAATGCAATGCCAGACAGCAAGCTGGCAACAATGTTTCTGATACGACGCTTCACCCTAAAGCTCAACCGTTTCTCTAAGTCCAGATCCAGACTCTTGGACAGGACCCATATTAAAACCCAGGATTTCAAATGGCCTGTTATCCTGGGTGTAATGGGAGCAAAATAAACATGCAGAAAAAGTTTAGCAATTATATTATCCCTTCACCATTTAGAACAGCACTAGTACATATGTACGTGATTTAAGGTTAGTGCACTTCCACGGTTAGCAAGGCAGAATAGAAGCCACAAAGATAGCAGACGTGCTTCATCCATCTCTAGAATGGGAAATGACAAGAGACAGACAAGGAGAGTGATGCCCACATAACCTCTGCGATTGCCAAAACACCATCTTCTTATTGGCGTAGAACCTGCGTACTTGTGAACGACAGGGCCCCATCATCAACTCTTCTTGCAACCTGGTTCGCTGGTTGGGGGAGCTAGCCTGTAAATTGAGGGGTGTGTACATATGACGAATAATGGTTACGTACTCTTTCCATGCCACAGCATGCAATCTTGATGTACGACCCACAGACTGGTAGGTCAGGTACTGATTGTTTTAGGTGGCCTGTCTGTGCCTTAAAGACAGACTGGGGTCTATTGGGCAATCACCCTTTTCCTTAGTATGCTGGGTGGCAATTGAACAATCTTGGGCCCTGGGATGCTTATGGTGTCTATCAAATGTACTCTGGCACATCTCTTTGCTGAGACTTTTGCTTTCATTGGAGTGATTTTCGGTGCAGGTTTGGTTCCAATCCACCAGGAACCTTCTAGTGTATTTATCTTGTATTTATCTCAACTGTGTTGAGGGAATACAGATCAAGAACCTTCAAACCGTTCCAGTAGTTTAGGTGCCCGTATCACACTTATGTGTGCCATGAATGTTCTTTGGTACACTCTACGGTCCTGAAATGTCGCCAGCCTTGATTGGGGCCATTAGTGTACAGCAGTATTCCAGCCTAGGGAGCACATGCGATTTGAAGCGATAAAATCATCACAGGCTTGGATCCCTTGTTTTGAAGGTTCTCATTATCATCTATCATTTTCCTAGCAGAGGAGGCAAATACATTGTTGTTGGTCTTTGATGGTGAGATCCTCTGACATTATCAATCCCAGGTCCTTTACTTTGCTTTTTACTCTATTTGTATGGTTAGAACTTGTGGTATACCCATGAAACATATTTATTTCTTCAAGTTTTTCCATATCTGAGTAGTTGAAATTTTCCTCATTGAACTTCTTACTGTCCTTGATGGCAATTCGATGATTTGTGTTGATGTTCGCTTGGAGGTCTCACAGTGTATTCGATGGAGGTCACTGCCCCCATTTTGGGATCCAAGTGTCGTCTGCAAAGGAGATGTAAGCTATGGACTTACAGAGATGTAAGCTATGGTTACAGAGATGTAAGCTATGGCTTTCAGAGATGTATGCTATGGCTTTACAGAGATGTAAAGCTATGGATTACAGAGATGTAAGCTATGTTACCAAAAAGATGTAGCTATGGCTAAGAGATGTAGGCGATGGCTTACATCTCTGTGTAGTCAGAAATGAGGTGAGGAATAGAATGGGAACAAGTACTGTGCCTTGTGAAACAGACTCTTTTACCCATGCCTGCCTGGGACTTTAACTCTTTGTGTTATATATGTCAGGAAGTTGTAGTATCCATTACCAACTTTCCCGCGTTTTTTCCTTAAGCCAAACAGGATTCCTTAAGACTGTAGTGATTACCAGTCACACAGAGTACTCCTTTCAAAAAAAATTATTTATGTTACGGCTAACAGTAACGGCCTGATTGGATCAGACCCTGAATTCGCCATGAGGCCTGGTCACAGTGACCGGGCCACGGGGGCATTGACCACCTGAACCCTCTCCAGGTATACTCAAAACAATGGTTTTTGTACACCTATCCCCTGGTGCAGTGTAGTGCTGCTGTCTGTCATACAGCAATTATGCTCTCATAAGAAATTGGGAGCTTGCATCAATAACTGGAGCCTCTACCTTTCAAACAGAACTGTTGCCCATACTCCTTGCACTCAAATGCATCCATGTATCTAAGGTTGACACTTTAATTTTAACTGTTTCTCCTGTCATCCATTAGTGCTCTCAAACTCATTAAGTATCAATTGTGGCATGCTGGTGTCAGAAGCCAGGCACAGGTATGAGTAGGAATTGTGGACAGTGGAGCCTAGATGCAATACTGTGGATTTCCATCTCACATTGGTCTTCTCATGAATAATAGAACTGATGAACTGGCTAAGTTGAATGGCTTTCACACGTGGAATAGATTACATCTTGGCTTGTCAGTTAGCAGTTTGAGAATAATATGATAAGAATTCAACTGAATTTTATTGACTTTAAGACTCTTGGAGAATGGACACCAGTCAGTTAATCTATCATGCAGGAGAAAGAAGCCACATGTCTATGGTGCATCTTATAAATAAGCCGGCTCTTGGATGTTCACTACCGCCCACCTCAGGCTGGGATTAGATTTTGCTACCGAAGTGGCTAGTTTATTTGTGCACGCATATCCATCCATTCTTGGTCCATAGCGCCAAGAGCATATGGATACACAAAAGGCCTAGGAACTACGCTCCCAAGGGCGGTTAACATGAATTACATATGGATTTATATCTACTTATTCTATAGGTTTGTATCTGTCCAAGCAAAATTTTGGAAATTTGCATAGTATATCTGGTATTCTTATTTTCATTAATGAGATATATTGAACATGTCACATAGGCTATTATACTGTCTGTCTTTGTATTCCTCAATAAGTGACAATTAAGAACTTAGTGTTCATGACAGTGACCATATGCATGTTCACATATTTAAATTTTGTTTGATATTCTTCGGGGTGTCATCCAAACTGCCAGAAGTACTTGTAACATGCCTAAGCCTGGCCACTACAACTTCAGTCAGTCTGTTCCCAAGGCACGTTGCTCCATAAAACTTATTATCGAAGTTCATGTACTAATATCATAGTGGGGTTTTAGGTCTACTCAGGCTTCTAATTGCATTCCTATAAAACAATCTTTTTCATTATATTACTTCTCTCCTATTATTATTACTATGCTAGACACAGTTATACCAAAGTTATTTTCTAAGTTCTCCTTCTGGACGTACTCTTCTTGGTAAACATATCTACTTGATCATGTAGGGAGTAATCCAGTTGTGTGATGGGATCCATAGCAACTGTACATTAATTCCTATTGTCCCTGATTTTTTAGTTATCTTTTACCTGGCTTCTCCCAATGAGCATGTTATTGGAGTCATTATATGAGTCAAGAGCCTTCAGTGTGACAGATCTGTAATGATGATAGAGTCAAGCTCGGTTGCCATAGGTTAGCTTTAGCGCCATTAGGATTGCATACAATTCAGTTTGATGTGTAGGACGCCAGTTTGTTTTTCTTATGGCCTATATCCATCAAATTTATTATCGTCATTATCTAGGGAAAAGGTGGCAAACAGAAGCAGATGCAGCCATGCCAGATGAATCCTGATTTAGATCCACCTTGTATATAACTTGTGGATAACTTATTACTACCAGCTAGGCCAGAAATTTCTGAGAGTGTGTTTTAACAAGTGATTTAAGGAAGGGTATCACTAGAAATGAGCTTCCTCTTAAAGGAGGGGACGTGCAGGTAGGTGATATTAAATGAACACATCTTCATGGAGGGGTGAAATGATCCTTGTTGCCTTCAGTGATACAGTTCATGCCAGGTTATAAAACAATGCAAATTTGCACGTTTTCACAATCCATTTAGATCAGTGTGTATTTACCTCTAGATCACTTGGTAGATTCATTGTGACAGTGTTGGTTCGTTTCTCGACATTCTAATACCGGGTACAGTGTTAATCTCAACAATCCTATCACTGATATAGAAAATACCAGCTCCTTTATCATATTAAGAACCTCCAGGTAGTTTAAATCAACACAGTTGGCAGTTTATATCACATCAACCCAGATTGTAAATCAAACAAAATTGTAAACTTTTCCAGATGGGCTATTGTCACACCCTGCATCATTATATTACTGGCGTGTTATAAAAATGAATGCATTCTGGACAACTAACTCAGAAAATGGTTTCATGAAATGGCAAAGTATTTTATCCACAGTGGTTATTACCAGGACCCATTCTTGGAGTAAATCCCTGGAATTTGCTTGCTGTAAATAAAGGGCATTACCATGTGTGTGCACTTATGTGTGGTGTTTGTGATGTATTTTATTTGCCCATGTGTGTGTGTGTGTGCAATACATAAGTATACTTGCCTAATTGTCGCGTTGCAGGGGGTCGAGGACTTCAGCTCCTGGCTCTGCCTATTCACTGAATGCTACTAGGTCCTCTCTCCTCCCCTGCTCCATTAGCTTTATATACCTCATCTTAAAGCTATGTTATGGTTCATGCCTCCACTACCTCACTTCCTAGGCTATTCACTTCTGACTACCTCTGTGAGAAATGCTTCCTCAAACATTCCTTTGGTACTCATCTGCGGTCTTGAACTTACAATTGTGACCCCATGTTTCAGTGTCCATCTCTGAACATCCTGTCTCTATCCACCTTGTCTATTCCACTTCATATTTTGTATGGTCGTTATCATGCTTCTCCCCTGACCATCTGTAATCCAGTGTCGTCATACGATTTCCCTTAACCTTTCTTCACACGGACATACCCCTTAGCTCTGGAATAACCTTTGTCTCAAGCCTTTGCTATCTCTAATTTCCTGACGTGCTTGTCAAGTGTGGGGTCCAAGCAGGTGCTGCATACTCCAGAATGGGCCTGATGGACACGGTGTACAGTGTCTTGATCGATTTCTTACTAGTTATGGAACAATATTCTCAGGTTTGCCAGGCACCCATATGCTGCAGCAGTTATCTGCTTGTGTGTGCTTTCAGAACATGCTCGGTGTTATACTCCCCCCCAAGATCTTTCTCCTTGAGCGAGGTTTGCAGTCTTTGGCCACCTAGCCTATACTCTGTTTGCGGCTTCTTTGCCCTTCCCAGTCTTCATGACTTTGCATTTGGCCCAGGGTTAAATTCGAGAAGCCATTTTGCTGGACCAGGTGTCCAGCCTGTCCAGGTCTCTTGAATTCTTACCCTGATCATCATCTGATTAAATTCTACTCATTAACTTCCACATCATCTGCAAACATCTGCTATTTCTTGTATATGTGAATGGGACCCCCCATTAGTCACAGGTGCCACTATGATCCCTCAATCACGTACCATGACTCATTGTTTGCCTCCCTGCAAGTATTCTCTGATCCATTACAGGTGCCCTTCCTGTTATATGTGCCTGGTCCTCTAACTCTGCACCAAATCTCCTGTGAGGACTGTGTCCAAGCCTTCTTGCAGTCCAAGAAGATGCAATAAAACCTACCCTCTCTCTCGTGTCTTCTGTTATTTTTATCATAAAAACTCCAGTAGGTTTGTGACACAGGATTTGCTTCCATAAGTCCTTGCTGGTTGGCATTTATACTCTTGTTTCCCTTCCAGGTGCTCCACATCTTTTTCCTGATAATCTCCATGACATTGCCCTGCTGTACACGTCAGTGACACTGGTCTATAGTTTATGACTCTTTTTCTGTCTCCTTTTTTTTAGTATGAAAACTACATTTGCCATCTTCAAACTCAGGTAGTTGCCCAATTTCAAGGGGTGTGTTTTAAGATTGTGGTTAATGGTGCAAAAGCATTTCTGCTCCCTCTCTAAGGACCACGGGAGATGTCTGGTCCCATTGTCTTTGAGGTATCAATGTCTCTTAACAGCTTCTTTACCTCCTCAGTTGTGTGTATGTCATCTAACACTTTTTGGTATATTCTTTGCTGGTGCCGCCTCTGTTTCTGTCCACTCAGAGGCCTTCCTGTCCCATTTTAAATTTCTTCCTTAAATATCTTGCTGAGCTCCTCACAATACTTCTTGATTGCTTCTGGTGAGTTCCCCACTTTCTTTTCTCAGCCTGATCACCTGGCTTTAACTGTTGTCTTCCTCCAATGTGGCTATGCTGGCAGTTTGGTGGGTCAGATTGACTTGCGATGCTATGTTGTTTTTGTACTGTCTCTGGCCTCCCTCCTTATCTGTGCATACTCATTTCTGGCTTTTCGACTAGTCTCTCTGTTTTCCTGGGTCCTTTGCCTCTGTACCTTTTCCATTTTCTGGTGCACTTAGTTTTTGCCTCCCCTATACATAAAGGGTAAACCAAGGACTCATTTGAGTCTTTTTCCCTTATTTAGTGCCCTTGGAAACAAAACCCTTTTCCCGTGCCCCCCCCCGCATTTGTTATGTATTTCC
>NC_069429.1:39306003-39338705 GCF_026875155.1 Cherax quadricarinatus | reverse complement strand
CTAACGTTTGGGGAAAACCATCGGTAAGAAGAAAACTGACTCACGAAATCGTAATGATACGATTGCAAACAAGCCATACCACGGATGGGGTTTGAACCCGCGGTAAGAGAGTCTCAAAACTCCAGACCGTCGCGTTAGCCACTGGGCCAGCTAGCCTCAATAAGATTCATCCAACTAGGTATATTTCTACACCATAGGAAGGTTACCTATTCAAGGGGGGCTCCTTGGTGTGGTGAAGAGGCTCTTGGTCTGAGGAATTAGACCTATCGGTCTTCTTCCTCAGACCGAACCTAATTACCCCCCAATCTCCCCTCCCCTATCCCATCCTCCCCTTTTTCCTTTCCTCCTCCTCCTCCCCACTCCTCCCTTTTGCCCTTCCTCTTTTTGTCCTTTGGGATTTCTCCCACAGGCGCGCTAGTTCCTAGGTAGGAGAAAGGATACCGGGGTCCATCCCATTCCGTTGAGGTTCTTAGCGGTGGCGTAGTTTGCCGTGGAATCTGGATTGCCTGGGGATGTCCCGATCCCTCTCCGGTATCCCGGAGTAGCTTTGGGTGTCTTTCGAGCGACGAGTGTATCTCTGGAAGCCACCTTTCGGATTCCGGGGGTGGTGGCCGAAGGAGGTATGCTTTGTGGCGGATATCCGGCCGCCCTCTCTTTTGTCCACCGAGGTAGCTCGGCAGATGTGAGGTTGCTATCCTGGATTGTTAGTTTACTAGCATGATGGGTAGGGTATGGCACGGGTTCCATGCTGCATCTGCGCTACTTGCGGTGCTGAGGTCCTCTTGGGCGCTGAGGGAGATTTCTGGCCCTTTCATTCCTCCTAGGACCTATCCCTCCCCGGTCCCCCTTTTTTTTTCTTTTTTTTATTTTTATTTTCTTTTCTTCTTTCTTTTTTTTTCTTAAAAATAAAAAGAAAGAAGTAACCTAACCATGGCAGCCCTAGTCCATGAACCTGGTACCCCCGGGCCCCTTCTTGATACCACACCCCGTTCTGACCCCGCCTCGTCTTTGGACCACTCTTCAGACATTCCTCATGCCTCTGTACCTATTGCCGGTGCTGTTTCCTCACCCGCTTCAGGTACTGGGGCCTCGACTGACTCCTTCGATTTATCGGACCTTCGCTCTCCTCTGACTATGCTTCCGGCCTCTCCCTCTACTCCTGTATCTAATCCTTTTGCTGTCCTCGGCTCAGACGTCCCTACTTCAACGCCTCAGTCTAATCTCGCTTCTTCGAGTTCTCTCTCACAAGCCTCAGTATCGACGAGACCTCGTACGACACCTCCTCCCAATCGTCCCTCTACTTCTCAAAAGTCAAAAAAAGGTCCGGTAACACCTCCTACCCATCTTCCACCTCCTCATTTTACCCTCCCTGTCTCTGTCCCTAGTTCTTCCCCTCTCACTGGCTCAGTTACAAGTGCAGAGGTTCACCCTCCTCCTCGTAATCTACCTTCCTCCCCTGTTCCCTCCCAAGTTTCTTCCTCTTCTGCCACCGCCCAGGTTCCTGCCTCTTCTGTCCCCTGCCACGCTTCTCCAGTTCCCTCCACCCTTTCGCCCCCCCCTACCTTGGTACAGTCCAATACAGTTCCAATCTTTACTCATCCTCCCCTACCATTTCCAATATTGTCTCCCATACGACATCTCTGAATTCCGAAACACTTGAAGCAATCTCTGAATATATTGCAGATACCAAACCATCAATGGACACTGATCCACCTTCCGCTCTTTCTCTCTCCTCTGCTCCATCTGCGCAACTCCTTTCTTCACAGCGCACCGTTCCTTCGCTGCTTGAACATTTTCCACTGCCTCCGCATGTGGACTTTTCAAACCCCTTCTAGTCCGTAGGAACCCTTACCTGCGGATTTCAAGTATCTTTATCATTGCCAATCATGGCCTATTTACAGTGGAATATACGCGGCCTCAGGGTAATCGGGGTGAGCTTCAGATGTTACTCTCCCAGTTTGCCCCTGTTGGTGTTTGCTTACAGGAACCAAAATTACACTCTGCTGTTATTTCTCACATCTCAGGCTATAATTTATTGTATTCTTCAGATCCTTTTCCTGATGGGACCTTTAATGAAAGTGCCCTTCTTCTCCGCACTGATATTCCGTACCATCAGCTATTTGTTCATACTTCGCTGCATTACACAGCAGCCCGTATCCACTTACATAGGTGGTATACGCTCTGTTCTTTATATCTCTCTCCTTCTTGGGCATTATCTATTCCGGATTTTGCTTTCCTTGTTTCGTCATTACCGCCACCGATTCTGTTACTTGGTGATTTTAATGCCCACCATTTCCTCTGGGGGGGGTCTCACTGTGATTCCCGTGGACTTCAGTTAGAGGCTTTTCTTGCCACCCACCCCCTCCATGTTTTAAATACAGGTACTCACACCCATTTTGATCCTCGGACTCATACTCTCTCTTGCATCGATCTCTCAGTTTGCTCTTCCTCCGCCGCATTAGACTTCACTTGGTCTGTTCTACCAGACTTACATGACAGTGATCATTTCCCAATCATTCTTACTTCCCCTTCATATTCGCCACCTCTTCGCACCCCACGCTGGCAATTTAATCGGGCAAATTGGAACCTTTACTCACACCTAACTGTTTTTAAAGAGGTTCCTTCTTCGTCCTCCATCGATGAGCTTTACACCTCTTCTCGTCTTCGTTTTCACCGCAGCTTCTCATTCTATACCCCAAAACTTCGGGCAGGCATTCTCAGAAATGCGTGCCTTGGTGGTCTCCTGCTTGTGCTCGTGCAGTACGTTTGAAACGCGCTGCATGGGCAGGTACCGGTACAATAGAACCACAGAGCGACTCCTTGATTTTAAACAGAAGCGTGCGATCGCTCGCCTTGTCATCCGTGACGCTAAACGCACTGCTGGCGAGATTATGTCTCCACCATCACCTCTGCTTCCTCTATGAGTGCAGTCTGGAAAAAAGTACGAAAACTGAGTGGTAATATTCTCCTGACCCAGCTCCTGTTCTGCGGGTTGCCGGTGTTGATATAGCAAACCCACTAGATGTTGCCAATGATATTGGCAATCATCTAGTCCGTATTTCTCAGGGACTCCATCTATGCCCCTCATTTCTTTCCTCAAAGTCTGCCAGAGAGTTAGCACCCTTGGACTTTTCTTTCTCAGAGAAGAACAGTAATAATGTGCCTTTTACACTTCAAGAACTGGAGGCAACACTCTCAGCTTGTCGATCATCGGCAGCTGGGCCCGACGACATTCGTATTCGTATGCTACAACATTACATCAGTCAGCCCTTGCAGTCCTATTACGCCTTTACAATCTTATTTGGTCACAAGGAGTTCTTCCACAGCTGTGGAAATCCGCCATTGTTCTCCTTCCGCAAACCAGGCACTACGGGACATGAAACCTCCCACTATCGTCCCATTGCTCTTACCAGTGCAGTTTGCAAAGTAGGAACGCCTAGTAAATAGACGTTTAGTGTGGTATTTAGAGACACACAACAAGTCTCTCCACTCGTCAATATGGCTTTCGTAAGGGACGTTCTACCATAGACCCCTTACTACGCTTGGATACGTATGTTCGTAATGCCTTTGCGAATAACCACTCAGTTATTGCATATTTTTTGACCTTGAGAAGGCATATGACACAACTTGGAGGTATAATATTTTAGCCCAAGCCCACTCCTTAGGCCTTCGAGGCAATCTACCATCCTTCCTTAAGAACTTTTAACTGACAGGCATTTCCGTGTTCGGGTTAATAATGTGCTCTCCCCGGGCTTTATCCAAGCTGAAGGTGTCCCCCAGGGATGTGTTCTGAGCACAACACTTTTTCTCCTTGCTATTAATGATTTGGCCTCTAGTCTTCCATCAAATATTTGGTCATCACTCTATGTTGATGACTTCGCTATTGCCTGTGCAGGCGCTGACTGTCACCTCCTTACAGTTTCTCTCCAACATGCAGTCGACCGTGTTTCCAATTGGGCCACCACACGTGGGTTTAAATTTTCCAGCACTAAAACCCACCAAATCACTTTCACTAGACCTCTGTCATCTCCGATCATCCTTTGTACCTCTATGGCTCCCGTATCCCTGAACGTGATACAGTCAAGTTTCTGGGCCTCCTCTTGATCGTAGGTTATCCTGGAAACCTCACATTACCTCTCTGAAGGCAACTTGTCACAGCCGGGCCCTGAACCTTCTTAAAACCCTTGCTTATCTTTCGTGGGAGCTGATCGTCGAACCCTCCTTCGCCTACATTCCACCCTTATTTTATCGAAACTTGATTATGGTGACCAGATCTATTCAGCGGCATCTCCTGCTACTCTCCCTAGCCTTAACCCCATTAAATCACCAAGGATTACGTTTTATGCCTTGGTGCTTTCCGCTCTTCCCCTGTCGAGAGCCTCTATGCAGAAGCGAACGTTCCATCCTTAATCCGATCGCCGTGATGCCCATTCCCTGCGCTACTATGTACGCTCTCATGATCTCCGCAATCCTTCCATTTATAGAATGGTCACTGATATTAGTAGACATTCTTTATTTGTTCGCCGCCCCTGTTTACTCCGTCCCTTCTCTCTTCGCCTTCATTCGCTCTTGTCTTCTCTTCAACTACCACCTTTCTATGTACATGTAGCATCTCATTTTTCCTACCCCCCTGGGAAGTTCCAGCTGTTCGAGTCTGTTCTTTCTCCTCCCTTGCTCGAAAGCCCAACTGTCTACGGTCGCTTCCCGCTCTCTTTTTCTAGACCACTTTCACTCTCATTTCTCATGCCATTGCTGTGTACACGATGGCTCTAAGTCTTCTGACGGCGTAGGATTCGCAGCAGTGTTTCCGGACAGCATCGTACAAGGGCATTTACTATCTTCGGCTAGTATTTTTACTGCTGAATTATATGCCATCCTTACAGCACTTATCCGTATTGCATCTATGCCTGTGTCATCATTTGTGGTTGTCTTAGACTCCCTTAGTGCTTTACAGGCTATACAAAAATTTGATACACCTCACCCCTTAGTCCTCCGTATCCAACTTTGGCTACGCCGCATCTTTACCAAGCATAAAGATATTGTTTTTTGTTGGGTCCCTGGTCATGTTGACGTACAGGGCAATGAACAGGCAGACACTGCTGCGCGGTCAGCAGTACATGACCTACCAGTTTCTTAAAGAGGTATTCCATTTACGGACTATTTTGCTGCAATATCTTCCCACCTTCACACCCGTTGGCAACAACGTTGGTCAAACTATGCTCGGCAACAAACTTCATCTATTAAACCGAGTATAGGTTACTGGCCGTCTTCTTATCACCAGTGTCGAGGTTGGGAGACTACTCTCTCCCATCTTCGCATTGGCCATACTCGTCTTACTCATGGATATCTCATGGAGAGGCGTCTTGCTCCTCTCTGTAGAATTGCCAAGCTCCATTATCAGTCAGCCACATTCTGTTGGACTGCCCACTTTATCAACGAGCACGCAGAATTTATCTCTGTCGTCGTCTTCGCTCCGCTGCTCTCTCTTTACCTTCCCTTCTCGCTGATGGACCCACCTTTCATCCGGACTCCCTCATTGACTTTTTGACAACGACTGACTTACTTCACAAATTCTGATACCTTCAGCCCTTTCTACTTCAATCTCTTGCTACCCTCTACCCCCGTACTATCCCCTGCCCCGCTGTTTTCTGTAACCTGCTGATCATCCCCCCTCCCTTCTGCCATCCACTTCCCTTGCTTCCTTCCCTACCCTGCAGCGCTGTATAACCCTTGTGGCTTAGCGCTTCTTTTTGATTATAATAATAGGAAGGTTAGGATAGGCACCACTGTGTCCACAAATGCAAGTTTTTACAGACAAATCTCCCGCTAGCATGGCCGTGACGAACTCTAGCTCAAGTCCCCTCAAAGCCATCAACATGACTCACGAAATTGTAATGACATGATTGCAAACAAACCATACCACGGATGGGGTTTGAACCCGCGGTAAGAGAGTCTCAAAAGGTGTAGAAATATACCTAGTTGGACGAATCTTATTGAAGCTAGCTGGCCCAGTGGCTAACACGACGGTCTGGAGTTTTGAGACTCTTACTGCGGGTTCAAACCCCATCCGTGGTATGGTTTGGTAAGAATGTACATATACGTTTGGACCATTTACAGGTTAAATAAGTAAAATGTATTTATAAATAAGAAATGATTTATGATTTTTTTTTTTTTTGCCAAGTCCCAGCAATGTTTTAGAAATGATGGAGTATATATGAAACTTCTTGAAGCACTGTGTAAGATGAGTATCGCTCCACTGCCAGTGGAGTGACATTTATGATCGTACACTGCCTTGGCTTTATTTGTCACTGTTACACATAAACATGTCTGTCTATCTGTTTGTCTGTCACTCCACTGCCAGTGGAGTGACATTTGATGATCGCGCACTGCCTTGGATTTATTTTTCACTGTTACAAATAAACGTGTCTATCTGTCTGCTTGTTTCTATCTGTTTCTATCTGTCTAGTTCTGTCTCCGTTCATATCTGTGTCTGCTTATTTGTCTTTCTGTCTGGCTGTGTTTCTGTCTTCCTGTCTCTGTCCGCTCATGAACCAACAGGTATTAACCCGTAAACGGTCCAAGCAAATCTATGTTCACATGCGTAGTGCTCCAAAAGTAGATCTACGTTTTTTTTAAATATTTTCAAATATAACAAAAAAAATGTAGATGAAAGTTTTTTACATTTTTTCAAATGTAAAAAAAAAAAAATCTACATTTTTACATACTACTATCAAATGTTGAAAAAACGTATATATACGTTTGGAGAGTTTACGGATTAAACACAATGCAGAGTCGGTCACGTCTGATTCCTGAACAAGTGAAAATGTATATTACTTGCCAGTCATGCTTATTATGTCTTATATCTACAAGCTGACTTGGCAGAGAATTCATAGTTTGGAGATTAGGAGTTGTGGGGTTACTAAAGGTATTATCCAGAGAGTTGAGGGATGGAGGTGGTTTGGACATTTAGAGAGAATGGAGCAAAATAGGGTGAATTGGATGTCTTAGCAGATGTGTCAGCATGTTAAATAGCAATGTGTGGAAGCAAATGGTTTTTATGATGTGCTGTTGGACATGGAAAGTACTCTGAGGGATGGGGATGTTGCAGTTTGGAGGGACATCTGAGCTGTAATGTTGGCACTTCTGGCAAGATGGTAATGGAGTGAGTGATGGCGAAAGTGCCTTCTTTTTTCGGGGTTCCCCTATCTTGGAGGTGGCTAGTGTAATAACAGAAAAACTTAGTATATACACAACAAATGATTCCCTTAACCCTTTCAGGGTCCAGAAGCCAAATTTCAAAGTGTGCAACAGGGTCCAAGAATTTTCAAAAAATAATTTTGTTATTTTTTCTTATGAAATGGTAGAGAATCTTTTTCTGAAGGTAATAAAACAAAAAGTACAAAATTTGATGGAAAATTGACAAAATTATGCTCTCGTGAATTTTGATGCGTCAGCGATATTTACACCCGCGATTTTGCGGAATTTGACTCCCATTTTAGGCCAATTACATTATTCAAGTCGACCAAATTCTTAGTTATTTCACTAGTATTACTTGTATTCTATCGATTGAGCACAAGAAACGCCAAATCAACTGTTTCAGCTACAAAATAAAGTGATCGGAAATTGGTAATTCGACTAATTTGGCCAGAATAAACAATGCAGGCATTCCTGGAACTAAACTAACATTTCCTCTGTTCATTAGTTACATTTTCAGGCTTTACAAATGAATTTCATTTTGATTTTTTATTCACATAATGAATTTTTATTCAAACCAAAACATAGAAGATTTACTGTTATGCAATACAGTGGACCCCCGCATAACGGACGCCTTGCATAGCGGACAATCCACATAGCGGACGCTTTGATCGCAAAAATTTTGCCCCGCATAGCGCCCAAAAACCCGCTCAGCGGCCTTCATCCGAGACGCGTCCAATGTGCGGCCTGAGCCACGCTCACATGTTCCGCGGGTGGCATTGTTTACCAGCCAGCCTCCGCGGTAACATCCAAGCAACAATCGGAACATTTTGTATTATTACAGTTTTTTTGGTGATTTTTTTCTGGAAAATAAGTGACCATGGGCCCAAGAAAGCTTCTAGTGCCAACCCTACAGCAATAAGGGTGAGAATTACTATGGAGATGAAGAAAAAAGATCATTGATAAGTATGAAAGTGGAGTGCGTGTCTCGACCTGGCCAGGTTGTATTATATAACCCCAATCAACCATCGCTACTATTGGTGGTACAGCTGCTGCTGCTTTCTGTATCACCCTCAGTGCTGCTGCACTGTCAGCTGCTGCTGCTGTACCCCGTCAGCTGCTCTGCTGCTGTAGTACCGTCTGCTGCTGCTGTAGCATCATCTGCTGCTGCTGTAGCATCGTCTGCTGCTGCGTAGCATCGTCTGTTGCTGCTGTAGCATCGTCTGTTGCTGCTGTACCACCGTCAGCTGCTGCTGCTGCTGTAGCATCGTTGCTGCTGCTGCTGTGCTTGTGCATCGTCTGCTGCTGCTGTAACATCGTCAGTTGCTGCTGTAGGGATCGTCTGCTGCTGTGTGCATCGTCTGTTGCTGCTGTAGCATCGTCTGCTGCTGCTGCTGCTGTAGCATCGTCTGCTGCTGCTGTAACATCGTCAGCTGCTGCTGCGCTGCTGTAGCACCGTTGTTGGTGTGGCTTATTGAGAATTTCCAAGAAAAAATTAACCCAGAGGATTTGCCACCCAGGATTTGCCCAAAAAAGTCAGTGTCATCGAAGACTGTCTAACTTATTTCCATTGGGGTCCTTAACTTGTCTCCCAGGATGCAACCCACACCAGTCGACTAACACCCAGGGGGAACAGGGAAAATGCCTGGAACTAGTGCTCATTTGGTGAATTTAGAGCCAGCAAAGGTTGGTTTGAGAGATTTAAGAATCGTAGTGACATACACAGTGTGATAAGGCCTGTTCTGGAAGAAAATACCAAACAGGACCTACAGTACTCAGGAGGAAAAGGCACTCCCCGGACACAGTGTCTCATCAGTCATTGCTGCATCTTCAATAAAGGTAAGTGTCATTTATTCTTCATTTAGTAGAGTAGTACATGCACAATATATATTGTGCATGTACTACTTACTTTTGTACATGTATCCTTCTCTTTGTGTGTAGGAAAATGTATATTTCATGTGGTAAAATTTTTTTTTTCAAACTTTGGGTGTCTTGCACGGATTAATTTGATTTCCATTATTTCTTATGGGGAAAATTCATTCACATAGCGAACATTGCATAACAGCCCGTCCTCTTGCCAGGATTAAGGTCGCTATGGGGGGTCACGTATTGTAATAATTGTTTTAAATATCATCACCCTGCCTTGGTGGGAGACGACCGACTTGTTGAGAAAAAAAAAATCATCACCACATTTGTGAACGTATATTAGACCCACCAGCTGGCGTGTCTTAGACACGCCAGCTGGTGGCGTAATAAAACCAATCAATATCATCTGTATTTCTGTAATACAGTGGACCCCTGCATAGCGACTTTAATCCGTGCAAGAGGGCTGGTTGTTATGCGAAATGTTCGGTATGCGAATGAATTTTCCCCATAAGAAATAATGGAAATCAAATTAATCCGTGCAAGACACCCAAAAGTATGAAAAAAAAAAATTTTTACCACATAAAATGTTAATTTTAATACCACACAAACTGAAAAAGGCATGCACAATTACATGACACTTACTTTTATTGAAGATCTGGTTGATTTATTGATGGGGGATGGGAGGAGGGGAGAGAGAGTGTTAGTGTTTAGAAGGGGAATCCCCTTCCATTAAGACTTGAGGTGTCGAGTTCCTTTTTTGGGGTTAATTCCCTTCTTCTTTTAATGCCACTAGGACCAGCTTCAGAGTCACTGGACTTCTTTTCGCACAACATATCTGTCCATAGTGCCTGTACCTCTCGTTCCTTTATGACTTCCCTAAAGTGTTTCACAACATTGTCAGTGTACAGGTTTTCCAAAACGGCTTGCAATAGCTGTGTGAGGGTGATTTTCATCCTGAAGGTTTGCACTTCAAGCCACTTTGCACAGATTTCCTTAATCTTTGTAGTAGGCAAAATTCTTCAATTTCTCTCTCCCCTCCTGTGAACCAGTTTCCTCAGGTCTGGCCTCTTGCTGTTGAAATTGACCTATCAGTCATCAGTGGTTGTTTTCATTGTCCTCCTCCACCAACTCTTCCACATCCTCCCCACTAACCTCCAACCCCAGGATTTTCCCCAATGCCACAATGGATTCCTCAACTGGCATAATCCTCTCAGGGTTAGCCTCAAACCTTAAAAATCCCTTTTTTCTACACATTTGGCCACAGTTTCTTCCAAGCAGAGTTCAAGGTCTTAGTCATCCCTCCCAAGCCTTCCCTATAAGGTTTACACAATTGAGGATATTAAAGTTATCTCTCCAAAAGTCTCTTAGAGTCAGTTGAGTTTCTGAGGTACTACAAAGCCCTTTCAAACAGAGCTTTTGTGTACAGTTTTTTTGAAGGTTTGCAATAACCTGCTGGTCCAGGGGCCCTGCGGAGGGGGAGTGGTATTAGGAGGCAAAAACTTCACTTTAATGAATTTCATTTTCCCCATAAAGTTGCTCTGCCACGTCTGTAGGATGACCAGGGGCATTGTCTAACACCAGGAGGCACTTAAGTTCTAATTTCTTTTCAGTTAGGTAATCTTTCACATTGGGGCAAATGCATGGTGTAACCAGTCATAGAAAAAGTCCCTAGTGAAACCCATGCCTTACTGTTTGCCCCCCACAGCACACACAAATTCTCCTTGGGGGACATTCTTTTGTCTGAACGGTCTGGGGTTTCAGAGTGATACACTAATAAAGGCTTCACTTTGCAATCACCAGTAGCATTGGAACACATCAACAAAGTAAGCCTGTTTTTTCATAGGCTTATGTCCTGGGAGTGCCTTTTCCTCCTGAGTAATGTAGGTCTGTTTGGCATTTTCTTCCAAAACAGGCCTGTTTCATCACAATTAAACACTTGTTCATTTTTAGCCCTTTCATGTCATTACTTTTTTAAATTTCCTGCACTATTTTCAGCGCTTTTGGGCCAAATGGCAGCCTCCCCACCCTTTACCCCTATGTATGCCACTACGCTTCTTAAATCTCTAAAACCAACCTTTGCTGGCCTTAAACCCCTCACACATCACTAGTTGCGGGCTTTTTTTTAATTAAACCTCATGCAACTTCTACCCTTTTTCGTTATGATCGTTTGAGGCGCTATCTCCTGCTAGCTGTTTTTCTTTTTCCCACACCAAAAAGGGTCTCTCAACTTTTCCCCATCCTTGCGATCTCTGTTTCGAAAACACATTTTTAAACCTTTGGAAGAACAGTTTCCCTTTGAGGCCTTTCTGTTGCCCACAATAAGGATTTTTGTTTGGGGTTTTTTGTACAACCTGACCAGGTCGGCGACACGACCCCTTTCATACTTTAAATGATCTCTTTCTTTTTTCTCTATGGGAATTTTCCCCCCTTAGTAGGGTTGGCACAGAAGCTTTTTTGGGGCCCCATGGTCATTTTTTTCCCAATTAAAGCACCAAAAACACTGTAAAATCAAATATTCTGTTTGTATGTTGGATGTTCCCGGAGGCTGGCTGGAAACAATGCCACCGGGCGGAACGTGAGGCTGGCTGAGGGCGCACATTGGACGCTTTTTTCGGACGAAGAGGGTGAGCGGGTTTTTGGGGGGTATGCGACAAAATTTTTTCGACAAAAATGACGGTATGCGGATTGTACGGTATGCAATGACGGTTTGCGGGGGGGCCCTGTATTCTTTTATTCTATCAGATGGTTCATGGGGTACGGGGGTTATTTATTGGGTACTTTAGTTAGAGACCTTTTGAAAGACCTCCCGTATGGGCCCGAGGCCTTTGCAGTGTTTTACTTTCTTTTGTTTTAAACCCCTTTTAGGGGTTTTTGGGCGAAGTACGTCTTAGCGTAGGGGGTTTTTTTCTACTAGCGCATAAATTTAGCAGCCTAAATCTCACAGGAAAAGGGTGAAAGCCCAGTTTGAGGAAGGGTTGTGTGGGGGGGGTGGCATAGGAAAAAATTGGGACCCAGTGGTGCTTGTGGGGAAGCCAATTTGTAAAACAATTTCCCCGTTGCCCTGTGGGAAGAAGTTCCCCACTCCTCGGCAATTTGGGCACTTTGTTTCCCCCGTGACAGTTCTAATACAGATGGAAGTACGTGAAGATGAGTTTCAAGGTTCTTGGGGTTTTGACCGAAACTAATGACCATGTATGGGTAATAGTGAGGGAAAACCCCCGACAACCCACAGCCTTCCCCCTCTGGGCTGGGGGCCCCTTGTTCAGTTCAGTTTTACCAGAATCAAAGAGGAAACTCCTATTTTCCCAAAATCCCCCGACCAGATGTGAGCATTGGTGAGATGTGATAGTGATTTTAACTACAAGCTCTTCAAACTTGTTCCAAGAATGGAGGAGGAGGAGGAGGCAGAGGAGGAGGAGGCAAGAGGAGGAGGAGGCAAGAGGAGGAGGAGGCAAGAGGAGGAGGAGGCAGAGAGGAGGGGAGGAGGGAAGAAGAAGAGGAGGAGGAGGAAGAGGAGGAGGAGGAGGAGGAAGAAGAGGAGAGGAGGAGGAGGAAGAAGAAGAATACGTAATGATAATAATACATAATAATAATAATACATAATAATAATACATAATAATAATAATAGGTAATAATAAATGTTCACCCATGACAGTAACAAGATAATGGGAGATAACATCTGATAAGTGCTGACGTTTGATGAGGGTAGAGCTGATGCCAAAAGATGAGATAAACATCTCCCTCCCTTTGTTTTTGCTGGTATACTAACATTTCTGTCTGTCTATTTGCCTGTCTGTCAAGCTCCCTGTCTATCCGTCTAGCTCTCTGTCTCAGAGAGCCACAAGACTGTGTCATCACTTTTACTCACATCTTCAAGCAGAGTTTTAGCACTTTGTCTGGGTTTCTTGGGTTATCCTAGGTAATTTATACTATGTATACTTGTATTTATGTGTACCTGTGAGACAGAGATAAAAAGACAGATAGAATGAGGGAGAAAGATAATTAGATAGAATGGAGGAAGGGAAGCAGCATCCGACCCCATTGTTTTGACAGGCCGGAGGGGGGAGTGAGTAATGAGACAATATGTCATTTTGACAGCTGCTGACTCCTGGTAATTTACACTATGGAGGAGGAGGAGAAGGAGAAGGAGGAAGAGTAGGGGGAAGAGGAAGAAGAGGAGGAGGAGGAAGAGGAAGAGTAGGAGGAAGAGGAATAAGAGGAAGAGGGGGGGAGGAAGAGGAATAGTGGAGGAAAAAATTGGGGGGAAGAGGAGGAAGAGGAAGAAGAGGGGAGGAGGGGGGAGGAAGGGGAAAAGAGTAGGGGGAAAAAGGGGAAAAGAGTATGAGGAAGAGTGGGGGAAGAGGGGGAAAAGAGTGGGGGGGAAGGGGAAAGGAAAAAGGAGGAGGGGGGGGTGGAACACTAGTACAGGTAGGGGTACATTTACATTTCTTTTCTGTCTATTTGTCTGTCTGCCCAAGGGGCCCCTGTCTATCTGTCTTGTCTAGCTCTCTGTTCAGAGAGCCCAAAAGGGACTGTATCATTTTTTACTCCTTTCTTCAAGAAAGGGGTTATAGCACTTTGTCTGGTTTTCCCTTGGGTTACCCTAGGAAATTTTTATACTATGTATACTTTGATACTAAAAACTTTTTTTAACAAAATTCCTGTAGTATTATGAGGCGCAATCTAAGAGGAAAAAAACACCAAGGCAGAAAAAAAACCCACCGAAAAAAACAACTATTCAAAAAGTGTAGCCAGGGGGGACCCCGGGCCCCAGCAACCCCCCCCACTCCCCCACCCTCAAGGCGACACCAAAAACAATAAAAAACCAAACAGGGGCGCCCCCACCCCATCCCCCCTCTTTTCCCCCGGATTCAACCAACCAGTGTCTTTCGGTATGACCAACGACCCCGAAAACCCAAAAGTATGATCCCCAAACCCTTGTTATTGAAAATATGAATTTTCGAGGGACGTAACAAAACTAAACCCCAAAGGATGACACAACTCGAGAACAAAATCCTAAAGTCTTGAAAAAAAAGTTAAAAAAACACCGGAATGACTAATTTTGGGGAAAAAGACCACCCAAAAACCATTTCATGGGCCACCCATACCCAACAAAAAATATCTTTAAAACGGGGGTTTGGAAGAAGCAAGTAAAAAAAAAAGGGAAGAACAACTTAAAAAAAAAGTTCAGTGATTATTTTTGCTCCCCAAAGAGATAAAACGGAGAAAGAAAAACTATGGGGAACGCAGTAAATAGTTAAACAGCCCCTTTTTTCCCCAGGGGATTTTAAACCAAAAAACAAACAGTAAAAAAAATTTACTCTGCAGATCATAAAGGCCCAAAACAAGTTTTTTAATTTTTACCAGAGTCTGAAAAAAAGAAGCCAGATTACTAGGACCCCTTTTTGGGAAAAAATTTGTTATGTTAGATTCCTCAATGATGGGAAAAAAAAGATTTAAATTTTTGCATTATTAAAGAAAAAAGAAAGAGGTAAAAAAAAAACGAGTTTTAAAAAAAAAAAACTAAAGGAACCCCCTGTATAGATTTCAGAAAACTTAAGCGGGAAAAATAAGGGAACACAATACCCCAAATTTGCTTCACACGGGAGGGGGAAAATTTAGTTAGGAAAAAAAAATTTTAGGTCAACTGTACACAATCCGAACGAAAATGTTCTATCACAAATTTCTCGGGTACTAATCTTACAGGGGAAAAATAAACAATGTCCAATTAAAAGGTCTATTTTGTGGGTTTTATGTTTTGCCCCCCAATTTTGGGTTCAAATTTCATTGAAACAATCTTTAGTATTTAAATAATCAACTCCCTCTTTTTGGATTTTTCTAGTTGCTTTTAAATTTCTTTTGTGTTTTTCTTATTTACTATTGTTCGCTTAAAACATTAGCTAAATTGATATTTTCTCGGGCCATATACTACCTCTTTAATTTTTTTAAAATTTAATACAATTGTATTATTTACTAAATTAATAAATTTTCCATTTTTTACAAAAAATTTCAATTTTCTTAACATTTTTGACATTTAAAAAACCATTACTTGAAAATTTACCTTTACCGGGTTTTAATCCCACTTTTATTTATCCTAGATTCTTTTAAATTTCCTTGTCTGCCATAAAACCTCAAGTATAACTACCATTTTGAAAATTTTTGAATGAAATAAACATTATATTTCATTTTTTGTTTTTCATTATTACTTATTTAAAATTTTATTAAACACCATATTTATACCAGTCAATTTTACTTTTGAAAATTTTTAAACATTTTTTTTATATTTCCCCATAACATTTTTTTGCCAAATTTTCAAGTTTTTATATTAAACCCCCAACCCTTGTTTTTCCCTTTGTACTGTTTTACCCTGGGTACCTGTCTCCCCACCCTTACTTCATATTAAAACCCCCAAGGGACTTTACATTGTAAATTTTTTACTTTATTCTTTTGTATTTTAAATTTTGTAAATTTTTTATTTTGTAAATTTTTAAATTATATTTAAAAACCCTTAAATTTGTCAACAACCCATCCCAGCCCTCTAGTGCAATTGAAAGTACCATTTCAAATTGTTTTTTTTAAAATTTAAAAGTTTATATTAAATTCCTCCCATCTGTCCATTTAACTTTGCTTACCATTACTTAATTTTGCCCCTTTTAATTTTTTCTCCTTTTTTAAATTTTTGCTTTTATAACTATCCTAGTTTTTTATATCCAAACTGTTAAAATAATCAAGGTGCTTTCTCAGGGTGCTAAAGGGAGAAAAAAGCTCACAAACTTGCCATTAAAATTTTTTAAAGGTCCCTTTTTTCACAACTATTTTTAGTCCCTTTTTTTTATAATTTTTAAAAAAATTTTAATTATAACCCTTTAAAAAAAATTTCCTTTATATTATCCTACTTTTTTCCCCAAACATAAATTTTTATGAAACATCACTTTATTTTTATTAGTCCCCCCGCTTCCCTTTTTTCATTTGTTAAATTAAAAACAGGGCTAAAATTTTTTTGTTAAGACAATTTTCTTTGTTTTATACTTTAATTTTAACTATTGATTCACTACAAATCTTATGATTCAAGCTTTTATCCTTTTACCAAAAATCTTATTTAAGGCTTAAATGAATTTAAAAAGTTACTGTAATTTTCCCACACTGCAGAACAATCAAAAGGGACTTCTCAGTTTCCAAAAAAAACATAACTATCTTTAATACAAATAAAATCATTAAGCAAGGTTTTCGATGACCTCAAAAGCATTTCTAAATTCCTTACATTTCCCAAAATGTCCATCATTACCCCTAACTGAAACCTGGGTAAAGCTGATAGTGCAGATTGGGCCCCATGCCCTTTCCCGGGGTTTCCCAGCATTTCACAACTGTTGGGAAAACCCAACAAGGGGGGTTTGGGACCCGCCATTTTACTACTAGACCAAATAGAATGTTTCCTAATTTCTTGCACAAGGGTATGAACTGGGGAAAATTTTAATAGCTAAATTCAAATCCAAAAAACCACAAAAAAACCCCTTAAATTGATAAAATCAAAAGGGTTCCCCAGTCAAAAAAATTTGCCAATTTAGTCAAAATTTTTAGGAAGTATGATAACTGATGCAAAAGGGGGTTTAACAAAGATCATTACTTTCTCCAGGTGGCTTCAATATAAAACTCCTGCAAAGGGCCAGGAAACCCCCAGTTACTGAATTCAAAAAACCCCAATGAGTAACGGGATGTTTACCAACAGTAAAAAAAAACCTACAAAAGTTTTCAAAAGCTTTGTGGGTTCCCCACTTGACCACCCTCTGGCCAACACCATATCCCCTTTAAAAAACAGGCATAATTACAGATAATACCCCAGAAACCCTAAACCCACTTTTCCTCATAAAAAACTCTTGGTAAACTACCCCAAGAAACTTTTAAAGTCACCTTCAGCCTTTTACAATGAGGCAGCCATTAATAACTTGGACAGCATTAGCAAACATTGATTGGCACACTGAGCTAGAAATCTATACGTATTGACGAAAGTATTAATAATTTTCTAAAAAAGACCCCAAAACCTCAAAAACAAGCACTGCCCTAAAAAAACTAAAAAAGATGCAAACAAAGAGGGGCTGAAAAAGTTCCCGGGGTACACCCCGGGTTCTTTAAAACCATAAATTAAAAACACCTATTGGAAAAAAAAGTACAGGGTGGGTCAATAACCCGAGACCAAACAAAAGTTACTCGTCAATTCCCAACCAGCCTGATAAGAAGGGGGAAAAAAAGGGGATTTTGAGAAAGATTTTCCAACTTACGAGGTGTTTTAAAAAAGACCCGGAAAACACTATCTGAAATTTGGGAAAAAAAAAGATTTTTCACGAAAAAAGCCCAAAAAAAAAAATTTAGCAAAATCGATGAACCCCCCAAATCCCAAACCAAAAAAAACAGCAAAAAGACTCAATGATTTTTTCCCCTATAGGAAAAAAACCCTTTCCCAAAAAACCCCAAACTCAAAACCCCACCAAATAAAATACCCCACCGGCAACTTTCCCGAAAAACCCCTGGGTTTCCCAGCTCCGACCTAACCCCTACGGGGGGGCCCCTTATTATCAAAGCACTAAAAAACAAAGGGAGGGATTTAAATACCCTTAAAACCCTTTATATATAAAAAAGTGTCACAAGTGCTATCTCCCAAATTTATTGCAAAAACTCTTTAACAAATCCATTGGAAAACCTCCCCTTCCCTACAGTACCAAAATTTGCAAGGGTCACCCCCATCCCCAAAGGGGGAGGGCCAAACCCGATTTTAATAATATAGGCCCCATCCAACTTACACCCTTCTCAAAAAATCCTTTTAAAAAATAATTATAAACGAAAACTCCTAACCCTTAAACTCCCCGAAAAATACCCCAACCCCCGCCAAATTTTGGGAATTTTAAAGGGCCTTTTAAAAAAATACTAATGAAACTATTAACACATGCTAGAAAATTTATTTCAAATGAATAGAGAAAAAAAAAGTTCCCCCTGGGGATCTTCATTTAAATTTGTTTAAAACTTTTGATTCAGTTGACCCCTTACCCTTTCCCACGTTTAAAAATTTTCACACTATGGTATTAAAAGGGCCCCTCCCCCAATTTTCCTTTAAGTCATACCCCCCAACAGAAGCCATTTTGTGTACGCAAAAAAAGGGGAAACTCTTCTGCGCAACCAAAATTTCAGTTGGTTTTTCCCCAAAAGGGAAGGGGTCCTTTGGGCCCTTTTCTCTTTTTCCTATACATAAATTTACCTTCCAAATTTCTTCGCAATTACTCAAACCCCCACTATTTGCAGGGTTGGGGAAAATACATACGTCTTCTCTCACCCGGGGCCCCCCGTCACACTAGGCCCAAAACTGTAAAAAACCCAATTACAGAAAAATCTACCTTTGGGTGAGGACTAACAAAAATTACATAAACATTGACAAAACCTAATTTTATTAGTTTTGGTAAAAGAGCCCAAAAAAAGTCCCTCCCTTTAAATAATGATAAAGGGAAAACCCACCCAAAAAATCAGAGGGAAAATTTTTTTGGAAACCACCTTGATAATAGACTCAAATTTTTTTACACATATACAACAAAAATTTTAAGAAAAATTTTCCCGGGGGTAGGCTTACTTCGGAAAATTCGGTACTATGTTCCAAAAGTCAGCCCTTCCCGGCCCTTTAATTTACTCTCTTAAATTTTTCCCCCATCTCACCCATGGGAAATTTTTGCAAGGGGTCAACAAAAAGTTTTAAAAACCCTCTCAGACCCCCTAATTACCCAAAAAGGGTGCCCGTTAGAATGAAAAACAAATTTCACTACAAAGGGAGCACACTCCAACAATATTCAACTAAAACCCATAACCCAAAAAAAAACACCATATTAAATTTTGCAAAACCCATTTCATACATAGAACACTTAAATCTGATATTAAAAACCCCCCCCAAACTTTTCCCTTTCCAACCTCAAAGAAAACTGACCCCTAACACAAAGGGACAGATACTTTTGATGTTCCCCGTTTTTCTCTCACCTATGCAAAAACCCCAATTTCACATAAAAAGGCCCCAAAATCTGGAATTTTATTACCTGTAAATATAAAGAAACCCCTTCCTGTTTTTTAAATTCCAAATCTCTTTCTCAAAGTCATTTTCTCCCCCCAAAACCCAAATAAAAATGAATAACTTGAACCTTTTAAATTTTTAATCTTAAAGTTTCCCAAAATTATTACATAAAGTTAAACCAAAAAACCAATCTAACTTTATTTTTTTTTTAAAATCCCCTACCTAACAGAACCCTTCATTGACCTGTCTTTGTAATACTCACTTGTGCTTTATGTAATTTTTTACATTAATTTTTTTATCATGACTTCATCATTGTTAAATTTAATTTAAATTTAATTTTAACCCACCCCCGTAATGCTATGCATAGAAAGTGGTTTTGGCATTGTCTTATCTGTATTTTTTTGTACCTCTGTTGTGTGCACAAATTTATAATAAAAAATAAAATAAAAATAAAAAAATGTATACTTGTATTTAGTGTACCGTGAGACAGGAAGCGGGACAGATAGAAAGAGAGAGACAGATTGAAAGAGATAGAATGAGGGAGAAAAATAAAACCATTGTGTATGACACCCTGTTTTAAGTTCCAAAGTGCGAAATAATGGAAAATGTCAGTGACTGTATATTGGTATTTATTATAGAACAAAAGTAATAACAATGTTTTTTATTGTTTGTTTTTTTTTTTTTAAAAAAGTTTTGTAAAAATTATTGATAATTATTTTGTGTGCTTATTGTGTTTTAACAACGAGGTTTTAATTTTTAATTGCACCTTTCTTTGGTCTCATAGGCCCCAAAGTTATGTGAAAAAAAAAATAGGAAAAAAACAACAAAACCTTTAATACAAGTAAAACTAAAGTTTCCCGGTTTGGAGCGGCAGTCGCCGCTGTTGCCATACGCGGCTCATTTTCTGCAAACTTCATGCATCCATATCTCCGTAAGTATTGATGGTAAATTTTTTTTGTTTATCCTATAATGTTTAGAAAAAAAAACTCTATTTTTTCATAAGAAAAAATAATTTTTTTTTTTTTTTGAAATTTGGCCGACCCTGAGAACGAGTTTCGGAGAGGGCCTGTCGACCCTCAAAGGGTTAAATGAGACCAAGAAATCGCAAGTACAACTGTAAAAAACATATGAAAAACACTGCAAAGTCACTGTTTTAATCGAAAATTACGGTCTCAGTTTTTTTTCTCTCATTATGCACTGTGTGCTGCAGGATTTGTTTTATGTAGTGCACACATACCACATAGATGTATTCTCTCATATCTAGGCCCAAATTTACCACTCACAGCTTATCAGAGTGACCTGAGCTCATGGCATTGATCTACGGTTTGGACCCTCAACGTAAAGTCGTAGATCTATGGCAAGAACCCTGAAAGGGTCAAGTTACATTATAGCATGCACTTGGTATATACGCAACAGAAGGTATTCAATATATTCAGTTAAAGAGAAAAAAAAAGAAATGCAAAAAGGGATTATGAGGCTAAGGTCGCAAGGGATTCAAAGACTAACCCCAAAGGTTCTTTTGGGTATACAGAAATAAGATTAGGGACAAGATAGGCCCACTTAACCCTTTCAGGGTCGACAGGCCCTCTCAGAGACTTGTTCTCAGGGTCGCCCAAATTTCAAAAAAAAAAAAAAAAAATTCTTATGAAACGATAGAGTATCTTTTCCCAATCATCATGACACCAAAAGTATGAAATTTGATGGAAAACTTAAGGAATTATGCTCTCGTGAAGTTAGCGGTCTTGACGATGTTTACGCATCGGCGATTTTGCCTACTTTGAGCCCTATTTTCGGCCAAAAGCATGAATATTTCGCTAGAACTCCATTTTTTCTATCGAATGAGTGCAAGGAACCACCCATTTACCGATTTCAACTATCCAATACAGTGGTCAGAATTTAGCAATTTTGCCAATTTCACACAAATTTCAGAAGATGCCAATTTCCAAATAGGGTCCAGAATAAACAAGAAAGACATCCTGGCACTAAAATGACATTTCCTCTGTTCATTAGTCATGTCCCAATGCCCCTCTTACATTCTTTTGCTTTCCACTTTGAATTTTTATTCTCAAAAAATAGAAGATTTACTGATATGCAGACTACTGCATTAGTGTAAAAAATGGTATAAATAATATCGGTTCACTTGTGAAAGAATATTAGACTCGCCATCTGACGTGTATTGGACACTTAGCATTATTTGTTTACTTTTGAACGTTGGTAAAAATCGAACATTTCTGCTACTTTGAGCTCAATTTCAAGGTACTTTTCATTGTAAAATCAGTAAAAATCATCTCAATTTCTATAATATGTCTTCCATTCTAAAGAATGAGACCAGGAAAACTAGAATACAACAATAAATACCATACGAAAATACAGTGCAAAGTCGCTGTTTTAATCCAAAAACACGGTCAGTTTTTTTTTCACATTACGCACTGTGTGCTGCAGGATTTTTTTTTTTTACTGCTCACACTGACCACATAGACCCATTCTTTCATATGTAGGCCTACCAGCTTTCTCACTAGATTTGAGGGCGCTAGAATTTAGGTGTACTAGTACGTCAAAAACCCTGGTGTGTAAGCCGTACTAGTACGGCCGAAAACCTGAAAGGGTTAAGAGTAACTCAGGTCAGATCACTTACAGTGATAAAGATGTGTGTGAAATTTTCATCACTTAATTCCTCTCAATTTTTACCCAGGAAGATATTAGGGAAATTCATGAAATAATAAATTATGTAGAACAGGATGATGATAAACTATGCACAGTTGGGGTAACTATTGACATGGTCCTCAGACAAATAGAGAAATTAAAACCTAACAAATCCCCAGGCCCTGATGAATTGTTTGCAAGAGTTTTCAAGGAATGTAAAGAGTAACTTAGCATACCTTTGGCTAATCTTTTCAACATATCACTACAAACTGGCATAGTGCCAGACAAGTGGAAAATGGCAAATGTAATACCTATTTACAAGGCAGGTGACAGACTTTTAGCTTCAAACTATAGACCAATAAGCCTTACCTCCATAGTGGGAAAATTTATGGAATCAGTAATTGCCGAAACAATTCGTACCCATCTTGAAAGTCATTAATTGATTAATGAATCTCAACACGGTTTTACAAAGGGGCATTCCTGTCTTACGAATTAACTTTTTTCACTAAGGTATTTGAGGAAGTAGATCATTGTAATGAATATGATAGTGTATATGGACTTCAGTAAGGCTTTCGATAGAGTTCCACACCAGAGGCTATTGAGGGAACTTAAGGCACATGGAATAGGAGAAATTTTTTCATGGGTAGAGGCCCAGTTGACAAATAGGCTGCAGAGAGTTCGCATAAATGGGGAGAAATCAGAATGGGGGCACATCACAAGCAGTGCTTTGCAAGGGTCAGTGTTGGGCCTGTTGTTGTTCACAATTTACATAACATAGATAAGGGAATAAATAGCGACATAAGCAAGTTTGCTGATGACACCAAAACAGGCTGTCCAATTCATCCTAATGAGGACACTAGAGCACTCCAGGATGATTTGAATAGACTGGTGCAATGGTCAGAGAAGTGGCAGATGCAGTTTAATATAGACAAATGCAAAGTTCTAAATGTTGGACAGGAAAATAACCATGCCACATATAAACTAAATAATGTAGATCTTAATACTGGTGATTGTGAAAAGGATTTAGGAGTTCTGGTTAGCAGTAATCTAAAACCAAGACAATAGTGCATTAGTGTTAGCAGTAAAACTAACAGAATCCTTGGTTTTATATCAAGAAATATAAATTATAGAAGTCCTCAGGTTCTTCAACTCTATATAACCTTGGTTAGGCCTCATTTAGATTATGCTGCACAGTTCTAGTCACCATATTACAGATTGGATATAAATGCACTTGAAAATGTACAGAGGAGGATGACAAAGTTGATCCCATGTATCAGAAATCTTCCCTATGAGGATAGACTGAGGGCCCTGTAACTGATTTCATCAACAATATGAACAACACACTTCTCATACCAACAATAACTAAACCAACCAGGCTCACTGAAACGAGTGCAACCATAATAGACCACATATGGACCAATATACTAGCCCCCCTTAAATCAGGGATAATCACAGATAGCGAATACAACAAAGTTTCATTTAGACTCCATGATGAGGCCTCAATAAGGAAGTTCACAGCTGACCTAGAGACTGTTGACTGGCCTACAGAATTCTCCAAGGCCAATGGTATTGACGACTGGACAGACATTTTTCTTAACAAATTACTTAGACTATACAACAAACATTGTCCTATAAAAACGAAACAGATCACAAACAAACGGCTTGGTTGCCCATGGCTAACCAGCACCATTCTGAAATCCATTGATAAGAAACACCAATATGAAAAGCAATATAGACAGGGCTTAATACACAAAGATATTCTTAAACACTATTCATCAGTCCTCACCAAAGTAATAAAGAAAGCCAAACAACTTTACTACTCCAGTAGATTCACTGACACAAGAGGAGATATAAAAAAGACCTGGAAAACACTCTCAGATTCTAGGGACCCAAAAACTGAAAAAAACCAAGAATATTGCCCTAACTAAACCTAATGAAACACCACTGCATCCCACTGACACAGCTAACAAGATAAACGACTTCTTCTCAACCATAGGTTCTTATCTCGCCAATAAAATCCCACGCACCAATGCCCATGCCGGGGACTACCTAGATGGGAATTTCCCAAATTCCTTCTATTTTGCTCCAACTGAGCCCATGGAAGTCACCGAGATTATAAAGTCACTTAAAAATAACTCAGGGAATCTGTCTCATGTCCCACCATTATTGTACAAGAGAGCGGCCCATGTCCTCTCGCATGCTATCTCATTACTTTTTAACAAGTCACTAGAAACTAGCACCTTCCGAAAACTACTCAAGACGGCAAGGGTTACACCAATACATAAAGGTGGTGACCCTACATATTTAAACAACTATAGGCCAATATCAAACTTACCATTGCTATCCAAAATCTTTGAGAAACTCATGCACAGGAGACTATATTCATTTATAACTGCACAAAACATACTCAACCCCTGCCAATTTGGATTCAGGAAAAATAAAAGCACTAACGATGCAATCATAAAAATGCTAGATCTGCTTTACACAGCATTGGAAAATAAGGAATATCCACTAGGAATTTTTATTGACCTAAGAAAAGCGTTTGACACAGTAGACCACGGCATCCTACTCCACAAACTTGACCATTATGGTATAAGAGGCCATGCGCTTGCATATTTCAAATCTTACCTTACTAATAGGTATCAGTATGTCACCATTAAAGACACAGTATCAACAATACTGGAGTTCCGCAGGGAAGTGTCCTTGGTCCCCTGCTCTTCCTCATATACATCAATAATCTTCCAAACGTATCTCAACACCTGAACTCCATTCTCTTTGCTGACGACACGACTTATGTCATCTCTCACCCTAATCTTGCCACCCTCAACACCATTGTTAATGAGGAGCTGATCAAAATATCGACTTGGATGACAGCCAATAAACTTACGCTTGACACTGACAAAACCTACTACATTATGTTTGGTAGCAGAGCAGGAGATGCGCAAATTAACATTAAGATCGACAACACTCTAATTGCCAGGCATATGAGGGCAAATTCCTAGGCCTATACCTCGACAACAACCTGAACTTCAGCACCCATATCCAACACATAACCAAAAAAGTATCCAAAACGGTTGGGATCCTCTCCAAGATACGATACTATGTGCCGCAAACTGCCCTTCTCACACTATACCATTCACTTATATATCCATACCTCACCTATGCTATATGTGCTTGGGGTTCAACTGCAGCAACCACCACCTAAGCCAATAATAACCCAACAAAAGCCACAGTGAGAATAATCACTAAATCCCATCCCTGGCAACACACCCCCCCCACTCTTCATAGATCTAAACTTACTCCCTGTTCAGTACATCTACACTTACTACTGTGCAATCTACATCTACAGGACCTTAAATTCCAATATTAACCTTGACCTAAAACGCTTTCTTGATAGTTGCGACAGAACCCACAGGCACAATACCAGACACAAACATCTCAATGACATTCCCCGTGTCCGACTAAACCTTTACAAAAATTCAATGTATGTCAAAGGCCCTAAAATCTGGAACACCCTACCTGAAAATTCTAAAACTGCAGACACATTCATCACCTTCAAAACTACCATCAGAAAACATCTTATCTCCCTGATACACCCTGTCAACTAATTACACGAATACCACCTGGTGGTTAACACTTACACTCACTCACCCATTTGACCATAAACAGAAATATCAATCTCAATCTCAAAATAATGAATCTTAACTAGTCATAAGTTGGCCTGTGATACTCCAATACTGAAACTATGTATAGTGCCAAAACAAAAGCATTCACATTGCTAAACTCACAAACTAGTATTTAGTCACTTAGCCATAATACCAACTTACCTCATAATTTTGTAATATTTTAAACTTAAGATTTAATTTAAGTCTGCCCGAAATGCCTAGCCATGCTAGGTGTTCTAGTGGTACACTCTGTAATTATTATTTTACTACATGTAAACAATACAATAACCAAATTCTGTAAACTCAGCATTGTAATCCTTATAGAGAATAAACTTTGAATTTGAATTTGAGTCTGCACTCTCTAGAAAGGCATAGAATTAGGAGGGATATGATTGAGGTGTATAAATGGAAAACAGGAATAAATAAAGGGGATGTAAATAGCATGCTGAAAATTTCCAGCCAAGACAGGACTTGCAGCAGTGGTTTCATGTTAGATAAATTCAGATTAGGAAGGATATAGGAAAGCACTGGTTTGGTAATAAAGTTCTGGATGAGTGGAACAAACTCCCAAGTACAATGGACCCTCGGCTAGCGATATCAATCCGTTCCTGAAAGCTCGTCGTTATCTGAAATTATCGTTAGCTGAAGTAATTTTACCCATGAGAAATAACGGAAATCAAATTAATCCGTTCCTGACACCCCAAAGTATGAAAAAAATTTTTTTTTTTACCACAAACTGACACTTATCTTTATTGAAGATCTGGTGATGATTGATGGGATAGGAGGGGAGAGCGTGGATGTTGTTAATGTTTAGAAGGGGAATCCCCTTCCATTAGGACTTGAGGTAGCAAATCCTTTTCCGGGGTTACTTCCCTTCTTCTTTTAATGCCACTAGGACTAGCTTGAGAGTCACTGGACCTCTGTTGCACAACATATCTGTTCATAGAGGCCTGTACCTCCCGTTCCTTTATGACTTTCCTAAACTGATTCACAACATTGTCAGTGTAATAGTCACCAGCACGGCTTGCAATAACTGTGTGAGGGTGATTTTCATCAAAAAACGTTTGCACTTCAAGCCACTTTGCACACATTTCCTTAATCTTTGAAGTAGGCAACTTCCTCAATTTCTCTATCCCCTCCTCCGGAGCAGTTTCCTCAGGTCTGGCCTCTTGCTGTTGAAGATGATCTTGCAGCTCATCAGTGGTTAGTTCTTCATTGTCCTCCTCCACCAACTCTTCCACATCCTCCCCACTAACCTCCAACCCCAAGGACTTCCCCAATGCCACAGTTGATTCCACAACTGGCATACACTTCTCAGGGTTAGCCTCAAATCCTTCAAAATCCCTGTTTGTCTACACATTCTGGCCACAGTTTCTTCCAAGCAGAGTTCAAGGTCCTCTTAGTCACTTCCTCCCAAGCCTTACCTATAATGTTTACACAATTGAGGATGCTAAAGTGATCTCTCCAAAACTCTCTTAGAGTCAATTGAGTTTCTGTGGTCACTACAAAGCACCTTTCAAACATAGCTTTTGTGTAGAGTTTTTTGAAGTTTGCAATGACCTGCTGGTCCATGGGCTGCAGGAGAGGAGTGGTATTAGGAGGCAAAAACTTGACCTTAATGAAGCTCATGTCCCCAGAAAGTTGCTCTGCCACGTCTGAAGGACGACCAGGAGCATTGTCTAATACCAGGCGGCCTCTTCAAGGGGGGCTCCTTGGCGTGGTGAAGAGGCTCTTGGTCTGAGGAATTAGCCCTGTCGGTCTTCTTCCTCAGACCGAACCTAATTACCCCCCATTCTCCCCTCCCCTATCCCATCCTCCCCATCCTCCCCTTTTTCCATTCCTCCTCCTCCTCCCCACCCCTCCCTTTTGCCCTTCCTCTTTTTGGCCTTTGGGATTTCTCCCACAGGCGCGCTAGTTCCTAGGTAGGGGAAAGGACACCGGGGTCCATCCCATTCCGTTGAGGTTCTTGGCGGTGGCGTAGTTTGCCGTGGAATCTGGATTGCCTGGGGATGTCCCGATCCCTCTCCGGTATCCCGGAGTAGCTTTGGGTATCTTTCGGGCGACGGGTGTATCTCTGGAAGCCACCTTTCGGATTCCGGGGGTGGTGGCCGAAGGAGGTATGCTTTGTGGCGGATATCCGGCCGCCCTCTCTTTTGTCCACCGAGGTAGCTCGGCAGATGTGAGGTTGCTGTCCCGGATTGCTGGTTTACTGGCATGAAGGGTAGGGTATGGCACGGGTTCCATGCTGCATCTGCGCTACTAGCGGTGTTGAGGTCCTCTTGGGCGCAGAGGGAGATTTCCGGCCCTTTCATTCCTCCTGGGAACTATTCCTCCCCGCTCCCCCCTTTTTTTATTTTTTTTTATATTTATTTTCTTTTCTTCTTTTTTTTTTCTTAAAAACAAAAAGCAAAGGAGTAACCTAACCATGGCAGCCCTAGTCCATGAACCCACTACCCCCGGGCCCCTTCTTGATACCGCACCCCATTCTGACCCTGCCTTGTGTTTAGACCACTCTTCGGACACTCCTGATGCCCCTGTACCTCTTGCTGGTGCTGTTTCCTCACCTGCTTCAGGTACCGGGGCTTCGACTGACTCCTTCGATTTGTCTGAACTCCGCTCTCCTTTGACTATGCTTCCGGCTTCTCCCTCTACGGTACGGCAATTTTTGAATCGCCCGCCCATTTCACGCCAGACCAACTCTGGTCCTACTCCTAAACGCCAACGTCAATCTCCTGATGATGCTCCTTCGTTACCTTCCCATTCTACTCGGAAAAGACCGACACGTCAAGCACTCCCTCTCCATGCTCAGTTTCAGATCACACAATGGACTAAATTCTTTACTTTAAGACCGACTTCTTCTTCTGCCTACCTTTCTGACCATAGTATTGGCAAAGCGCTCCTGCGTCATGTTGGCAGAGATATTTCATTTCATGCTCTCGAGCGGTACGCGCATCGTCACTGTACAGAATGCTACCCAAGCTCATGATCTTTCTCTCCTTTCGAATATCGATACTACCCCTATCACTATTGAAAAACATCTTTCTCTCAATTCTTGTAGTGGTACTGTCATTCTGCCCCATACCATAGTCCAACAGAATTTCCAGTCATGTGGCAATGACATTTTTGAACAGCTGGAACTCCAGGATCTCCCAATCCTCAAAGTAGACACTTATGTCCTTCCTGCCTGGGGGCAGAGACGTCACCCTTGCAATGTGGCTCGTTTAACTTTTGACAGCCGAGAACTCCCGTCCTCTGTATATGTCGCGGGACATCGGTTACAAGTTCGAAAGGTGATACCTACACCGCAACAATGTAGAAATTGCTGGCATTTTGGTCACCCAGCGAAATATTGCAGATCTATGGCCGAATGCCCAGTCTGTGGTGCCGACGACCATTCTAATACATCTTGCAGTCAACCTCCATCTTGCCTTAATTGTAATGAAGCTCACCATTCGTACTCCCGCCGTTGCCAGGTCTACTTAAATGAACGTGAAATCCGTTGCCTCAAAGAGGCAGAAGGTCTCCCTTATGCTATGGCAGTTACTCATCTCCGCCTCCAAGGAAGACTACCCCGTGTTTCTTATTCTCATGTTTCCAAACATCCCCCCACTTCTGGGGTCCCATTTTCTAAAGCCTCCTCTGTTGTTACCCCTCCCATAGCCACTACTGCATCTAATCCTTTTGCTGTCCTTGGCTCTGACATCCCGACTACAACTCAGTCTGTTCTCACATCTTCGCGTCCTTCCTCACAAGCCCCAGTATCAACAAGACCTCGTACGACACCTAATACCAATCGCCCCTCTACTCAGAAGTCCAAAAAATCCACATTGCTCAAATCTTCTTTGCCCCTTCCTTCCCTTCTTCACCTCCACACTTTACCTTTCCAGTCTCTGTACCTAGTTCTTCCCCTCTCTCTGGCTCTATTACAAGTGTGGAGATTCACCCTCCTCCTCGTACTATGCCTTCCACCCCCGTCCCCTCCCAAGTTTCTCCCTCTTCTGCCACCTCCCAGGTTTCTGCCTCTTCTGTCCCCCCCCCCACACTTCATCTCCAGTCCCTTACACTCTTCCCTCCCCCTCTACTTTGGTACAGTCCATTACTGTCCCAATCTTTACTCACCCTCCATCCTTCTATCTCCAATATGGTCTCCCATACATCATTGAATTCAGAAACACTTGAAGCCATTTCAGAATATATTGCAGAGACTAAACCTTCAATGGACACTGATTCACTTCCTGTTCCTTCTCTTCCTTCTCCTCCATCTTCACAACCCCATACTTCGCAACGCTCCGTTCCTTCGCTACTTGAACGTCTTCCAATGCCACCACACGTTGACTTTTCTAACCCTCTAGTCCGTAGGTGCCTTTACCTACAGATTCCTGTATATTTTCTTCATCGCCAATCATGGCCTATTTACAGTGGAATATCCGCGGCCTCAGGGGTAATCGGGGTGAGCTTCAGATGTTGCTTTCCAGGTTTTCCCCTGTTGGTGCTTGCTTACAAGAACCAAAATTACACTCGGCTATTTTCCAACCTATCTCAGCTATATTTATTGTATTCTTCAGATCCTTTCTCAGATGGGACCTTTAATGAAAGTGCCCTTCTTCTACGCAATGATATTCCGTACTGTCAATTATTTGTCCATACCTCGCTGCATTACACTGCAGCCCGTATCCACTTGAATAAGTGGTTTACAATATGTTCTTTATATCTCTCTCCTCCTCGAGCATTTTCTATCCCAGACTTTGCCTTTCTTGTTTCATCCTTACCACCACCACTTCTGTTACTTGGTGATTTTAATGTCCACCATTTCCTCTGGGGGGGGGTCTCATTGTGACTCACGTGGCATTCAGTTGGAGGCTTTTCTCGCCTCTCACCCCCTCCATGTTTTAAATACGGGTACTCCCACCCATTTTGATCCTCGTACTCATACTCTCTCTTGCATCGATCTATCAGTCTGCTCTTCCTCCACTGCACTAGACTTCACCTGGTCTGTTCTACCAGACTTACATGACAGCGATCATTTTCCGATCATTCTTACTTCTCCTTCCTATTCACCACCTTTCCGTAGCCCTCACTGGCAATTTGATCGGGCAAATTGGAATCTTTACTCACACCTCACTGCTTTTAGTGAGGTTCCTTCTTCATCCTCCATTGATGAGCTCCTACACATCTTCTTGACATCAGTTTATACCGCAGCTTCTCATTCTATACCCCAAACCTCAGGCAGGCATTCTCAGAAGTGCGTGCCTTGGTGGTCTCCTGCTTGTGCTCGTGCAGTACGTTTGAAATGTGCTGCATGGGGCAGGTACCGGTACAAAAGAACCGCTGAGAGACTTCTTGATTTTAAGCAGAAGCGTGCGATCGCTCACCGTGTCATCCGTGAAGCTAAACGCACTTGTTGACGAGACTATGTTTCCACCATCACCTCTGCTTCTTCTATGAGTGCAGTCTGGAAAAAAGTGAGGAAATTGAGTGGTAAATACTCTCCTGACCCGGCTCCTGTTCTACGGGTCGCTGGTGTTGATGTAGCAAACCCTCTCGACGTTGCCATGAACTTGGCACACATCTGGTCCGTATTTCCCGAGGGCTCCATCTATGCCCCTCGTTTCTTTCCTCAAAGTCTGCCAGAGAGTTAGTACCCTTGGACTTTTCTTCTCTCGGAGAAGAACAGTATAATGTGCCTTTTACACTTCAAGAACTGGAGGCAACGCTCTCAGCTTGCGACCATCGGCAGCTGGGCCTGACGACATTCAATTCGTATGTTACAACATTTACATCGGTCAGCCCTTGTAGTCCTCTTACACCTCTTCAATCTATTTGGGCACAAGGAGTTCTTCCCCAGCTGTGGAAATCTGCCATTGTTCTCCTTTCCGCCAAACCGGGTACTACAGGACATGATGCCTCCCACTATCGCCCCATCGCTCTTACTAGTGCAGTTTGCAAAGTGATGGAACGCCTCGTAAATCGACGTTTAATGTGGTATTTAGAGACTCACAACAGTTCTCTCGCTAGTCAATATGGCTTTCGTAAGGGTCGTTCTACCATAGACCCCTTACTACGCTTGGATGCGTATGTTCGTAATGCCTTTGCGAATAATCACTCAGTTATTGCCATATTTTTTGACCTTGAGAAGGCATATGACACAACTTGGAGGTATAATATTTTGGCCCAGGCCCATTCCTTAGGCCTCCGAGGCAATCTACCATCCTTCCTTAAGAATTTTTTAACTGACAGACATTTCCGTGTTCGAGTCAATAATGTTCTTTCCCCGGACTTCGTCCAAGCTGAAGGTGTCCCTCAGGGATGTGTTCTAAGCACAACACTTTTTCTCCTTGGCCTCTGTTCTTCCACCCAATATTTGGTCATCACTCTATGTTGATGACTTCGCTATTGCTTGTGCAGGCGCTGACTGTCACCTTATTGCAGTTTCTCTCCAGCATGCGGTCGACCGTGTTTCCACTTGGGCCACCACACATGGGTTTAAATTTTCAAGTACCAAAACTCACCAAATTACTTTCACTAGACACTCTGTTATCTCCGATCATCCTTTGTATCTCTATGGCTTCCGTATCCCCGAACATGATACAGTCAGGTTTCTAGGCCTTCTCTTTGACCGTCGGTTATCCTGGAAACCTCACATTACCTCTCTGAAGGCAACTTGTCACAGCCGGCTAAACCTTCTTAAAACCCTTGCTCATCTTTCCTGGGGAGCTGATTGTCGAACTCTGCTTTGCCTACATTCAGCCCTCGTTTTATTGAAACTCGATTATGGTGACCAGATTTATTCCGCGGCCTCTCCTGCTACTCTCTCTAGCCTTAACTCTATCCATCACCAAGGCTTACATTTGTGCCTTGGTGCTTTTCACTCTTCCCCTGTTGAGAGCCTCTATACAGAAGCAAATGTTCCATCCTCCATAGCTAAATTCAAATCCAAATACCTACAAAAACCTCTCACATTGATAAACATCTACAGAGTTCCACAGTCAAACATTAGCCAATTTAGTCAAAATCTAGGAAGTATGATAACTGATGCACGCATGAACAAAGATCACTTACTACTCTCAGGTGACTTCAATATAAATCTCCTGCAAGACCAGGACCCACACGTTACTGAATTCACAAACACAATGAGTAACTGTATGTTACTACCAACAGTAACAAAACCTACAAGAGTTACGAGACTAGTGTTTCCCTACTTGACCACATCTGGACCAACACCATATCCCCTTTAAAATCAGGATAATTACAGATAATCCCCGACCACTCCCTACTTTCTCAAAAACAAACTC
>NC_069429.1:39252990-39305503 GCF_026875155.1 Cherax quadricarinatus | reverse complement strand
AATTTTTTTTTTTTTTTTAAATTTTGCGACACCAGGAGACACCTCAGGATTGGGGGTTGCGACAGTCAATGGGGCTAAAGGCACCTACCCAAATACGCTATTCCTAGCTCCAGCCAGCCCCATAGAAGTTACGCTCATCATAAACACCCTTAAAAACAAGGAGACATAACTTGCCTGCTTTTATGTACAAAAAAGCTCTCAAACATTGTCACCAATTATTTCAACACTCTTTAACAAATCCCTTGTATCATCTACCTTCCCAACAATCCTCAAAATGGTGAGGGTCACTCTGATCCACAAAGGAGGTGACCAAGCTGACTTGAATAACTGTAGACCAATATCTAACTTACCACTGCTCTCTAAAATCTTTGAAAAATTAATTCATAGTTGGATCTATTCCTACCTCATCTCACACAACATATTAAACCCTTGTCAGTTTGGATTCAGGAATAATAAAGCACAAATGATGCTATCATACACATTCTAGAACTTATATATACCGCACTCGAAAAGAAAGAAGTCCCACTGGGCATTTTTATTGATTTACATAAATCTTCCAATACAGTCGACCATGAACTGCCGTACTCCAAATTAATGCACTATGGTATCAGAGGCCACTCCCTCAACTACCTAAAATCATACCTTAGTAACAGAACTCAATATGTGTATGCAAATGATGCAAACTCTTCCACCCAACCAGTCACAGTAGGAGTCCCACAAGGAAGCATCCTTGGACCACTCCTCTTTCTCATCTACATCATCATCTCATCTCATTTACCAAATGCATCACAGCTACTCAAACTCACATTATTTGCAGATGACACTACGTATGTCTTTTCCCACCCAAACACAGTCGTACTAGCAAACACAGTCAATGCCGAATTGCAGAAAATATCTGCCTGGATGATGACTAATAAACTTACCCTGAATACTGATAAAACCTATTTCATTCAGTTTGGAAACAAAGCTGCAAATGATCCAATTAACATAACACTAAACGGATCATCAGTCACAAGACTCACAGAGGGAAAATTCCTAGGTATCCACCTTGACAGTAGCCTTAAGTTCCAGACACACATACAGCAAATCACCAAGAAAATCTCCAAGACTGTATGCATACTATCAAAGATAAGGTACTACATTGCACAATCAGCTCTCCTGGCACTGTACCATTTGCTCATATACTCTTATCTTACATATGGAATTTGTGCATGGGGATCAACAACATCCAATCACCTAAAACCCCTAATAACCCAGCAAAAGGCAGCAGTAAGAATGATAACAAATTCCCACTCTTCTAGCATACTCCACCAATTTTCAAAAGTCTGAATCTGCTCACCATTAAGAACATCCATACTTATTCATGTGCCTACTACATACACACAAATATAAACCCTCCACTCAAACTTCTCCTCACCAACCCAAACAGGACACATGACCACAACACAAGACACAAATCTTTTTTTGATATACCTTGTGTCCATATCACTCTGTGTAAAAACTCTATGCACATAAAGGGCCCCAAAATATGGAATTCATTACCAGAAGATATTAAAGTAACCCAGTCTGAAAATCAATTTAAGACTTCTCAAAAGCCACTTAATCACCCTTGACTAAACGCTAAATACTCAGTACACACATACTCACTTATGTTATTCCCACATCATAACTTCAACAATCACTTTGAACCTTTTATCCATTGTTGACAGGAATGTTAAGTCGGCCCATAATGCCTAGGCAAAATAGAGGTTCTCTTTGCATTGCAACCCACTATTGTAAATACAAAGTCTCAATGTACTGTTTGCAAAGATATAAAATAAATAAATAAATTAATTAATATATCCTTCCTGTAAAAACTCTCGATGCTTCAAATATGAATTACCATTCTAACTTTGATAATTCTTGCCTGCAGGCCACCATGATACAACTTTGACATCATAATTTACATAAAATGTCCTGGCTCCTAAATGGCTGTGTCAATCTGCTGTCTTTGGGCATTTAAATTACACTGAGAAACAAAGCAGCTCTTGGGACAGCATGTATCTTCATACAAATTATGAAGCATGAGTGCAGATAATTAATATAGTATAAGGAAGGACACAGAAACTCACCTATACAAAAATATATCTATATATTAAGTAACTTCATAGGTAGTAGGTTGGTAGACAGCAACCGCCCAGGGAGGTACTACCGTCCTGCCAAGTGAGTGTAAAACGAAAGCCTGTAATTGTTTTACATGATGGTAGGATTGCTGGTGTCCTTTTTTCTGTCTCATGAACATGCAAGATTTCAGGTATGTCTTGCTACTTCTACTTACACTTAGGTCACACTACACATACATGTACAAGCACATATATACACACCCCTCTGGGTTTTCTTCTATTTTCTTTCTAGTTCTTATTCTTGTTTATTTCCTCGGGGAAGTGGAACAGAATTCTTCCTCCGTAAGCCTGCGTGTTGTAAGAGGTTACTAAAATGCCAGGAGCAAGGGGCTAGTAACCTCTTCTCCTGTATATATTACTAAATGTAAAAGGAGAAACTTTCGTTTTTCCTTTTGGGCCACCCCGCCTCGTGGGATATGGCCAGTGTGTTGAAAGAAAGAAAGAACGAATAAACGAAAACTTTCGTTTTTCCTTTTGAGCCACCCGCCTCATTGGGATATGGCATGTTATTGAAAGAAAGGATTAAGTAACTTATTGCAATTGATATAACTACAGACAAAAACCACCACATCCAGTTCCATTAGTCACTAGCACATTGTACTAGAGTTAAACCAGACAAAATATCAAACATAAGGATCCAAAAACTACCCACCTCTCCCCTCCTCACTTGTGCTGGTAGACTAGTAACCAGCAGCACTAAACACATACAGTACTCTCTCATAAACAGGCCTCTGCATACAGAAAAAAAACCCTGATAGCACTAAATACCAAACAACTATGGTATACACTATAAAAATACTTACCAACACCAACATCTCCACCGTCTACATCATTGCTTCCTCTGCTGTGTTTAACTACTTGCCTGAACCAACCTCACCTTTGTTGACCACTTGCTGGCAGGAATAAAACACATCAGATCAGATAATACTGGAGCATAAAGCATTATTTTAATTATGAATTTAGTCTATATCCTTTTTTAATATAGTACTCTGTAATATGTCAGCCATGCTTAAGAAGGTTTAATTACTCCGCATGTCTAAAACAGTTGTGGGGACCTTAAATACTTGTATGCATGTGAGGAAAAGTTCAACAGATAGGAGTCAGCTGTATATCTAAAATAGTTTGATTGCTGGCTACTTGTTAAGTAGGGGAAGTCTTAGCTTTCCGCTTATCATCCCCTTTTTTCCCCTCCTAAGATGTAGTTGATTGCGTGCTTGTTAGATAGGGTAACTGTCTAGCTTCCCGCTATTTCCCCACCAACCCGAAAGGTGAAGTGTGGGACTCGGTCAAACTAATCACTCGACTCACAGCTTTCCAGCACTACGTGTAAGTACACGCCTGCTCATACTCTCAGTGACTTATTGGTTGAAAGCCTTCATCTGGACATGATTAAACTTAGTCCTTTCAGCCTTGTATCTCTTAAATGTTTAATAATCACCATGTCATTTTAGGTATTGTAACTTATCCATTAGAGATGATTTCTTGAGATGGGATTAACTGTCTTCTTTCAGCTTGAATGACAGATTGGGTCACCTGCCAACCAACGAGAAGTATTGAAGGAGACGGACTAATGTCCTGAGACTTCCCCTTTTGGATCTACTTACCTGTGTATATGTATGCAGTCGCAGGACATAACCCCTCATCATTGCAGTGGTTAAGAACCTGCTTTCCGGTCATCTGGACTGATTAGTCACGGCTATAGACTCTGTGAAGAATGAGCCGTTGGGTTGTCACCAACACCTGCAATTCCCCCCCCCCACATCATCAGCAATGGCTACGATTTCTAAAAGACGATGTCAACCTGTACCAGACAACCCATTATCACTATATATATATTAGCGTTGAATTCAAATGTCATTTTTTCATTTCATTTTTCATTTTTCTTTCAAATAGGATACACCTTCATGTTTCACTGTTTTATGTTTGCTTTAATAAATAATAAAGTGTTTATCTTTGTGAATTATTATTTCTTTTTCTATTCATTAATTTTACTGAGGAGGAGCCAGCCTTGGTAATACTGACTGAAGTTGTTACAGGGCTGAGTAAGCCTTCACAAGTGGCGACCTTGCCAGGATTCGCTCGACTGAATCAAGATTCATCTCTATCTCGAATCTACCATTGGAACTTCAATGCCGCATACCACAGATGGTTACCACCAGGCATGAGTAATCATTCTCTATGGTAGGACTACAGTACAGGTATTTAAAAGATTTGGTGATTGTTATAGTCCCAATTTACTGTAAGTCAAGTCAAGGCAGGATACACTAGTTAATTCTGCCACCTTTTGTGAGCTTGAAACACTTTGCAGGAATAGACTCTAGGGACCCGAGATTTTCCAGTGACAATTTGTAGGCCTTAGACAAGGATGTGTGATGTCACCGTGGTTGTTTAATATATTTATAGATGGGGTTGTAAGAGAAGTGAATGCGAGGGTCTTGGCAAGAGGCGTGGAGTTAAAAGATAAAGAATCACACACAAAGTGGGAGTTGTCACAGTTGCTCTTTGCTGATGACACTGTGCTCTTGGGAGATTCTGAAGAGAAGTTGCAGAGATTGGTGGATGAATTTGGTAGGGTGTGCAAAAGAAGAAAATTAAAGGTGAATACAGGAAAGAGTAAGGTTATGATGATAAAAAGATTAGGTGATGAAAGATTGGATATCAGATTGGAGGGAGAGAGTATGGAGGAGGTGAATGTATTCAGATATTTGGGAGTGGACGTGTCAGCGGATGGGTCTATGAAAGATGAGGTGAATCATAGAATTGATGAGGGGAAAAGGGTGAGTGGTGCACTTAGGAGTCTGTGGAGACAAAGAACTTTGTCCTTGGAGGCAAAGAGGGGAATGTATGAGAGTATAGTTTTACCAATGCTCTTATATGGGTGTGAAGCATGGGTGATGAATGTTGCAGCGAGGAGAACGAGTGTTTGCGTGACTCGAGGACCTAAACTCTGGACTGGTTATTGCGCAAACTGCAACCCAACTTTAAGAAAAGCTGGAGAAATTTCGCCACAGAACGTTGAGTGTAGAATGTAGCTCCGTTAGTGGGTGGCGAGGGAGATGTCATGTCTGAGGGCAATGTGTGGTGTGAATATAATGCAGAGAATTCGTAGTTTGGAAGTTAGGAGGAGGTGCGGGATTACCAAAACTGTTGTCCAGAGGGCTGAGGAAGGGTTGTTGAGGTGGTTCGGACATGTAGAGAGAATGGAGCGAAACAGAATGACTTCAAGAGTGTATCAGTCTGTAGTGGAAGGAAGGCGGGGTAGGGGTCGGCCTAGGAAAGGTTGGAGGGAGGGGGTAAAGGAGGTTTTGTGTGCGAGGGGCTTGGACTTCCAGCAGGCATGCGTGAGCGTGTTTGATAGGAGTGAATGGAGACAAATGGTTTTTAATACTTGACGTGCTGTTGGAGTGTGAGCAAAGTAACATTTATGAAGGGGTTCAGGGAAACCGGCAGGCCGGACTTGAGTCCTGGAGATGGGAAGTACAGTGCCTGCACTCTGAAGGAGGGGTGTTAATGTTGCAGTTTAAAAACTGTAGTGTAAAGCACCCTTCTGGCAAGACAGTGATGGAGTGAATGATGGTGAAAGTTTTTCTTTTTCGGGCCACCCTGCCTTGGTGGGAATCAGCCAGTGTGATAATAATAAATATAAATAATAATTTGTTTCATTGAGCTCTTTATTATATCAAGGGAACTGTCGTAGGACACTCTTGATTTATTGGTGAGAAGATTAGATGGTCAAGGGACACCATTCTACTTACTGTTTGCTCGGAGCCGGCATAGAACCCTTCGTTTTCATTAATACATATTGTTTAATCGAAGCAGGGATTGACCCCTCTGGTTTACTTAGTTTGAGCGGAGAAGGAATTGAACCCTCCGTTTTCTTTAATACCTATTTCATTTTCCCCTGGTAGTTTAAGTTATTCTTGCAAGTATAGAGGAATACCAGTTTTGGATGAATGCTGGAAGTAAGTTAGGAATAACAAGGAAAAATTTAGAAGCTTTCATTAGTGCTAAGATCCAGGAAAGAGAGAAAAAGGAGAGAGAGAGAATTGAAAGAGAAAGCCAAGAAAGACAGAAAGAGAGTGAGAAGACAAAAAAGAGCATGATAGACTTGATCGTGAGGAAAGAGCTAGAGAACGTGAGGAAAGAGCTAGAGAACATGAGGAAAGTCCTGGAGAACATGAATTAAGAGCTAGAGAACATGAATTAAGAGAGAGAGAAAAAGATTGCGAGCTCGAAAAAGCTCGCCTTGAATTAGTGAATAAAAAGTTAACTTTCTCACAACAGCAATTAGAGGAAGGAGTAATGGAACAACGTGCAGTTAGTGCACATATTCCAACACCTAATTTATCTCCCTTCACAGAGGGGGAAGACATAACTTCTTACATTATCAGGTTCGAAAATACCGCTACCCTCTGTGAATTGCCTGCTGACACCTGGGCTACCAGGTTAGGAATGTTATTTTCTGGTACAGCTTTGAATATCTATGCAACTTTGTTGCAGGATATCATATGTAATTATAACCTACTGAAGAAGGCAATCCTTAAAGCTTATCAGAAAACCACAAATTCTTATAGGAAAGATTTCAGGTATGGCACCTTACAGCATGGCCAAAACTTTCAGCAGTTACAGGTAACACTCTTTCGTTTGTTCGACTTTTGGATAGAGAGTTCAGGAATTGATCACAGTTATGAATTTCTTAGAGGCTTCATGATTGCTGACCAGTTCCTGACAGCTCTTCCTCAACAGATACGAACATTCATTAGAGAACGTAGCCTAATTAAGATCTGGTGAACTCTTGCCCTTAGGGCTCGATCCCTTTAGGTCTTTACAGGAATTGTGAGCCTCAGCATAAAAGTCAGCGGCCTCAGCAACTTCATCAGCTTTAAGAAATCAAAGCCTCTAGTGGAAAGTAAACTGACTTCTTTTATTCCTGTTTGTCATTTGTGTGGTGTTAAGGGACATAAACGTCCCGATTGTCCTTCTAAGAAGGTCCAAAAAGTTGGAAGATGTTTTAAAGACTGTAATGACCAAGCACCCTTCTGTTCAGGAACAGTTAATGGACTTAATGTATCTACCATTTTACGAGACACTGGATGCACATGTATAGTCATTTCTGATAAGCTGCTCCCTAATCTTAAAGAAACTCATTCCTCTGCTATACTTTCAGACTACTTGGGCCGTACGGACACTTTTCCTACCATCCGCTGTTACATTAGGTCTAAATGGTTCACAGGTTGGTCAGAAGCCGTACTAGCTCCCATCACTTCTTGCTCTGTACTAATAGGTAATGTAAAAGGTGCCATTCTTCCTTCTGGGGTTGACCTTTCATCACCAAAGATGGACATAAGCTTTTCAGATCCTCTTCTTGTAGAGTCAGAGAAGCCCCTCAAAAGTTCAAATGAGACAATGTCTCAGAATATTCATGTGAGGTTAAAAACCAGTGATGCTACTCTCGAAAGCGAGGTAGTCGGATCACCGGTTCATTTGTTAGATGAAAGTGAAGATATCTCCTCCGATACTATAAATGTCTTGACTAGGGCTCAGACCAAAGCCCAGGCTTCTCCTACTGTCCATCCTTTGATTTTCCCTGACTTTAAGCCTTTAGATATATCAAAGGACTCCTTTATCAATTTACAATGTAATTGCCCTTCTCTTCAGAATTGCCATAATGCAGCTAAACAAAATCAAGTTATTCAAAGGAAAAACTTTTCATATCAATTTGAATATATAAAAGGTATCTTGTATAAGTCAGTATTCAAATTAAATTCAGGTGAGATAGACTATTCCATCTTAGTTTTTCCAAGTCAATGCAGAGAGACTGTTCTTAAAATGGCTCATGACCTGCCAGTGGCCGGACATTTCTCGCATCGTAAAACCTTAAATAAAATTAGGGAAGCCTATTTTTGGCCCAAAATGTCCTCATATGTCACTACCTATTGTAGATCATGTAAAGTTTGCCACCTGTCATCCTCCCGAGGTACCAGGCGAATACCTATGGTCAAAATGCCAATCTTTACGGTACCGTTTGAAAGAGTAGCTATTGACATCGTTGGTCCTTTATCACCACTTTCATCTGGGGGACATCGACATATATATTAACATTAGTTGATTATGCTTCGAGTTTCCCTGAAGCCGTTCCCTTGAAGACCATAACTACTACAGAGGTGGCTGAAGCCCTTTTGTCCATCTTCTCCAGAGTTGGCATTCCTAGAGAAATTTTGTCTGACCGTGGGACACAATTCACATCTGACTTAATGCAACATCTCTACCAACTTCTGGTAGTGAAGCCTCTCTTCACAACACCATATCATCCCAGCTGTAATGGGAGGATTGAGCGCCAGCATTCAATTCTCAAGTCCATTTTAAGGAAACTTTGCTCCCTTAAACCTAAGGAGTGGCATCGTTACCTACCCTGTGCTTTGCCATGAGGGAAGTTCCCAGTGACTCTTTGGGGTTTTCACCTTTTGAACTTCTCTATGGTAGACAGGCCAGAGGTCCATTGTCCATCCTTCATGACTTATGGAATAATTAGGAGGTAAATGCTGACGTTCAGTCTTCTTACCAGTTTCTCCTTGACCTTGATCCAAACTTGAGGAGACCTCTGACATAGTTTCGAAAAACTTAAGCTTGTCAGTGGACCAGTACAAAACCTATTTTGATTCCAAAAGTCAGAGGAGAAGTTTTAAAGTAGGGGATGAAGTTCTTGTACTTTTTCCTATCAAGTCAAATAAATTATTAGTAGCATGGAAAGGTCCATATAAAGTATTAAAAATTTGTGGGAAAGTTGACTACCTCATAGAAGTCAAGGGGAAACCTAAGCTTTATCATATCAACATCCTTATGAAATATTACCGAAGAAATTCGGTTAACTGCCTTAATAACTTTGACTTAGTTTTTCCACACGAACTTGATAAGACAACTGAAGAGTGTAATGTGTTTGTAATTGACCCCTGTAACGTAGACTATGATGGAGAACTACATGACTTGGTGACTCTTGACCACTCTGGTGCAACAAACATTAATATTAATGAATCCTTGGATGACCATAAGAGACATGAACTACTTCAATGTGTGAGTAACTTCTCAGATGTCTTTACTGATATTCCAGGTGTTACCTCCACAGTAGTCCATAAGATTGACTTAGTCAAGGACAATCCTATCAAACGGAAGTTATACCCAGTTCCAGTTCACCTTAGGGATGCATTTGACCGAGAGGTAGACAAATTATTAAAACTAAAGATCATTGAACCTTCAGTATCTTCATATTGCTCACCGGTAGTCATGGTTAAGGAGGATAATTCATATAGACTTGCTATTGACTTCAGAGGCCTTAATGCTATCACTCGGTGGGATGGTGAGCCTATGCCCTTAATAGATAGCGATCTACACAAATTTTATGACTCTTCCTTCTTTTCAGAGATTGATATTGCGCAGACATATCACCAAGTAACGTTAGATCCTTCTTCTAAGCAGTACACCGCTTTTCCTACCCACCAAGGACTGATGCAGTGTAGAACTATGCCCTTCGGTTTGGTAACTGCCTGTGCTACTTACATGAGACTGATGAGAAAGGTCTTGGGTAATATGCCAAATGTTTCAGTTTATTTTGATAACATTTATGTAATGACATCCACGTGGGGCGAGCATATCCAAGCACTAACATCAGTTTTGCGTAGGTTATGCTCACATGGCCTCACTGCCAAGCCGAAGAAATGCTTCCCTTTGGGGATAACAAGATTAGGTATCTTGGACTGATCCTTTCTAATAACTCTTTGCAGCCTCTTCCCAGTAAGATCAAAGCTTTATTAGAATTTAAATTCCCCAAAGCCAAGAAGCTCATGTGTAGCTTTCTTGGTTCTGTAAATTTTTATGCACGGTTTATCCCGAACCTTACTGATCTTACAGGCATCTTATCTGACTTCCTTAAAAAGTCTGTAAAGGAACCTCTTGCACTTTCCGATGTAGCTCGGGAAAAGTTTAATGAGATTAAAAATATCTTCTCGAAAGACCCTATACTTAAAATTCCAGATATTAATAAAACATTTTGTTTAAGAACTGATGCCTCCAATACTGGCTGAGGTGCTGTGTTACTACAATACCATGATGGTATTCCCTTCCCTGTATGCTTCCTAAGCCGGAAACTCCTTCCCGCAGAAACGAGATACTCCACAATAGAAAAGGAATGTTTAGCCTTTGTGTGGGGTATCTCCAAGCTTAAATTTTATTTACTGGGAAAAAAATTCTTTTTAGAAACGGATAACAAACTTTTAAAATATACCAAAAATTTTTAAGGGAAAACATCCCCTCTGGGTGGCATTGCTTTCCAAGCTTTTAACACATATTGTGTATCAATGGTTCATCCATTATTTCTTGACGGTTAAGTCATAAACAGTCAGTAGAAGATTTTGTTGCCTACGCAAATTTCCAATGTTTAGAATTTTTCCTCGCCTATTCTTCTATACCCCTTGACAATAAGTCTTGGCATGGGGTAGTGTGGGGGGAAAATTTCAACAGTAAGTAGCATATTACTAAAAAAGTTTTTTTCCCCGGCCTTTTTTAAGGGGGGGAAGTCTGCTCCCACTATCCCCCCCTTTTTTCCCCCCCCCCCGAAAGTGTAGTTTGATTCCCAGCTGCTTTTAAGGTGGGGTAAGTTACCCCCCTTTAATCCCCCCCCCCCCCCAAAAGGTGATTTTGGGGGACTCGGGGTCAAACTAATATCGACTCACACCCCCCCAGCACTATGAAATACATCCCTGTCATATTCTAGTGAACTTTTTGGGTTAAAAGCTTCATTTTGGTCCAATTATAAACTTAGTCCTTTCAGCCTTTATACTTTTAAAATTTTTTAAAATAACACCATGTCTTTAGTACTGTACTTATCAAAGAGAGTGTTTTCTTGAGAGTGGGTAACCTTCTCTTTTCCCAATTTGGGAATGCAGATTGGGTCACCCCCAAACCCAAAAAAAAAACCAAAAGTATTGAAGGAGACGAAAACCCCTGAGACGTCCCCTTTTGGATTACTACCTGTGTAGTGTATGCATTTTGCGGACAAAACCCCCTCTCTTTTCAGGGGTTTTAAAAAAACGCTTTTGGTCATCGGGATGATTATTCACGGCATAGATCTGTGAAGAATGACCTTTTGGGTTTGTCCCAACACCTGTTACCCCCCACATGATCACAATGGTCATTTCAAAAAAAAGGTGTAAACCTCACCAACACCCCATTATCACTATAAATATTAGCTGAATTCAAATGTATTTTTCATTTCTTTTTATTTTTCTTTCAAATGGGATACATTTTCATTTTCACTTTTTTATGTTTGTTCAAAAAATAATAAAGTGTTTATTTTTGTGAATTTTATTTTTTTTTCTATTCATTAATTTTTTTCCTGAGGGGGACCCCCTTTGGAATACTGACGAAGTGTTACGGGCGGGGTAACCCTTTCCCTGGGGGGAGCCCCCTTGGGTAATCTGATGAATTTTTTCGGGGGCTAAGTAAAGCCTTCACGTTTTTTCTAACAATAGAAAATTTCCCCGGGCCATAAAAATTTAAAACCTGTCAGTGTGTTGTAATATTTAAAAATTATTAAAACCTAATATTAGGTCAGAAAAAAGTTGGGTTATGAAAATCACAAAAACATTAAAAATTGTAATTCCTTTAACACACGGGCTGTATCCCACGAGGGGGGGGAAAAAAAAGGGAAAAACAAAAGTTTCTCCGGGTGGCCTGGGGGCCCCCGGGGGCCTGGTGGTAAAGCCCGCTTCACAAAGGAGGGCCCGGGGTTCGATTCCCGGGGGGGTGGAAACACTTTAACAAGTTTCCTTACACCTGTTTGTTTTTTCCCGTTTCACCTGCAGTAATATACCTGGGTGTTTATCGACTGTGTGGGTCACATCCCGGGGGACAAGTTTTGGACCCAATGGAAATAAGTTAGACAGTCCTCGATGACGCATGATTTTTTGGGTTTTCCTGGGGGGCTAAACCCCTTTTGGGGGTTAAAAATCTAACGAAATCTTTTCCTTTTACATTTAGTAATGTAACAGAAAGGGGGGTTTCTAGCCCCTGCACCCGGCATTTTTTGCGCCTCTTACAAAACGCATGGTTCAGAGGATGAATTTTGTTCCATTCCCATGGAGATCAGAGGAAAAAAAACAAGAAAAAGACTAAAAGGAAAAAGCAGAAAACCCCAAAGGGGGTTTTTGTATATAATAGCTTGTACATGTATGTGTATGTACCCAAGTGTTTTAGAATAGCAAGTACTTTTTTGAGACGAAAGTAGGGGCACCAGAATCCTCCATCATGTAAAACAATTTCAGGCTTCATTTTTCACTCACTTTGGGGGGACGGAGTATGACCTGGGTGGTTGCTGTTACCACCTACAATAGGGAAATTGTAAATTTTCAGGACAAAAAATTATGTAAAATTTAAATAAAAATGAGAAAAAGGGATATCCAACTCTTTTGCAAGTGGCGGAATCGATGTTGCTGTCAGGGGAGCATCCAGAGCCAAATTCACAGTCTTATATCTCGGGAAGTACTGGTCCTAATTTTTATTTTTTTGGTCTTAAAATACAAGAAAATTGCCCCCTTTAAATAAAATGTCCCGGCTACTAAAAAGGCTGTTTTTAAATTCACTGAAAAAAAAAACAGCAACCCTAGGGGCCCGCTGTACCCAAAAAATTATGAGCATGAGTGAAAAAATTTAAAAAACGTGTTAGGAAGGATACAAAAAATCCCAAAAACAAAAATTACCTAATTAAAAGTAACTTATATGCAACTTTTCAATCTACTCCAAAAAAACCCCCACCCTCAGTTAAAAACCAACCTCTCTCTTAAAACCCAAGTTCCTTTTCTTTCCCCAGTGCCCACAATTTTCCCCCAAAAGATTCCTTTTTGGGCCCCATGCCAAGTTCTCACCCCCCTTTTTAACTCCATCAAAGGGGGAGTTCAATCCCCCTTTGTGTGGTCACTTCCCCTGTTCCCCCAGACTTTTTCCCCACCCCTTCCCTTTCCCCTTTTCCCCTGAAAGGGTTTTTCTCCCTTTTTGCGCATTTCTCCAGGATATACTCCCCCCCCCTCTCAGACCTCTTTGCCCCCCATAGTCTCCTGATCTCTACTTGCCTACCTCACCTGCTCTAAACTCGTGGGACGGCTCTTCCTTGTCCGCTAGACACTTACACATATTTCAGAACAAAACCCCCAATGGACACCCTGTGCCTCCTTCCCCTTTTATTTTACCAACCCCATGCAAAAACTTTTCTCTCACTTATTCCCAGTCCCCCTTGCTTTCACACTTCCCGTCCCCCCCACACATTGGTTCAGACCCTACAACCATCATTTTTTTGATTCCCTGTATCAAAATCTTCCCTATGAGGATAGATGAGGGCTTTTAATCTGCCTCTCTCGAAAGGTGAGAATTAGGGGGAATTATCTTTTAATCCCGCCTCTTCCAAAACCCTCGCATTTAATTCTCTTTTTCAACCCCCTCTATAAATATATTAAACAACCACGGTGACATCACACATCCTTGTCTAAGGCCTACTTTACTGGGAAAAAATTTCCCTCTTTCCTACATACTCTAACTTGAGCCTCACTAATCCTCGTAAAAACTCTTCACTGCTTTCAGTAACCTACCTCCTACACCATACACATGCAACATCTGCCACATTGCCCCCCTATCCACCCTGTCATACGCCTTTTCCAAATCCATAAATGCCACAAAGACCTCTTTAGTATTTAGATAAGGCTAAAGAGGTCTTTGTGGCATTTATGGATTTGGAAAAGGCGTATGACAGGGTGGATAGGGGGCAATGTGGCAGATGTTGCAAGTGTATGGTGTAGGAGGTAGGTTACTGAAAGCAGTGAAGAGTTTTTACGAGGATAGTGAGGCTCAAGTTAGAGTATGTAGAAAGAGGGAAATTTTTTCCCAGTAAAAGTAGGCCTTAGACAAGGATGTGTGATGTCACCGTGGTTGTTTAATATATTTATAGATGGGGTTGTAAGAGAAGTAAATGCGAGGGTCTTGGCAAGAGGCGTGGAGTTAAAAGATAAAGAACACACACAAAGTGGGAGTTGTCACAGCTGCTCTTTGCTGATGACACTGTGCTCTTGGGAGATTCTGAAGAGAAGTTGCAGAGATTGGTGATGAATTTGTAGGAGTGTGCAAAAGAAGAAAATTAAAGGTGAATACAGGAAAGAGTAAGGTTATGAGGATAACAAAAAGATTAGGTGATGAAAGATTGAATATCAGATTGGAGGGAGAGAGTATGGAGGAGTGAACGTATTCAGATATTTGGGAGTGGAACTGTCAGCGGATGGGTCTATGAAAGATGAGGTGAATCATAGAATTGATGAGGGAAAAAGAGTGAGTGGTGCACTTAGGAGTCTGTGGAGACAAAGAACTTTGTCCTTGGAGGCAAAGAGGGAATGTATGAGAGTATAGTTTTACCAACGCACTTATATGGGTGTGAAGCGTGGGTGATGAATGTTGCAGCGAGGAGAAGGCTGGAGGCAGTGGAGATGTCATGTCTGAGGGCAATGTGTGGTGTGAATATAATGCAGAGAATTCGTAGTTTGGAAGTTAGGAGGAGGTGCGGATTACCAAAACTGTTGTCCAGAGGGCTGAGGAAGGGTTGTTGAGGTGGTTCGGACATGTAGAGAGAATGGAGCGAAACAGAATGACTTCAGAGTGTATCAGTCTGTAGTGGAAGGAAGGCGGGGTAGGGGTCGGCCTAGGAAGGTTGGAGGGGGGGTAAAGGAGGTTTTGTGTGGGAGGGGCTTGGACTTCCAGCAGGCATGCGTGAGCGTGTTTGATAGGAGTGAATGGAGACAAATGGTTTTAATACTGACGTGCTGTTGGAGTGTGAGCAAAGTAACATTTATGAAGGGATTCAGGGAAACCGGCAGGCCGGACTTGAGTCCTGGAGATGGGAAGTACAGTGCCTGCACTCTGAAGGAGGGGTGTTAATGTTGCAGTTTAAAAACTGTAGTGTAAAGCACCCTTCTGGCAAGACAGTGATGGAGTGAATGATGGTGAAAGTTTTTCTTTTTCGGGCCACCCTGCCTTGGTGGGAATCGGCCGGTGTGATAATAAAAAAAAAATAATGATCGAGGTGTATAATTATAAAACAGGAATAAATAAAGGGGATGTAAATAGCATGCTGAAAATTTCCAGCCAAGACAGGACTCACAGCAATGGTTTCAAGTCAGAAAAATTCAGATTCAGGAAGGATATAGGAAAGCACTGGTTTGGTAATAGAGTTGTGGATGAGTGGAACAAACTCCCCAGTACCTTCATAGAAGATAAGACGTTGTGTAGTTTTACAAATAGGTTAGATAAAAACATGAGTGGGTGTGGGTGGGTGTTAGTTGGACCTGACTAGCTTGTGCTACTAGGTCTGATGCTGTGCTCCTTCCTTAAGTGGAAGTGACCTGACTAGGTGGGTCATTGGGATAATCCAGAGTGGAGAACATGGACCTGCTTCTCATGGGTCAGTAGGCCTGCTGCAGTGTTCCTTCTTCTTATGTTCTTATGTTATCCATCTCATTTTGGGGCTATGTGCGTTGCATTCTTCTGATCCCTTTCCTGATGAAACTTTTAATGAGAGTGCACTACTTGTGTATATTGGTATACCGTTTCAACAGGTCTTTGTTCTCTGTCGCATTATACTGCATCCTATATTTATCTACATAGGTGGTATACAGTTTGGTCTCCCGTGCATTCTGTATCTCTGATATTGTATTCTTGATCTCTTCTCTGTCACTGCCCATCTTGTTATTAAGTGATTTTAATGTTCATCATCTTTGGGGATCTTCCCACAATGACTCTCATGGTGATCAGTTGGAGATAATTATTACTTCTCATCCTCTTCATGTTTTTTTATGAGAGCTCCGACTCATTTTGACTCACACTCAGTGTCTCTCTTGCATTGTCTCTGCTCCTCGTCACTTGATTATGCTTGGTATGTTCTCCCAGATTTGCATGACAGTGATCACTTTCCTATTATTCTTACTTTTACCTTGTATTCCAGCCCACCTCGTTGCCCCCATTGGCAATTTGTACAAGTGATTTGGGACTTATCCTCTCATCTTACCACTTCTTTGATGAGCTGGTGCACCAGTTTTCGATCTTAGTTTTGACTGCAGTTGCAAGTTCTATTCCTCATACCTCAGGCAGACATTCTCAGACATGTGTGCCTTGGTGGTCTCCAGTGTGTGCCCTGCAATGCATTTGAAACATGCAGCATAGGGCTGTTATCAATATAATCAGATAGCGGATTGTCTTTTGGATTTTAAGCAGGCAAGGGCAGTTGCTTGTCATTCATACACGATGCTAAATGCACTTGTTTGGAAGACTATGTTTTTACCTTTACCTCGACTTCTCCTATATATGCGGTTTGGAAGAAGGTATGGAAGTTGTATGGCAAGTACACTCCAGGCCCAGCTCCTGTTTTGTAGGTTGCTCGTGTTAGTGTAGTGGAAACTCTTGAAGTTGCCATGAAAATCAAGAACTTTCTTTTTTGTGTCTCCCAAGGGCTTCACCTGTCCCTCATTTCTTGATTCTAGGTCTGCCAAGGAGCATCACCCTGGATTTCTTCTAATGGGATGGAGCCATGTAATGTACCTTTTACTCTTTTAGAGCTAGGGTCCAGACTTTCCACTTGCTGATCATCGGAAACTGGGCCTGTTGATATTCATATCCGTATATTACAACATCTGCATTCTGCAGCCCTTACAGTCCTTTTGCATCTTTTCAATCTTGTTTGAATGTGAGGGGTTCTCCATCAACAATGGGAATCTTCCATTGTACTACTGTTTTGCAAACCAGGCACTTCAAGGTTTGATACTTCTCACTATTGTGCCATTGCTCTGACCAGTGTAGACTGCAAGGTGATGGAATGAATAGTGAATAGATGTCTGGTATGGTATTTGGAGACTCACAATTGTGGCCTTTGCAAGGGACGCTCTAATTTGGACCTATTGCTCCACTTAGATACTTATGTACAAAATGCCTTTACTAATAAATTCTCTATCTTAGCAGTCTTTTTTGATCTAGAGAAGGCATATGATACCACTTGAAGGTATAACATCTAAGCTCAGGGCCACTCCTTAGGCCTCCACCGTAATCTACCAACTTTGCTGCTGCTTTCTTATCTGAAAGACATTTTTGTGTCTGTGTTGGCACCTCATTTTCCTCTGACTTTGTTCAGGCCAAGGGAGTCCCACAAGGTTGTGTCCTTATCATTACCCCTTTTCTCTTGGCTATTACCTGGAGTTTACCTGGAGAGAGTTCCGGGGGTCAACGCCCCCGCGGCCCGGTCTGAGACCAGGCCTCCTGGTGGATCAGAGCCTGATCAGCCAGGCTGTTGCTGCTGGCTGCACGCAAACCAACATACGAGCCACAGCCCGGCTGATCCGGAACTGACTTTAGGTGCTTGTCCAGTGCCAGCTTGAAGACTGCCAGGGGTCTGTTGGTAATCCCCCTTATGTGTGCTGGGAGGCAGTTGAACAGTCCTCGGCCCCTGACACTTATTGTATGGTCTCTTAACGTGCTATGACACCCCCGCTTTTCATTTGGGGGGGTGGTGCATCGTCTGCCAAGTCTTTGCTTTCGTAGTGGTGATTTTTCGTGTGCAAGTTCGGGACTAGTCCCTCTGGATTTTTTTTAGTGTATATAGATGACCTACCTTCCATTCTTCCCCCGCAATTTTGTTTTTTTCTTTATGTGAATGACTTCACCATAGATTACACAGGTGCGACTGGCCCCCTTTAGTAGCCTCCCCTTTATGGATTTAAATTTTCTAGTGTATAAACCCATTTTATTACCTTCACTAGATGTCCTCTTGTCCCAGATTTTCTATTGTATTTGCACAGATCATGTATCCCAGAATGTGATACGGTTAAGTTTCTTGGCCTTGTATTCAATTGCTGGTTGACATGGAAACCTCACATTTCCTCTCTGAAGGCAGCTTGCCATGGTTGGCTGATCCTCCTTAAAATTGTTGCACATCGTTCATGGGAGCAGTCCCCTACCACCATTTGTATTCCACCCTAATCTTGTCAAAGCTGGATTATGGCAACCAAGTCTATTCTGCGGCTTCTCCTGCAACTCTTTCTAAGTTAGATCCCAATCATCAATTTGGGTCTACATTTATGCCTTGGTGCCTTTCATTCATCCTCTGTTGAAACCTCTATTCTGAGGTGAATGTTCTTTTCCTTAGCCAATTGTCATGATACTCATTGCCTTCATTACTTTGTCCGCTCTCATGACTTTCGGTTCCTTCTTTGTATAGGTTGGGCTCAGACATTAGTAGAAGCCCATTAATTGATTTGGCACCCCTGCTTAATCCATCTGTTTTCTCTAAGTCTTCACTCACTCAGGTTTTTCTCTCCACTTGCATCCCTTGTATGTTGATATAGCATCTGCCTTTTCTCTTCCCCCCTTGGGGGGTTTCCATGGTTTGTGTCTGTTCTCCCCTACTGCTGTGTGCCAAAGCTCTTCTACCTATGACTGCTTCTTGCTCTCTTTTTCTTGATCACTTCTGGTCTCATGTTCATGTTGTCACTGTTTATACAGGTGGTTCTAAATTTTCTGATGGTGTTGGGTTTGCGGTTGTGTTCCCTGACAATGTTGTCTGGGGTCATTTGTTAGACTCAGGTAGCATTTTTACCATCGAGTTGTATGTCATCCTCATAGTGTTTCTCCATATTACATATATGTCTCCATTTGCTTTTGTTATCATTCTGGATCCCCTCAGTGCTTTACAGGCCATTTAACAATTTGATTTCCCCTCATCCATTGGTCCTTCATATTCAACTATGCACTGAGTAGACAGCAAAAACAAGGACTTCTTTTCTGTTGGGTCCCTGCACATGTTGATGTACAAGGCAGTGAACATGTGGATGCTGCTGCATGCTCTGTAGTGCATGATCATCTGGTTTCCTATAGATATATTCCGTTCAGGGATTATTTTACTGTTATCTCTACCCTTTTCATGGCTTTTGGCAGCAACGGTGGTCGAACATGCACAGTAACAAATTAAACCACTTTTGGGTTTGTGGCCATCTTCTTACTACTGTTGCCATACTCAGGAGTCTGTGCTCTCCCATCTCCGCATCGGCCATACTCTCCTTACCTATGGGTATCTCATGGAATGACACCCTATGCTTCTCTGTGAGGCTTGTCAGGCCTCTATTTTGGTTCTTCTCTTTCTCGTGGGTTTCCCAGTTTACCAGCGAGCTCGCAGGATTTATCTCCACCAACACCACTGCCTTATCACTCTGTCGTTTTCTTCCCTTCTTACAGATAGCGCTGCCTTTGACTTACTATCACGATTTTACTTTTTGTCAGCAACTGCTTTACAATAGGTACTTTGAAAAATAGCCCCTAGCATCTCTTCCAGCCCTTTTCTCCCCTCACCTCTGATCTCCTCTCCACCTAGCTGTTTATATATCTCCAGCACTGTTTTCTGCCCCTCAGCACAGCATGACTCTTGTCAGTTTAGTGCTTTATTTGATTATAATAATCCATTGTTCCAGTCAACCAAACTCAAAGCAGTTTCACTAGTACTCCGGTGGCCCGGTGGCCTGGTGGCTAAAGCTCCCACTTCACACACGGAGGGCCCGGGTTCGATTCCCGGCGGGTGGAAACATTTCGACACGTTTCCTTACACCTGTTGTCCTGTTCACCTAGCAGCAAATAGGTACCTGGGTGTTAGTCGACTGGTGTGGGTCGCATCCTGGGGGACAAGATTAAGGACCCCAATGGAAATAAGTTAGACAGTCCTCGATGACGCACTGACTTTCTTGGGTTATCCTGGGTGGCTAACCCTCCGGGGTTAAAAATCCGAACGAAATCTTATCTTATCTTATCTTCCACCTAATAAAGTGATCAGAAATTGGTAATTTGGCCAATTTCATACAAAATTGAAGAAAGGCCAATTTCAAAATAGGGTCCAGAATAAACAATTCAGTCATACCTAGCACTAAAATAACATTGTGTCTGTTTATTAGTCATGTCTCCAGGCCCCTTTTATATTACGCTTGCTTTCCATATTGAAAATTTACTGCCATGCGGACTACTGCATTAGTGTAAAAATTATATAAATAATATCAGTGCAATTGTGGAAGCATATTAGACCCACCAGTTGATGTGTCTTGGATTCATGACGGAATTTGTTTACTCCTGAACATCATTAAACATCAAACACAAATAACCTGCACATAAAAGAGAGAAGCTTACGACGACGTTTCGGTCCGACTTGGACCATTGACAAAGTCCCCCACTAACAGGTTTGGGGCAGACGGCTATATAGGCAGGGAAAAGGTGAGGTAGTAGTAGTAAATACAAGAATTGTATATAATACCGACAGGATGAAATGACACATGCACAACACCCGGGGATCCCACCGTAGACGTCTCGCCATCCAGCCAGCCACTGGATGGCGAAACGTCCACAACAAAGACAACCAGACGCCGCACATGTGTCTTTTAAATTTTATCAGTAGTTGTAGTAGAAGAAGAAGAGGTAGTAGTAGTGGTAGTGGTAGAAGTGGGGAAAAAAGGAAGACGAGCCAGTCAAATACAAAGGAAGGGGAGCACTGTAAGAGAGCTAGAAACCCACAGAGGAGAGCAAGCGCACCGAGGGGCGTGAAAGGGGAAGTGGTGAAATAAAATAAATGAAGAATTAACAAAACACGAGACAGGAGAGAGAAAGACAACCCAGAGGAGAAAAGGAGAGAGGAAAGGGGAAGAGGAAGAAGAAAAAGAAGAAGAAAAAAAATGAGGAATACGGTAAGTCACGGAGTTCTGAAGTTTGGAGCATATTAACACTGTGTGATAGAGAGAAAGGCATCTACAGAGAAGAAGCCAGGGCTAAGGTTCAAACAAGAAAGTTGTTGTATAAGAGAGATTCAACTAAATGGCACTGGTTCGAGTTGGTAAGTAGGGCAGACGTGTTAGCAGAAGACCAGACATTAGATGCTATGATCTCTGACGTACAGAAAGAGCCATTGATAGTGCGGCAAGCCTAACACTATTTTTGTCTCCCGCAAAGTCTGTCAAACGAGATCGACCAGTTTCCCTCCGAAGTATTGAAAAGGACAGGAGGCGCAGAAAATAGAGTAGACACCGTAGGAACATCTGAAGAGGAAGGAGAGGTATACGAGATTAGTTGCTAAGAGTGTTAGTCTGGCGTAAGGTAGCTTGATGTCTAAGGGTGGATAGAATTGTTAGATTAGAAAGGACCATAAATGTAGGGAAGGAAAGAGGATAGAAGAGTTCCCAATTAGTAGAGAGTTTTGGGGGACAAAAAAAAGAAATAAAAATTGCGTTTAGCACGTGAGAGGGCCGAGTCCTATGAAATGGGGAAGGGAAGCCAAGACGGAGAACTAATTTATGAAGAGTGTAAATCCTGCTGGAAGGAACTGGTATGCACAGATGCGAGGGCACAGAGACAAGAGGGAATAAGAACACTTTTCTTGACAGGAATCTGATCGGAAAAGTAGTGAATGTACATGCTCACAGTGCATAGGTTTTTATGGTTAACGGAAAAGAAAAAATAAACGGCTGTAATCTGAGCCGGTGGAAATGGACATCAAGGAAAGGAAGTAAGGAATTAGATTCCATTCAGCTTTATACCTATAATTGGAAGTTGGCAAGATTGTTAAGAGCTTTCAAAAAAGGTTGGAAGAGACCTGGAGTCAGAGCCACAGCAGCAAAGATGTCCATCCTCATAGCGTAGCCAGAGTGAAGGGTGCACATCGAGGTTAGGGGGGGAAGAAGAACAGTCTCGAATATATCCATGTAAAGAATTAGCAAGGACAGGAGAGAGAGGAGAGACCATAAGCGACACCGTGTATGTTTGAGATAATATTTTGCCCTTGGAAGAAAGAGGAGTTAGAGTCCACACAGAGGCGGATCAGATCAAGAAAGACATCAGTGGGGGAAGGGAGAGAAGAAACCCCTTCATGGGCCTTCTCTCAAAAAGGAAATCAAGGACATCATCAATATGGACTTGGTGGAAGAGGGACTCAACGTCAAGACTAATCATCTTACCAGGTTGGGAGATAGCGCACTTCCATACAAATGAAAGTTTATGAGAGTGACGAGGTGGGCCATGATAAAAGTACCAATAAAGGGAGTGAGGTTTTAGCCAGCCAATAAGCAAGAGAATAAAGAGACAGAACCTCTAGAGGATGCTAGGACAGAAGAGGAAATCAGGTTATGAGTTTTGGGAAGCAAGAAATAGTGAAGAGAGGACAGATGACACGAAACGTTGAACAAGGTCAAAATAAGAGGACAAGGTCGGAGAGAAGTCCTTAGATTTTTTGTTGAAAGTTCTCTTGAAGCGATCCAGAGGTTGGAAACGAGAGGAGTGTAGGTGCGAGAGTCAAGAGAGCAAGACAATCGCTTTACGAGGTAATCCTCGCGATCAAGGATAACTACCCGAATTACCATTGTCAAAGATAGTATTGACAAAGTTATGTAGATTTAAGAGAGAAAGGGAAAGTTGTTAATGGAATTGTGCCTTTTTGTTATTTATGGACCCCGCAGTTCAGCGTCATATTCTCTCCTCCAACTTTTTTAAATTTTCATTCCCTCTTTTAAACCCCTCTTACGATCTTATGAGGCCTGCTCCTTATTGCTACCCAGCGTCGTAAAACAGCTTTGCTTCCTACTTGACTGTTCTTGCTGAACAATTCCTGCCACTTCCTTCTCCCACTTCCTGAAAAACAACCCACGGGCACTCCCCTTTCCTGATCATGCCCGTCCCCTACTTCAACAGCTCCATTCTTTTCTACTAAATCACAGTTGATTGAAGGCCCTTCTTTACTTTCTGTCAACGTCAACGTGCTCTCTTTGCGGCTCTACCACAGGATCTCTTGATAACCTTCTCTCATACCATGCCTTTAACACTGCTCGCCTGAATGCACAAATCATTCTTCCAAACTACAAATAAACTTCAACGTCTCCATCTCACTAGCCCTGTCCAAAATTCTTCTCCCTCACTGACTATGTTACTAAACTGTCTTCTGTCTCACTCTCTCAATATGAGCTTGTAACTTCATGTTTAGGTCTTTCCCTACTTCCAGCATCGCCTTAACCCCCTCCCCCCCCCTCGCGCTGGTAATTCCCTGATTAGCTCTTTTGATTCCTATCATCAATCTCGCTTCCGTAATCTTCCTGACTTTGTCCTCTTTCGTGGTGCTCTCCTTCCTGCTCTTGTTAGTCAGTTTTCCAAGAATCACCACCTTCCACGCCATTACCAACTGCCCCTTTCTCACTTAAATCTACACTAACATTGTCAAACTATCTTCTGACAAAGGTAATTCGGTAAGTTAACCATTATCGTCGAGGAATACCTCCTAAAGCTGATGTCTTGCTCTCTGACTCACGCACCAACAATCTCCTCTCGTTTCCATACCCTCTGGATCGCAAACAAGAGAACTTTCACCAAAAACTAAGGACTCTCTCCGAACCTCAGTCCTCTGAATTTGACCTTGTTCAAACGGTTTTCGTGTCATCTGTCCCTCTCTTCCCTTTTTCTATGGCCTTCCCAAAACATCCATAAACCTGTATTCCTCTTTCGTCCTATCAATCCTAAGAAGGTTCTGTCTCTTATTCTCTTGCTTCTGGGTGCCAAAACCCTTCAGCACCCTTTACTTGGAACTTTTTCTCCAGCCCACCTCCCGTCACTCTCAAAACTTCAATTGAACGTTTTCACTCTCCCAACTGTAAGATTCTTAGTCCTTGACGTCTGAGTTCCCTCTTCACCAATGTCCCTCTTGATGATGTCCTTGATTTTCCCTTAGAGAGAAGTCCCATGAAGGGATTTCTTCATCCCCAATCCCCACTGTGTCTTTCTTGATCTGATCCGCCACTGTGTGGGACTCTACTCCTTTTTCCATCAAGGGAAATATTATCTCAAACCTACTTTGTCGCTAGTTGGCTCTCCTCTCTCTCCTTTCCTTGCTAATCTTTACATGGAAAAAAAAAATTACTTCGAGACTGTTCTTCTTCTACCCTCGATGTGCAACCTTCAACTCTGCTCCGCTATGTGGATGACATCTTGCTCTGTGCCTCATGACTCCCAGTCTCTTCACAACCTTATCTTGAAGCTCTTAACAATCTTGCCCCTTCCCAATTAAGTTTAAAGCTGAATGGAAATCTAAAAATTATATTACCTTACTTCCTTTCCTTGATGTCCATGTCCACCGCTCAGATACAGGTTTTTCCTTTTCCGTTTTTACCGTAAACCTATGCACAGTGGCATGTACATTCACTACTTTTCCTATCATGCTTTCCCCTGTCAAGAAAAGTGTTCTTATCTCCCTCTTTCTCCGTGCCCTCCGCATCTGTGATCCTCAGTTCCTTCCAGCAGAAATTTCCACTCTTCATAATTCGTTCTCCCGTCTTGGCTACCCTTCCCATTTCATAGACTCTGCCCTCTCACGTGCTAAACGCAATTTCTTCTCTCCCAAACTCTCTACTCATGGGAACTCTTCTATCCTCTGCCTTCCCTACATTTCCGGTTTTTCTAATCTCAACAATTCTCTCCATCCCTTAGACATCAAGCTTACCTTCCGCCAGACTAACACTCTTCGCACTAATCTCGTTCATACCTCTCCTATCCTCTACAGATGTTCCTGGTGTCTACTCTATTTCTTGCTCCTCCTGTCCTCTTCAATACTTCGGAGAAAACTGGTCGATCTCTTTCTGACAGACTTAGGGAGCACAAAATAGTGTTAGGCTTGCCGACACTAAACAATGCTCTTTTCTGTCACGTCAGAGATCATAGCCATCCTATGACTGGTCTTCTGCTAAAACTGTCTTCCCTACTTCCAACTCGAACAGTCGCCGTTTAGTTGAATCCTCTCTTATACACAACTTTCCTTGTATGAACCTTAGCCCTGGCTTCGTCTCTGTAGATGCCTTCCTCTCCCACTACATTGTAAAATGCTCCAAACTTCAGAACACCCATGACTTAACCTGAATCGTCATTTTTTCTTCTTCTTCTTCTTCTTCTTCTTCTTCTTCTTCTTCTTCTTTTTCTTCTTCCTCTTCCCCTTTCCTCTCTCCTTTTCTCCTCTGGGTTGTCTTTCTCTCTCCTGTCTCGTGTTTCTGTTCCTTCTTCATTTATTTTATTTCACCACTTCCCCTTTCACGCACCTCGGTGCGCTTGCTCTCCCTCTGTGGGTTTCTAGCTCTCTTGCAGTGCTCCCCTTCCTTTGTATTTGACTGGCTCGTCTTCCTTATTTCCCACTTCTACCACTACCACTACTACTACCCTCTTCTTCTTCTACTACAACTACTGATGAAATTAAGACACATGTGCGGCATCTGGTTGTCTTTGTTGTGGACGTTTTGCCATCCAGTGGCTGGCTGGATGGCGAGACGTCTACGGTGGAGATGCCCGGGTGTTGTGCATGTGTCATTTCATCCTGTCGGTATTATATACAATTCTTGTACTACTACTACTACTACTACTACTACTACTACTACTACTACTACCTCCACCTCTTCCTGCTTATATAGCCGTCCTGCTCCACCTCTGTTTGTGTGACTTTGTCAATGGTCCAAGTTGGACCGAAACGTCGTCGTAAGCTTCTCTCTTTTATGTGCGGGTTATTTGTGTATCGTTCCAGTCACGGTATTGTGCATTTTTGTTATTTAAACATCAAAGATTTGTACTAATCTGAGTTCGCTTTCAAGCTGCTTTTTGTTTGTTAACCATTAAAAATCATCTCTATTTCTGTACCTCTTCAAGGGGGGCTCCTTGTCGTGGTGAAGAGGCTATTGGTCTGACGAATTAGACCTGTTAGTCTCCTTCCTCAGACCAAACCTAATTACCGTTCAAGGGGGGCTCCTTGGCATGGTGAAGAGGCTCTTGGTTTGAGGAATTAGACCTGTCGGTCTCCTTCCTCAGACCGAACCTAATTACCCCCCAATCCCCCATTCCCTATCCCATCCTCCCCTTTTTCCTTTCCTCCTCCTCCTCCCCACCCCTCCCTTTTGCCCCTTTTTTTTTTTTTTTTTTTTTTTTTTTTTTTTTTTTTTTTTTTTTTTTTTTTTTTTTTTTTTTTTTTCCACAGGCCCTCGGGGTTTCCTAGGTGGGGGAAAAGGGGGTTGGGGGGGGTCCATTCCATTCCTTTTGAAGTTTTTGGGGGGTGGATAGTTTGCCCGTGGGAATCTGGTTTCCCGGGGGATGCCCCGACCCCTCCCCTGTATTCCGGGGGGGTGGTTTTTGGGTGAAATTCTGGAACCCCCTTTCGTTCCCGAGGGTGGTGGCCCCGAAAATGAGGTATGCTTTGTAGTGGATTTCCCCCCCCCCGCCCTCTCTTTTGTCCCCCGGGAGGTAGCTTGGCAATTGTGAGGTTGCTTTTCCGGTTTGCCGGTTTACTGGCATGAGGGGTTTAGGGTTTTAATGGCAGGGTTTCCCAGGGCTGCACCTGGGGCACTTGCGGTGCTGAGGTCCTCTTGGGGGGCGGAGGGAGATTTCGGGGCCCTTTCATTCCTCCATGGGAAACCTTCCCCCCTTTCCCCCCTTTTTTTATTTTTTTTTTTTTTATTTTTATTTTTTTTTTTTCCTTTCTTTTTTTTCTTAAAAAACAAAAAAAAAAGAATTAACCTAAAAGGGAAACCCCCTAGCCCAAAGAACCTGTTTCCCCCGGGGGCCCCTTCTTGATACCGAAACCCCTTCCCTGACCCCGCCTGATCTTTGGCCCCACCTTCGGACACCCCCTCATCCCTCGGGTACCTCTTCCCGGGTGCTGTTTCCTCACCCGTTCAGGTACTGGGGCCCTCGAATGACTCCTTCGATTTATCTGACCTTCGCTCTCCCCTGAATGTTCGGGGCATCTCCCTTACGGTGCGGCAATTTTTCAACGCCGAAATTTAAAAAAGGAATTTTTAAAAGAAAAGAGAGTTTTTAAAAGATTTACTTCTTTTGTAAAAAAGAGTTCGGGTACATAAAAAAACACACATTAAAAAATTTTAATTTTTAATATAAAAAAAATCAACTATCTTTGGTTAGGGGGATTTAAACAAATGATATAATAATTTTATTTTAACATTTTAACTATAATAATTTTTAAAAAATTAGCATCAAAAAAAAATTTAAAAAATAATTAAAACCCCTACACGGGGTAAAATTTTTTAACACTATTTGTCACTTTATATATATATATTCTAGGGCTAAAACAATAAAAAATAAATAACATTTTTATAATAATAAATTACAATCAACTGCCTCTCACGACACGAAATCAGTCACCCCCGACCAAATTTCAGTGACACACAACCGGCCAACTTCCCGTGTCCCACGACACCCTTTTTTATCTCGTGTTCCACTACGGTTCCCCGTGATTTTTCTCAGTGGTTTCCCCTCCATCGGGGCGTCCCCCCAGTGTCACACTACGGGCCTGGCCCAGTTCAGTGTAAAACTCCAAACCCTTTTTTTTCATGTAATGTCCCACTAAACCCGCATCTACGACTTTCCCCCCACAGTTGGGTCAACGGGGAAGGGGGGGTGGGCCACAGACAAACACCGGGAGCCCGTAAATCCTTCCAAAGGCGGTTGCACACCCCTAGCCCAACACCATGCGCAAGCTCACGGGAAAGCGGCCCCTTTAAGGGAACTGAGGGGCCAAAAGACTCAGTGAGTGCCGTGAGCGGTTCTTTTAACGCCAGTTTGATAGGTACGATTTGGTGGTCAGGTACCCCACTGCAAAAGAGTGGGACCCTGAGGAGTTAGGTTTCTTAATGTTTTAAGCCGTAGACGTGTTTCCCCGGTGGCAGGTACCTTTCTGCTTAGGGGGTGTACAGGAGGGGCTCAGGTCATAATTTTTCCCAAAGCCAGTAGAGTTTTCCCCCCGGTGGTCAGGGACCTACTGCTTTTGGTGTTTTACAAACGAGGCGCTTGGTTTCATACTGTTACTTAAACCAATTTGACGTGTACCCTTCGGGGGTCCCGGTACCTACTGATTTGGTTGTACCGCGAGGCCCCCTGTACATTAAATGTTACTAAAGCCAGTAGGGCCCTGACCCTTCGGGGGTCAGGAAACCCAAAAGCTTAGGGGTGTTCGCGAGGCCCCTCTGGGAATACTGTTTTCTTTAAAAACAGTAACGTGTACCCTTCGGTGGTCAGGTACCTACTGCTTGGGTGTTGTACAGCGAGGCGCTCTGGTACATATGTTACTAAGCCAGTAGACGTGTACCCTTCGGTGGTCAGGTACCTATGCTTAGGTGTGTACCGTGAGGCACTCAGGCTCTTACTGCTCTAAGGCCGGCTCAGCAGCCCCCACATTGGGTTTGATGACGCACCCAGTGGTACTGCCGGCCGGCAGGTTAACTATTTAACCGCTAGTTTGGCAGGGGCCGCAAACCCCCACCAAAAAAGGACCGACACACAAAGATCAATGTAATATGTATCCCGAACCGTCATCCCGGATATGACCATCCAGAAATCATTCTAGATAATCATTATCCTCCCGGACAGGCCACTCATATATTACAAAAAAGGGTCAGGTACCTACTGCTTAGGTGTGTACAGCGAGGCGCTCAGGTACATAATATTTCTAAAGCCAGTAGACGTGTCCCCTTTCGGTGGTCAGTCCCAAACTGCTTAGGTGTGTACGCGAGGCGCTCTGGTACATACTGTTACTAAAGCCAGTAGACGTGTACCCTTCGGTGGTCAGGTACCTACTGCTTAGGTGTGTACAGCGAGGCGCTCAGGTACATAATATTTCTAAAGCCAGTAGATGTGTACCCTTCGGTGGTCAGGTACCTACTGCTTAGGTGTGTACAGCGAGGCGCTCTGGTACATACTGTTACTAAAGCCAGTAGACGTGTACCCTTCGGTGGTCAGGTACCTATGCTTAAAGGTGTGTACAGCGAGGCGCTCAGGTACTAATATTTCTAAAGCCAGTAAAATAGGAAACGATTTCGGTGGTCAGGTTACCTACTACGTAGATGTGTACAGCGAGGCGCTTCCAGAACATAATATTTCTAAAGCCAGTAGAACGTGACCCTTCGATGGTCAGGTACCTACTGCTTGGTGTGTCCCGTGAGGCCACTCAGGCTCTTACTGCTCTAAGGCCGGCTCAGCAGCCCCCAACTTGGGTTTGATGACGCACCCAGTGGTACTGCCGGCCGGCAGGTTAACTATTTAACCGCTAGTTTGGCAGGGGCCGCAACACCGACCCATTCCACGTCGGACCAACTCTGGTCCCACGCCTAAACGCCAACGACAATTACCTGCTGATGATACTTCTCCCCCCTTCTCGTTCTTCTCAGAAAAGATCGACAAAGTCCTTCACTACCTTTCCACACTCAGTTCAGACTGCACAATGGACTAAATTCTTCACTTTACGACCGACTTCCTCTACTGCCTATCTTTCTGACCACAGTATTGGCAAGGCACTCCTATGCCATATTGGTAAAGATATTTCTTTTCATGCTCTTAAGAGTGGTACACGCATCATCCCCCGTACAGAATGCTACCCAGGCTCATGAGCTTTTTCGTCTTTCCCATATCGATATGTTCCGTCACTATTGAAAACATCATTCCCTCAATTCTTGTAGTGGTACCATCATTCTGCCCCATACCATAGTTCAACAAAAAATTTCCAGACATGTGGCTCTGACATTCTTGAACAGCTGGAGCTCCAAGATCTCCAATCCTCAAGGTAGAACTTATGTTTTCCTGCCCACGGGCGGAGACGATACCCTAGCAATGTGGCTCGTTTAACTTTTGACAGCCGTGAACTCCCATCCTCAGTTTATGTAGCAGGACATCGGTTACAAGTTAGAAAGGTGATCCCTACACTGCAACAGTGTAGAAATTGCTGGCGATTTGGCCATCCAGCGAAATATTGCAGATCTATCGCTGAATGCCCAGTCTGTGGTGCCGATGACCATTCTAATACGTCTTGCAATTGACCTCCCTCTTGCCTTAATTGTCATGAGGCTCACCCTTCGTACTCTCGCCGTTGTCAAGTCTACTTAAATGAGCGGGAAATCTGTTACCTCAAAGAGGCAGAAGGTCTCCCTTATGCCATGGCAGTTTCTCATCTCCGCCTTCAAGGGAGACTACCTCGTGTTGCTCATTCCCGTGTTTCAAAACGTCCCCCCACTCCTGGTATCCCATCTTCTGCACCCACCTCTGTGGTTACCTCTCCCATAGTCACTCCTGTATCTAATTCTTTTGCTGTCCTCGGCTCGGACGTCCCTACTTTAACGCCTCAGTCTGATCTCGCTTCTTCGTGTTCTCTCTCACAAGCCTCAGTAGCGACGAGATCTCGTATGACACCTCCTCCCAATCGTCCCTCTACTTCTGAAAAGTCAAAAAAAGGTCCGTTAACACCTACCCATCTTCCACCTCCTCATTTTACCTTCCCTGTCTCTGTACCTGGTTCTCCCCCTCTCACTGGCTCTGTTACAAGTGTAGAGGTTCACCCTCCTCCTCGTACTGTACCTTCCTCCTGTGTTCCCTCCCAAGTTTCTTCCTCTTCTGCCACCTCCCAGGTTTCTGCCTCTTCTGTCCCCTTCCATGCTTCTCCAGTTCCCTCCACCCTTTCGCCCCCCCCTACCTTGGTAGAGTCCAATACAGTTCCAATCTTTACTCATCCTCCCCCTACCATTTCCAATATTGTCTCCCATACGACGTCTGAATTCCGAAACACTTGAAGCAATCTCTGAATATATTGCAGAGACCAAACCATCAATGGACACTGATCCACCCTCCGCTCCTTCTCTCTCCTCTGCTCCATCTGCGCAACTCCTTTCTTCACAGCGCACCGTTCCTTCACTGCTTGAATGTTTTCCACTGCCTCTGCATGTGGACTTTTCTAACCCCTCTAGTCCGTAGGAACCCTTAGCTGCAGATTTCAGGTATCTTTATCATTGCCAATCATGGCCTATTTACAGTTGGATATACGCGGACTCAGGGGTAATCAGGGTGAGCTTCAGATGTTACTCTCCCAGTTTTCCCCTGTTGGTGTTTGCTTACAGGAACCAAAATTACACTCTGCTGTTATCTCTCCCATCTTAGGCTATAATTTATTGTATTCTTCAGATCCTTTTCCTGATGGGACCTTTAATGAAAGTGCCCTTCTTCTACACACTGATATTCCGTACCATCAGCTATTTGTTCGTACTTCGCTGCATTACACAGCAGCCCATATCCACTTGCATAGGTTGTATACGCTCTGTTCTTTATATCTCTCTCCTTCTCGGGCATTATCTATTCCGGATATTGCCTTTCTTGTTTCGTCATTACCGCCACCGATTCTGTTACTTGGTGATTTTAATGCCCACCATTTCCTCTGGGGGGTCTCACTGTGATTCCGTGACATTCAGTTAGAGGCTTTTCTTCCCAAACCCACCCCCTCCATGTTTTAAATACAGGTACTCACACCCATTTTGATCCTCGGACTCACACTCTCTCTTGCATCGATCTCTCAGTCTGCTCTTCCTCCGCCGCATTAGACTTCACTTGGTCTGTTCTCCCGGACTTACATGACAGCGTCATTTCCCCAAATTTCATTCTTACTTCCCTTCATATTCACCACCTCTTCGCACCCCATGCTGGCAATTTGATCAGGCAAATTGGAACCTTTACTCAAACCTAACTGTTTTTAGAGAGGTTCCTTCTTCGTCCTCCATCGATGAGGTTTTACACCTCTTCTCGTCCTCCATTTTAACTGCAGCTTCTCATTCTATACCCCAAACTTCGGGCAGGCATTCTCAGGAATGCGTGCCTTGGTGGTCTCCTGCTTGTGCTCGTGCAGTACGTTTGAAACGCGCTGCATGGGGCAGGTACCGGTGCAATAGAACCACAGAGAGACTTCTTGATTTTAAGCAGAAGCGTGCAATCGCTCGCCATGTCATCCGTGACACTAAACGCACTTGGTGGCGAGATTATGTCTCCACCATCACCTCTGCTTCCTCTTTGAGTGCAGTCTGGAAAAAAGTACGAAAACTGAGTGGTAAATATTCTCCTGACCCGGCTCCTGTTCTGCGGGTTGCTGGTGTTGAAATAGCAAACCCACTAGATGTTGCCAATGAAATTGGCAATCATCTGGTCCGTATTTCTCAGGGACTCTATCTATGCCCCTCATTTCTTTCCTCAAAGTCTGCCAGAGAGTTAGCACCCTTGGACTTTTCTTCTCTCAGAGAAGAACAGTATAATGTGCCTTTTACACTTCAAGAACTGGAGGCAACACTCTCAGCTTGCCGATCATCGGCAGCTGGGCCCGACAACATTCATATTCGTATGCTACAACATTTACATCAGTGAGCCCTTGCAGTCCTATTACGCCTTTACAATCTTATTTGGTCACAAGGAGTTCTTCCACAGCTGTGGAAATCCGCCATTGTTCTCACTTTCTGCAAACCAGGCACTACGGGACATGAAACCTCCCACTATCGTCCCATTGCTCTTACCAGTGCAGTTTGCAAAGTGATGGAACGCCTGGTAAATAGACGTTTAGTGTGGTATTTAGAGACACACAACAGTCTCTCCACTCGTCAATATGGCTTTTGTAAGGGCCGTTCTACCATAGACCCCTTACTACGCTTGGATACGTGTGTTTGTAATCCCTTTGCAAATAACCACTCAGTTATTGCCATATTTTTTGACCTTGAGAAGGCATGTGACACAACTTGGAGGTATAATATTTTAGCCCAAGCCCACTCCTTAGGCCTTTGAGGCAGTCTACCATCCTTCCTTAAGAACTTTTTAACTGACAGGCATTTCCGTGTTCGGGTTAATAATGTGCTCTCCCCGGACTTTATCCAAGCTGGTGTCCCCCAGGGATATGTTCTGAGCACAACACTTTTTCTCCTTGCTATTAATGATTTGGCCTCTAGTCTTCCATCAAATATTTGGTCATCACTCTATGTTGCCTGTGCAGGCACTGACTGTCACCTCATTACAGTTTCTCTCCAGCATGCAGTCGTCCGTGTTTCCAATTGGGCCACCACACGTGGGTTTAAATTTTCCAGCACTAAAACCCACCAAATTACTATCACTAGATGCTCTGTCATCTCCGATCATCCTTTGTACCTCTATGGCTCCCGTATCCCTGAACGTCATACAGTCAAGTTTCTGGGCCTCCTCTTTGATCGTAGGTTATCCTGGAAACCTCACATTACCTCTCTGAAGGCAACTTGTCACAGCCGGCTGAACCTTCTTAAAACCCTTGCTCATCTTTCATTTGGAGCTGATCGTCGAACCCTCCTTCGCCTACATTCCACCCTTATTTTATCGAAACTTGATTATGGTGACCAGATCTATTCAGCGGCATCTCCTGCTACTGGAGTTTTACCTGGAGAGAGTTCCGGGGGTCAACACCCCCGCGGCTCGGTCTGTAACCAGGCCTCCTGGAGGATCAGAGCCTGATCAACCAGGCTGTTACTGCTGACTGCACGCAAACCAACATACGAGCCACTGCCCGGCTGATCAGGAACCGACTTTAGGTGCTTGTCAATGCTGCTTGAAGACTGCCAGGGGTCTGTTGGTAATCCCCTTATGTATGTTTCATTGAAAATAAAGCAGACTGTAAACGGATGGGGTTGTAGGCCGCCCTTTAATAAACACAAACATTAAATATAAAGTCAGGAACGTGACGGTAAGTTGTCCAATATACAAAAACAGTTAGAAAAGAAATACAAATAGCAAGCAAGGCTTCATTTAAGGAGGTTATTAATAGAATATTCAAGGGTTGCTATTAGAATTGCAGTAAATCAACCATTCAATCATTATGAAGCTGTGTGTAGTCTGTGGTCAGTCAAAAAAACAAATTGGCTGCACAAATGAAGTAAATTGTCATTTTTTGTGGAAATTACCAGTGTCAGCCCCTGTGAGATATCCAAGAATAGCTACATGCAGTGTTAAAACAGCGGGAAGTGTTTATGGGTTGCCAAATGAGGAAAACCTGTGGACTAAAATCACAAGGGTTTTAAAACGGGACAACATCAAAGCTGCTTTCTAGAAAAACTGGAAGCTTTCTACAACAGATGGGAACATAAAAAGATCTGCGGCTGAATGGTACTGCCCTTGATACTGGCCATGTAGTCATGAAACTGTAAGGCTGGAGGAGTGACTGGTAGTCAGTAAATGGTGGGGCTGATAGTGCTGTCTGGGGAGACAGTAATGGTGAAGCTGGACGGTATGTCCTGGAGACAGTATTGGTGAAGCTGGAGATGCTGTCCTGGGAGACAGAAATGGTGTGAAAGAGCTGGAGATTTTGTTCCAGGTTAGTCGGGAAACTATACGAGGAAGGAATTACATATAAATGAACCTCATAGGGGACAGGAGCCATATGTGGGAAACAAGTGTAGTCAAAGATAGATAAAACCAATTATTGGCATACTAGAAAAATACCGCAGGAAATAGCAAACAAGAAGACTCCACTAGCAATAGTGAGGATATATTACCCAAAAAACAACTGGAGTGGGAGCTCCATTGTTGGTGCTAGGGAGGATAGAAGTAAGACAGGGGAAACATGCCACCAACAGGGACTACAGTCACAGAACCAAGGCAAACGGAACAAGCCTGTGCACATTACTATGCACTTGGTATCTGCTGGCATGGGAAAATCTGGAAAAAAAGATGGGACGTGCCAACTATGACCACCCTAGAAAATGCCATGCCCATATGGACAACAGGGAAAATGCAACTCCCTTCCTGTAAGCTTTTTCACCCTGAACTGAGTACCTCTTCGTACAGGAAGACTGTGCTATAACTTAAATTGCCAGGCATACCATCTAAAGGGGACAAAAGATACAAAACATCCAGGCCATGGGAAACCTGGGTAGCCAAGGACACTCAAGAGTGAGAGGGTTATCTAGTGCAGGAAGGAAAAAAAATGGCAGGAAATGGCAGGAAATCGTACACCAAATTCCAGTCATTCCTGGAGTGGAACCACAGTCGATGGCCTCCACTCCAACCAACAGTACAGATCTAATGCGGAAAAAAATCCCGCCCCCAGTTACCAACAATACCACCAGTCCGATACTTCTTCTTTGCAAATTATACAGGGTCTAAAGCCAGGAACAAAACAACAAATACCTTTCCCATTGTGACTGCTTGCAGAGGCAAAGGCCAATGTTCGCGGCTTTCACTGAGACCCACATATAAAGGATCACTTGGACAACGAAATATCGGACAGGTTACAAACTATACAGATGTGCAGATGAACAGGCAAAAGGGGGGGGGGTTTGGCATGTACATTGCAGAGTCCTTGTTTGCACAGACTGCTTAATGCCTCAAATGATGTAGTGGAATTTTAGCAGTTAAAGGACGAGAACCAAAACCTAGTCATTGTGGTAGTCTAACAATCCTCTGGATGCAACATCCTCAGCAATTCCAGGAACAGCTGTTAAAAATTGGCCACTGTCTGGAAAATCTTCCAGATCATGCACCCAACATTTGCTCCTGGGGGATTTCAACTTAAGCACCTAAAATTGAGGAAATATAGCAAAAAATATTGTTGCAGTAATATAACACCAGGAGCAGCTTGATGAAACTCACACTCACACATAGCTTTTAAATCTCCCTGCACAAAATTCAATTTAAACAGCAAAATAATAGAGCCTAACTGGATGGAGAATTACACTAGACCTCATCTTCACTAACAATGATGATTGATAGAAATGTCACCATATCAAAAACTATATACTCAGATACAACATAATGAGGTTCAGACATGTATGCATGGAGGCCCAGACCGACATAATGAGACTAGTCACGAAGGTAGCATTCACAAATTCAACTTCAATAACAAAAACATAAGTGGAACGTAGTAATAAGTCCTACCGATATAAGCTGGGAAGATATATACTAAGCAACACAGACCCCAAACATATGCTAGAACAGGAATTAATCGTGGCACTCGATGTATGCACAAGGCTTATCCTCTAAGAAAAAGGAGGGAGTAGATGTAAAATAGAAAGAGACAGGCGTCCCTTTACAGCGATGAAAAAGGAATAACAGAGCGGTTTAAAAGAGGGTCAATATATCTGAAATGCGTAGGGAGACACTGGTCAGAGAAATTAGAGCAAGCATCAAACTTAAGCTAAAGAATCCTTTTAGGAGTCAGGAATCGCGGAAGAACTCAAAAATCCATAATGAAATCGAAAGAAACCCAAAGTAATTCTTTCCTATGCCAATCAAAATCGAGAACAACGTCCAGTATTGGGCCCATACTTAAACAAGATGTGGTCTACACAGATGACAGCAAGAAATGAGTGACGTGAGCTACTTAAGTCCCAATATGACTCATTTTTGAGCAAGCCGCTAACCAGACTGAGAGTCGAAGATCAAAATGACTTTTTTATCGAGAAGAGCCACAAAATTTTTGATTAACACAGCTATCCGGTGTTATCTGACGCCAAATGAAACTTCGAACAGGCGAAATAAATGACATGCCATGCACTCTGCCCCAGGGCCAGAACTCATGGGGAACTCTGTGTTCATCAAGAACTTGCAAGAAGCCTCTTTCACTAGCCTTTTCCATCCTAGGAGAGGGAGCATGGACACGAGGGTGTCCCACAGTTACTAAAAACAACAGACATAGCCCACTCCACAATGGGGGCAGTAAAGCAACAGCAAAGAACGACAGACCAATAGCACTAACATCCCATATCATAAAAATCTTTGAAAGGGTCCTAAGAAGCAAGATCACCACCCATCTAGAAACCCATCAGTTACACAACGCAGGCCCCTCAAGGAAGGTTCCTTGATTTTGGTGAGGGGCTCTTGATTTAGGAATTGGATCTGTGCTGCAGTTCCCCGAAAAAAGCCTGAATGCCTTCCATACCCCCCCCCAGTGCTGTATAATCCTCCGGGTTTAGCGTTCCCCCTTGATTATAATAATAATAATAATACACAACCCAGGGCAACATGGGTTTAAAAACAGGTCGTTCCTGTCTGTCTCAACTATTGGATCACTTCGACAAGGTCCTAAATGCACTAGAAGACCAAAAAGAATGCAGATGTAATATATACAGACTTTGCAAAAGCCTTTGACAAGTGTGACCATGGCGTAATAGCGCACAAAATGCGTGCTAAAGGAATAACAGGAAAAGTCGGTCGATGGATCTATAATTTCCTCATTTTACAGAACACAGAGGTAGTCGTCAACAGAGTAAAGTCCGAGGCAGCTACGGTGAAAAGCTCTGTTCCACAAGGCACAGTACTCGCTCCCATCTTGTTCCTCATCCTCATATCCGACATAGACAAGGATGTCAGCCACAGCACCGTGTCTTCCTTTGCAGATGACACCCGAATCTGCATGACAGTGTCTTCCATTGCAGACACTGCAAGGCTCCAGGCGGACACCAACCAAATCTTTCAGTGGGCTGCAGAAAACAATATGAAGTTCAACGATGAGAAATTTCAATTACTCAGATATGGTAAACATGAGGAAATTAAATCTTCATCAGAGTACAAAACAAATTCTGGCCACAAAATAGAGCGAAACACCAACGTCAAAGACCTGGGAGTGATTATGTCAGAGGATCTCACCTTCAAGGACCTTAACATTGTATCAATCGCATCTGCTAGAAAAATGACAGGATGGATAATGAGAACCTACAAAACTAGGGAGGCCAAGCCCATGATGACACTCTTCAGGTCACTTGTTCTATCTAGGCTGGAATATTGCTGCACACTAACAGCACCTTTCAAGGCAGGTGAAATTGCCGACCTAGAAAATGTACAGAGAACTTTCACGGCGCTCATAACGGAGATAAAACACCTCAATTACTGGGAGTGCTTGAGGTTCCTAAACCTGTATTCCCTGGAATGCAGGAGGGAGAGATAAATGATTATATACACCTGGAAAATCCTAGAGGGACTAGTACCGAACTTGCACACGAAAATCACTCACTATGAAAGCAAAAGACTTGGCAGACGATGCACTATCCCCCCAATGAAAAGCAGGGGTGTCACTAGCACGTTAAGAGACCATACAATAAGTGTCAGGGGCCCAAAACTGTTCAACTGCCTCCCAGCACACATAAGGGGGATTACCAACAGACCCCTGGCAGTCTTCAAGCTGGCACTGGACAAGCACCTAAAGTCAGTTACTGATCAGCCAGGCTGTGGCTCGTACGTTGGTTTGTGTGCAGCCAGCAGCAACAGCCTGGTTGATCAGGCTCTGATCCACCAGGAGGCCTGGTCACAGACCGGGCAGCGGGGGCGTTGACCCCCGGAACTCTCTCCAGGTAAACTCCAGGTATGCTGGGAGGCAGTTGAACAGTCTTGGGCCCCTGACACTTATTGTATGGTCTCTTAACGTGCTAGTGACACCCCTGCTTTTCATTGAGGGGATGTTGCAACGTCTGCCATGTCTTTTGCTTTTGTAGTGAGTGATTTTCGTGTGCAAGTTCGGTACTAGTCCCTCTAGGATTTTCCAGGTGTAAATAATCAGATCTCTCCCCCCTGCATTCCGGGGAATAAGGTTCGGGAACCTCAAGCGCCCCCCAGTAATTGGGTGTTTTATCTCCGATGGTGAGGCTCAAGTTAAGTAGTAGGAAAGAGGGAAATTTTTTTTCCCCCAGAAAAAAGTGGGCCCTTTAGACAAGGATGGTGATTTTTACCGTGGTTGTTTAAAAATTTTTTATAGATGGGGTTGTAAAGAAGTAAATGCGAGGGTCGGGGCAAGAGGCTGGAGGTTTAAAAGTAAAGAACCCAACACAAAGGGGGGAGTTGTCACAGCTGCTCTTTGTGATGACACTGTCCCTTTTGGGGATTCTGAAGAAAAATTTTTCAAGTTTGGGTGGATGAATTTGGTAGGGTGGCAAAAAAAAAATTAAAGGTGAATACAGGAAAGATAAGGTTATGGGGATAACAAAAAAATTAGGTGAGAAGTTTGATACGTTGGAGGGAGAGAGTATGGAGGAGGTAACGTATTCAATATTTGGGGAGGGGACGGCGCGGGGGTCTATAAAAAGGAGGTAAATCATAAAATTTGAGAGGGAAAAAGGTGAGTGGGGCACTAGGAGTCTGGGAGCAAGAACTTTGCCCTTGGGAGAAAAAGTGGGGAATGTATGGGTATAGATTTACCAACGCTCTTATAGGTGTGAAGCGTGGGTGTGAATGGCGCGGGGAGAAGGGGAGGCAGGGGGAAATTCATGTCTGAGACAAGTGGGGTGTGAATATAATGCAGAAAATTTCCCGTATTTTTGGAAATTGGGAGGAGGTGCGGGATTCCCAAAACGTTGCCCCGAGGGCTGAGGGGGGGTTGTTAGGTTTTTTCGACATGTAAGAGAATGGAGCAAAAACAGAATGACTTCAAGAGTGTTCAGTCTGTAGGGAAGGGAAGGCGGGGGGGGGGTCGGCCTGGAAAGGTTGGGGGGGGGGTAAAGGAGGTTTTTGTGTCGAGGGTTTTGGACTTCCACGGGATGCTAGCAGTTTGATAGGATGAATGGAGACAAAGGGTTTTTTGATACTTACATGCTGTTGGAGTGTGGGGAAAAGTAAATTTATAAAGGGATTTAGGGAAAAACCCGGGAGGCCAGACTTGATCCTGGGGAGGGGAAAACGTCCTGCACCTGAAGGGGGGGTGTTAATGTTGCAGTTTAAAAACTGTAGTGTAAAGCACCCTTCTGGCAAGACGGTGAGGAGTGAATATGGGGAAAGTTTTTCTTTTTCGGGCCACCCTGCCTTGGTGGGAAATCGGCCGGTGATAAAAAAAAAAAATATATTCTCCCTTACCTCCTTTAAGGTTTTCTGTACATTTTTAGGGCAGCAATTTCACCTGCCTTGAAAGGTGCTTTAGTGTGCAGCAATATTCCGCCTGATAAACAAATGACCGAAAGTGCATCAGGGGTTGGCATCCCTCGTTTTGAAGGGTTCTCATTATCCATCCCGTCATTTTTCTAGAATGCGATTGATACAATGTTTTTGGTCCTCGAAGGGGGATCGTCCGACATAATCACTCCCCGGTCTTTGACGTTTTGTTTCGCTCTATTTTGTATCAGAATTTTTTTGTTTTCCCGATGAAGATTTAATTTCCTCGTGTTTACCAATCTGAGTAATTGAAATTTCTCATCGTTAACTTATATTTTTTTCGCAGCCCCCTGAAAGATTTGGGGATGTCCGCCTGGGGGCCTTGCATGTCCCGCAATGGAAGACACTGTCGGGGGTCATCTGCAAAGGAAGACACGTGCTGTGGCAAAAATCCTTGTTATTCAATAGAGGATGAGGAACAAGAGGAGCGAGTACTGTGCCCTTGGGGGAACAGAGATTTTCACCGTGGCTGCCTCCGACTTACCTGTTGGCTACACCCTGTGTTCTGTTTGAGGAAATTAAGATCCCGACCGACTTTTCCTTTTATTCCTTTTAGCACGCTTTTGTGCGCTATTACACCATGGTCACACTTGTCAAAGGGCTTTGCAAAGCCTGTATATTTACATCTGCATTTTTTTTGTCTTCTATGCACTAGGACCTTGTCGTAGTGATCCAATAGTTTGAGACGACAGGAGCGCCTTTTTTTCTAAACCATTTGCCCGGGGGTTGTGAAAAAGATGGGTTTGTAGATGGGTTGGTATTTTGCTTCTTGGGACCCTTTCAAAGTTTTTTTAATGATATGGGTGCTAGTGTTTGTGGGTCTGTAGTTCTTTGCTGTTGTTTTTAAACCCCCCCTTGTGGAGGGGGGCTAGTCTTTTTTGTTTTTAGAACTGTGGGTGCCCCCCCGGGGCCATGCTCCCCTCCATAGGATGGTAAAGGTCATGATGGGGCTTCTTGCAGTTTTTTGATGAACACGGAGTTCCTGAGTCTGGCCCTGGGACAGAGTGCATGGGCATGTCATTTATCGCCGTTCGAAGCATTTTGCGTCAGGTAGCATCAGATAGGCTTGTGTTAATCAAAAATTCTGTGGGTCTCTCATAAAAATTTATTTTTATCTTCGACTCCAGTCTGGTTAGTGGGGTTTCTAAAACTGAGTCATATTGGACTTGAGTAGCTCACTCATTTCCTTGCTGTCACTGTTTGGACCCATCTGTTTAAGTAGGGGCCCCAAAACTGGACGTTGTTTCCCACTTTATTTGGGATAGGGAATAAATACTTTGGGTTTTTTTCGATTTCATTTTTGGTTTTGTTTTTCCCGCGTTCCTTCCTTTTAAAAAATTCCCTTTTGCTTAATTCGATGTTTGCTATTTCTTGACCAGGGGCTCCCACGCATTTTTAGATAGATTTACCTCTTTAGCCCCTTTTGTTTTCTTTTCCTTTACCGAAAGGGGGCCTTCTCTTTCTATTTTCATTTCTTTCCCCCTTTTTCTTTTAGGAATAAGCCTTGTCAAAATCGAATGCCACCAAGTTTAAACTGTTCAGGCATAAGATGGGGGGTGTGTTGCTTTGTATATCTTCCCATTAACGTTTGGACTTGGTTTACTTGGTCCCCCTTTTTTGTTTTTGTTATTGAAGTTGAATTTGGTGAATGCTCCCTCATGATTAATCTCATTTTGTCGGTCTGGGGCTCCGCGCATACATGTCTGAACCTCAATTATGTTGTGATCTGAGTATATTGTTTTTGATATGGTGACATTTCTTATCAGATCATCATTGTTAGTGAATGAGGTCTAGTGTATTCTCCATTCTAGTAGGCTCTATTATTTGCTGGTTAAAATTGAATTTTGTGCAGAGATTTAAAAGCTCGTGTGAGTGTGAGTTTTCATCAGAGCTGCCTCCTGGTGTTATTACTGCAACAATATTATTTGCTATATTCCTCCATTTTAGGTGCCTTAAGTTGAAATCCCCAGGAGCAAGATGTTGGGTGCAGGAGCTGGAGATTTTCCAGACAGTGGTCAATTTTTAACAGCTTTTCCCTGGAATTGCTGGGATGTTGCATCCGGAGGCTTGTAGACTACCACAATGACTAGGTTCCGGTTCTCGATCTTTACTGCTAAAACTTCCACTACATCATTTGAGGCATTAAGCAGTTCTGTGCAAACAAGTGACTCTGCAATGTACAGGCCAACCCCCCCCCTTTTGCCTGTTCACTCTGTCACATCTGTATAGGTTGTAACCTGGGATCCATATTTCGTTGTCCAAGTGATCCTTTATGTGGGTCTCAGTGAAAGCCGCGAACATTGCCTTTGCCTCTGCAAGCAGTCCACGGATGAAAGGTATTTTGTTGTTTGTTGCTGGCTTTAGACCCTGTATATTTGCAAAGAAGAATGTCATCAGACTGGTGGTATTGTTGGTACTGGGGGGGATTTTTTTTCCGGCATTAGTATCTGTATCTGTTGGTTTGGAGTGGAGGCCATCGACTGTGGTTGCACTCCAGGAATGACTGGATTTGGTGTACAATTTCTGCCATTTCCTGCCAGTTTTTTTCCTTCCTGGCACTAAAAAACCTCTCCCTCTCGAGTGGCTATGGCTATCCAGGTTTTCCCATGGCCTGGATGTTTTGTATCTTTTTGTCCCCTTTAGATGGTGTGCCTGGCAATTTAAGTTATAGCACAGTCTTTCCTGTACTGAAGAGGTACACATTTCAGGGTGAAAAAGCTTACAGGAAGGGAGTTTGCATTTTCCTGTTGTCATATGGGCACGGCATTTTCTGGGGTGGTCATAGTTGCACGTCCCATCTGTTTTTCCAGATTTCCCATGTCTGCAGATACCAAGTGCATAGTATGTGCACAGGCTTGGTTTCCATTTGCCTTGGGTTTCTGTGAGTGTATTCCCTGTTGGTGCATGTTTACCTGTCTTATTCCTATCCTCCCTAGCACCAACAATGGAGCTCCCACCAGTTGTTTTTGGTAACATATCCTCACTATTGCTAGTGGAGTCCTCTTGTTTGCTTTTTCCCTGTTGTATTCTAGTTTGCATATTGGTTTTATCTTATCTTTGACTACACTTGTTTTCCCCATACGGCTCCTGTCCCCTATGAGGTCATTTATATGCATTCCTCCTTCGTATAAATTCCCGACTACCTGGACAAAATCTCCAGCTTCACCATTACTGTCTCCCAGGACAGCACCTCCAGCTTCACCATTACTGTCTCCCAGGACAGCACCTGTGGCTTCACCATTACTGTCTCCCAGGACAGCACCTCCTGCTTCACCCTTACTGTCTCCCAGGACAGCCCTGCAGCTTCACCATTATGTCCCCCCAAGACAGCACCTCCAGCTTCTCCATTACTGTCTCCCAGGACAGCACCTCCAGCTTCACCATTACTGACAGCACTATCAGCCCCACATTTACTGACTACCAGGACATCACCTCCAGCCTTACAGTTTTTGACTACTTGGCCAGTATCAAGGCAGTACCAGTTTAGCCCAGGGCTTTTTATGTTCCCACACCATCAAACCCTCCCATCACCAAGGATTACGTTTATGCCTTGGTGCTTTTTGCTCTTCCCCTGTCGAGAGCCTCTATGCAGAAGCGAACATTCCATCCTTATCCGATTGCCGTGATGCCCATTGCCTTCGCTGCTATGTTTCGCTCTCATGATCTCCGCAATCCTTCCATTTATAGAATGGTCACTGATATTAGTAGCATTCTTTATTTGTTCGCCGCCCCTGTTTACTCCGTCCCTTCTCTCTTTGCCTTCATTCGGTCATGTCTTCTCTTCAATTACCACCTTTATGTTTATGTAGCATCTCACTTTTTTCTTCCCCCTGGAAGTTCCAGCTGTTCGAGTGTGTTCTTTCTCTCTCCCTTGCTCGAAAGCCCAACTGTCTACGGTCACTTCCTGCTCTCTTTTTCTTGACCACTTTCACTCTCATTCTCATGCCATTGCTGTGTACACAGATGGCTCTATGTCTTCTGACGGCATAGGATTCGCAGCAGTGTTTCTGGACAGTGTCCGTACGAGGCCATTTACTGTATTCGGCTAGTATTTTTACTGCTGAATTGTATGCCATCCTTGCAGCACTTATCCGTATTGCATCTATGCCTTTGTCATCATTTGGTTGTCTTAGACTCCCTTCGTGCTTTACAGGCTATACAAAATTTTGATACACCTCACCCCTTAGTCCTCCATATCACAACTTTGCTACTGCCGCTTCTTTACCAAGCATAAAGATAATTGTTTTTTGTTGGTCCCTGGTCATGTTGACGTACAGGGCAATGAACAGGCAGAACAATGCTGCGCGTCAGCAGTACATGACCACCAGTTCCATATAAGAGGTATTCCATTTACGGACTATTTTGCTGCAAGTAATCTTCCCACCATCACTCCCGTTGGCAACACCGTTGGTCTACTATGCTCGGCAAACAACTTCAATCTATTAAACCAAGTATAGTTACTGTCCGTCTTTCTTATCACCATGTCGAGGTTGGAGACTACTCTCTCTCCATCTTCACATTGCCATACTTCGTCTTACTCATGGATATCTCATGGAGAGTTGGCCCTGCTCCTCTCTGAGAATTGCCAAGTCCATTATCAATCAGCCACATTCTGTGCCTGCCACTTTATCAACGAGCAGCAGATTTTACCTCCATGCATCGTCTCCACCGCTGCTCACTCTTTACCATCCCTTCTCGCGATGGACCCACCTTTCACCGGACTCTCATGACTTTTTGACAAACAACGACTTACTTCATCAAATTCTGATACCTTCAGCCCTTTCTACTTGCATCTCTTGCTTACCTCTACCCCCGTACTATCCCCTGCCCCGCTTTTTTCTGAACCTACTGATCATCCCTCCACCCTCTGCCATCCAATACCCTCGCTTCTTCCTACCCTGCAGCACAGTATAGCCCTGTGGCTTTAGCACTCTTTTTTAATATAATAATAATAATAGGTTCTTGGTGGTGCGTAGTTTGCCGTGAATCTTGATCGCCTGGGGATGTCCCCCAATCCCTCACGGTATCCAGAGTGTAGCTTTGGGTGGTCTTTCGGCGACGGGTGTAATCTCTGGAATCCACCTTCGGATTCCGGGGGTGTGAGCCGAAGGAGGTATGCTTTGTGCAGGATATCCGGCCGCACTCTCTTTTGTCCACTGAGTAGCTCGGCAATGTGAGGTTGCTATAACCGGATTGCTGTTTACTGGCATGAAGGGTAGTATGGCACGGGTTCAATTCTACATCTGCACTACTACGGTGCTGAGGTCCTCTTGGGCGCGGAATGGGATTTCTGACCCATTCATTCTCTAGTAACTATTCCTCCCCACTCCTCCCATTTTTTTAATTCTTTTTTTTATTTTATTTTCTTCTTTTTTTTTTCTTAAAAACAAAAAGCAAAGGAGTAACCTAACCATGGACAACCCAATCCATGAACCCACTACCCCTGGGTCTCCTCCTTGATACCGCACCCCATTCCTGACCCTGCCATGTTTTAAGACCAACACTTCGGACACTCACTGATGGCCCCTGTACCTGTTGCTGGTGCTGTTTCCTCATGCCCCCCCCGCTTCAGGTACCGGGGCTTCGACTGACTCCTTCGATTTGTCTGACCTCGCTCTCCTTTGACTATGCTCGCTCACCACTCTACAGTTTTGGCAATTTCGAATCGCCAGCATGTTTCACGCCACCACCTCCAGTCCTACTCCTAAATCCCAACGTCAATCTCCTGATGATGCTCCTTCGTTACCTTCCCATTCTACTCGGAAAGACCGATACGTCATGCACTCCCTCTCCACGCTCAGTTCAGACCATCCCAATGGAACTAAAATCTTTACCTACGACCGACTTCTTCTCTGCCTATCTTTCTGACCATAGTATTGCAAGCGCTCCGTGCGTCATGTGTAGAGATATTTCATTTTCATGCTCTCAAGCGCCGGTAACGTCGCACGTCACTGTCCAGAATGCTACCCAAGCTCATGATCTTTCTCTTCTTTTGAAATATCGATACTACTCCTATCACACATTGAAAAAACATCTTCTCTCAATTCTGTAATGGTACTGCATTCTGCCTCATACCATAGTCCAACAGAATTTTCCAGTCATGTGGCAATGACATTCTGTGAACTCTGAACTGCCAGAATCTCCCAATCCTCAAAGTAGACACTTATGTCCTTCCGCCCGTGGGGAGATACGTTACCCTTGCAATGTGGCTTGAATAACTTAGACAGCCGAGAACTCCCGTCTTCTGTATATGTTGCGGGACCATGTGTGGCAATTCCAAAGTGTGATCCTACACCGCAACAGTGTAGAAATTGCTGGCGTTTTGGTCACCCTGCGAAATAATTGCAGATCTAATGCCGCATGCCCAGTCTGTGGTGCCGATGACTCATTTACTACATCTGCAGTCAACCACCATCTTGCCTTAAGATTGTAAAGAAGCTCACCCTCGTACTCCCGCCATTTCCAGGTATACTATAAATGAATTGAAATGCATTGCCTCAAAGAGGGCAGAAGTCTCGCTTATGCTATGGCAGTTACGTCATCTCTGCCTCCAAGGGAGACTACCCCGTGTTTTGTTATCTCATGTTTCACAACATCCCACACTTCTGGGGTTCCATCTTCTGCACCCTCCTCTTTGTTACCCAACCCATAGCCACTCTGGCAACTAATCCTTTTGTTGTCCTTGGCTCTGACGTCCCGTCTACGACTCAGTCTGTTCTCACATCTGCGCGTCCTTCCTCACTAAACCTCAGTATCGACAAGACCTCATATACAAAATCGCCCCTCTACTTCTCAGAATCCAAAAAATCCCCATTGCTCAAATCCTTCTTTGCCCCTTCCTTCCCTTCATACACCTCTGCACTTTAAATTTCTAGTCTTCTGTGCCTATTTTCATCCCCTCTCTCTAGCTCTATTACAAGTGTGGAGGTTCACCCTCCTCCTAGTACTATGCCTTCCACCCTCGTCCCTCCCAAGTTATCTCCCTCTTTTGTCACCTCCCAGTTTCTGCCTCTTCTGTCTCGCCCCCACACTCATCTCCAGTCCCCTAACACTCTTTTGTCCCCTCTACTTTTGGTACAGTCCATTGACTGTCCCAATCTTCACCTCACCCTCCTCTCGTTCTACCTCCAATATGGTCTCCCATACATCTTTGAATTCAAAACACATTGAAGCCATTTCAAATAAATTGCAGAGACAAAACCCTTCTATGGACACTGATTCACCTCCTGATCCTTCCTTCCCTCTCCTCCAACTTCACAACTCCATTCTTCTCAACGCTCCATTCCTTCGCTGCTTGAACATCTTCAAATGCCACCACACGTTGACTTTCTAACCCCTCTTAGTCCGTAGTGCCCCTACCTATGGATTCCTGTATTTCTTCATTGCCAATCATGGCATATTTACAGTGGAATATCCGTGGCCTCAGGGTAATCGGGGTGAGCTCAGATGTTGCTTACCAGGTTTCCCCCGTTGGTGCTTGGCCCCTTACAGACCAAAATACCTCCGGCTGTTTTCCAACCTATCTCAAGGCTGATAATTTATTGTATTCCATCGACCTTCTCAGATGGATCTTTAATGAAAGTGCCCTTCTTCTACACATGATATTCGCGTACTGTCAACTATTTGTCCATACCTCGCTGCATTACACTTCTGCCCTATCACACTTGAAATAAAGGGTTTACCGTATGTTTCTTTATATCTCTCTTCTTCTCGAGTATTTCTATCCCAGATTTTGCCTTCTAGTTTTCATCCTTACGCAACCACCACTTCGTGTTTATTTGGTGATTTTAATCCCCACCATTTCTCTGGGGGGGGAGGGTCCCTCATTGTGACTCACGTGCATCCAGTTGAGGCTTTTCTTGCCTCTCACCCCCTCCATGTTTTAAATAATGGGTACTCCCACCCATTTTGATCCTCATACTCATACTCTCTCTTGCATCGATCTATCAGTCTGCTCTTCCTCCACTGCACTAGACTTCAACACTGGTCCTTGTTCTACCAGACTTACATGACAGCAATCATTTTCAATCATTTCTTACTCTCCTTCATATTCACCACTTTCCGTTAGCCCTCGCTTCAATTTGATCGGCCTATTGGACTTTACTCGCAACTCATGCTTTAAGTGTGGTTTCTTCTTCATCCTCCATTGATGAGCTCCTACACCTCTTCTCGACGTCCAGTTTATACCCAGCTTCTCCATGCTATAACCCCAAACCTCAGGCAGGCATTCTCATAAGTGCATTCCTTGGTGGTCTCTTGCTTTATGCACGTGCAGTACGTTGAAACGCGCTGCATGGGGCGGTACCGATTCAATAGAACCAATGAGAGACTTCTTGATTTTGAAGCAGAAGCGTGCGATCGCTCACCGTATCATCCGTGATGCTAACGCACTTTGCTGGAGAGACTATGTTTTTTCACCATCACCTCTTCTTCCTTTATAGTGCAGTCGAAAAAAGTGAGGAATTGAGTGGTAAATCTCTCCTGACCGGGCTCCTGTTCTACGGGTCGCCGTATTGATTAGCAACCCTCTTGACCATTGCCATTGAAATTGGCGCTTCACTGGTCCGTATTTCCTTGTGGCTCCATCTATGCCCCTCGTTTCTTTCCCTCAAGTCTGCCAACGAGTTTAGTACTTGGACTTTTCCTTCTTTCAGAAAAGAACAGTATAATGTGCCCTTTTACACTTCAGGAACTGAGCAACACTATCAGCTTTCCGATCATTGCAGCTGGGCCTGACGACATCATATTCGGATTTACAACATTTACAGTCAGTCAGCCCTTGTAGTCCTCTTACACCTCTTCAGTCTTATTTGGGGCACAAGGAGTTCTCCACAGGCTTGGAAATCTGCCATTGTTTCCTTCCTTTCCTCAAGCCGGGTACTACAGGACATGATGCCTCCCACTATCGTTCTATCGCTCTTACTAGTGCAGTTTGCTAAGTGATGGAACATCTGGTAAATCACGTTTAATGTGGTATTTAGAGACACACAACAGTCTCCCGCTAGTCAATATGGCTTTCGTAAGGTCCGTTCTACCATAGACCCCTTACTACGCTTGGATATGTTTGTTCGTAATGCCTTTGCGAATAATCAGTATTGCCATATTTTTTGACCTTGAGAAGGCATATGACAAAGGGGAAAAAACAACTTGGAGGGCATAATTAATTTGGCCCAAGCCCACCTCTTAGGCCTCCGAGGTAATTTACCATCCTTCCTTAAGAACTTTTTAACTGACAGACACTTCCGTGTTCGAGTCAATAATGTGCTTTCCCCGGTGCTTCGTCCAAGCTGAAGGTTCCCCAGGGATGTTGTTTTCTGAGCACAACACATTTTTTCCTTGCTATAAATGATTTGGCTTCTGTTCTTCCACCCAATATTTGGTCATCACTCTATGTTGATGACTTTGCTATTGCTTGTGCAGGTGCTGACTATCATCTCATTGCAGTTTCTCCTCCAGCATGCAGTCGACCATGTTACCCTTGGCCACTATCATGGGTTAAATTTCCCAGTACCCAAAACTCACCAAAATACTTTCACTAGACGCTCTGTCATCTCCGATCATCCTTTGTGTCTCTATGGCTCCCGTATCCCCGAACGTGATACAGTCAGGTTTCTAGACCATAGTTTATCCTGGGAACTTCACATTACCTCTCTGAAGGCAACTTGTCACAGCCGCTAAACCTCCTTAAAACCCTTGCTCATCTTTCCTGTTAAACTGATCATCGAACGTCTGCTTCGCCTCCATTCAAGCCCTCCGTTTTTATCGAAACCTCGATATGGGACCAATTTATTCAGCGGCTCTCCTGCTACTCTCTCTCAAGCCTTAACCCCAACCATCACCAGGATTATGTTTATGCCTAGTGCTTTTCACTCTTCCCCGTGTTGAGAGCCTTTATGCGAAGCGAAATGTTCCAACCAAGTTGATCGCCAAGATGCTCATTGCCTTTGCTACTATGTACGCTCTCAACGATCTCCCACAATCCTCCATTTATAAATGGTCCCGATATTAATAGTACATTCTTTATATGTTCACTCGCCCCTGTTTGCTGCATCCCTTTTCTCCTTCGCCTACATTCGCTCTTGTCTTCCCTTCAGTTACCACCTTTATATGTTCATGTAGTATCTCACTTTTCCCTACCCCCCTGGGAAGTTCCAGCTGTTCGGGTCTGTTCTCTCTCCCATGCTTGAAAGCCCAACTGCCTACGGTGGCTTCCTGCTCTCTTTTTCTTGATGACTTCCACTCTTCATTCTCATGCCATCGCTGTGTACACAGATGGCTCTAAGTCTTCAGACAGCGTCGGATTTGCAGCAGTGTTTCCGGACAGCGTCGTGCGGGGACATTTACTGAATTGTATGCCATTCTTTCAGAACTTATTCGTATCACATGTATACCTGTGTCATCATTTGTGGTAGTCTCAGACTCCCTTAGTGCTCTGCAGGCTATACTGAAAATTTGATACATCTCACCCCCTAGTTCTCCGTATCCAACTATGGCTACTTCTGTATCTCTACCAAACATAAAGATATTGTTTTTTGTTGGGTCCCTGGTCATGTCGACGTACAGAGCAATGAACAGGCAGACACTGCTGCGCGGTCAGCAGTACATGACCTACCAATTTCCTATAGAGGTGTTCCATTTCTGGACTATTTTGCTGCAGTAGCTACCCACCTTCACACCCATTGACAACAACGTTGGTCAACTCCTGCTCGAGTAACAACTTCAATTATATTAAACTCGGCAAGGTTACTTGTGCCGTCTTCTTGTCATCAGTGCCGAGGTTCGGAGACACTCTCTCCCCACCTTCGCATAATCACACTCACTTACTCATGGGTATCTCTGAGAGACACCCAGTTCTCTCTGTGAGGGCAGTGTCAAGTTCTAGTATCGCTAGCCACATTCTGATTAGATGCTCTCTATCAACGAGTCATGCAGAATTTACCTCCAACGTCGTCTTCGTTCTACTACTCTCTCATTACCTTCCCTTCTTGCTGAGGACCTTCCTTTAAACCTGAACTCTCTCAGGGGGGGTGTATCGTCGGATCACACTGATTTACTCCACAAACTCTGATGATGAAACCTTTCGGCACTCCCTCAGCCCTTTCTAGCTCAGTCTCTTGCTGCCCTTTACCCTTTCACCATCCACTGCCCCGCTGTTATCCGTAACCTATTACTCATCCATCTCCCTTTTGCCATCTGATTCCCTCGCTTCCTTCCTGCCCTGCAGCGCTGTATAGCCCTTGTGGCTTAGCGCTTCTTTTTGATTATAATATTAATCTCTTTCTGTAATATGTCTTCCATTCTGTCAAATGACACCAAGAAAACGAGAATACAACCATAAATACCTTGCAAAACAAATATGCTGTTTTAAACAAAAACTCGGTCTCAGTTTTCTCATGCACTGAGTTCTGCAGGATTTTTTTTTATGCTATATATACTGACCACTCAGACCCATTCTCTCATATGTAGGACTACCAGCTATCTCCTGCAAGATTGAAAGCTACTAGAATTGTGGCAGAGTACTATTGGATTGACTCTGGCTTCTAAGCCGTAATAATATGGGACTGACAGTGAATGGGTTAAAAGTGACAATTTTATTTAGTGAAACGTGATAATTTGGAAAAAATCTTTCCTTGTTGAGTATGTATTGTTGTTAATTGTGGAATATTGTACTATACTGACTCAAGTTTCTATTGCAGAAGTATTTTGTGGAAGATTACCAAGTTCTGTCCTGCCAGACATTATATCTTCAGTATTACAAAAAAGCAACGTCTGTTATCCTTGTGAAGTTTTACTATCTAAGTATCCTAATTAAACAATTTAACTTTTGATATAGGGAATTCTATCTAAATAAGCATGGTAGTTAATAGAACAATACATGCTAGTAATAACTGGTAATTATTAATTTTCAGAAAAATCTGTAAAAAACAAGAATAAAATAATAATAAAAGTATGTTTGAGTGTATCTGCAGTGTTGCCACTACATATATTACTCTTTTAACACACAAAACAAAAATTATGATATTATTTTAATGCACATTATAAACTTTTATTAGTGCTTATAAGTAGGGAAAGTTTAACCTTAATAAATCTTAACAGGGAATATGTTCACAAGGAACACTGTGTGTTTTTCGTGTCCAAAAATAGTTGAAAAGAATAGACATATGAGTACATAAGGAAGATTAACTATACTTCTGTTGTATGACTAAAATATTTTAAATGAAATACCATTGTTTAAAAAATATGGAAAAACATAAAGAATGTTCAGAGTGTTTGAAATGTTTTAGTCAAAAAGGCAGTCTTGTGAAACGTATGAGAGTACATACAGGAGATAAACCATATCAATGTTCAGAGTGTATGAAATGTTTTAGTCAAAAAGGCAATCTTGTGACACATATGAGAGTACATACAGGAGATAAACCATATCAATGTTCAAAGTTTCTGAAATGTTTTAGTGTGAAATGCAGTCTTGTGACACATATGAAAGTACATACAGAGATAAAACCTTATCAATTTTCGGGGGGGGAGGGAGTGTTTGAAATGTTTTAGACAAAAAG